>JAWNOM010000374.1:12500-612500 GCA_035045965.1 Drosophila aldrichi | reverse complement strand
ACTGAACATAGTAGTTTTTATTAAATAATAAAATATGATGGATATAGTGTTTATTATTATTATTATTATTATTATTACTATTACTGCTATCATTATGGATAATTTATTGATTATATATATCTGTATGTATTTAAATTATTAATTAGTATTTATTGTATTTCTAAACTCGTATTTAACTGTACTTTAAATATAAACAAGCAAGAGAAAACCAAAAGCAAAGGCAAGAAAATACCTAAACTAAATGTTAAAACCCACACAAAGAAAGGCTAAAAAGAAACCCAAGAAATAAAGTGTTTTAAACCAAAAACCTCTTTTCGAGACGAATTCGTTCCAATCGAATCGATTTCAATTCGATGCGATTCTCGAGCAGCCTAAAAGCAGGCAACACACAAAACTGCATCAGCCATGAATTGCGCATTAGTGAATGTGTGTTGGTGTGTGTGTGTGTGTGCGTGTGAGAGAGAGAGAGAGAGAGAGGGAGAGAGAGAGTGAGAGAGAGAGTGAGGCTGCGGATGTTTGGGGTGGAAGGGGGCTTCGGTGTGTGAGATACAAAACCACAAACTGCTGTGATGAAATTTCAATTATCGTCACTCAGTTGCGCCATGTGCGGGTGTGTGCGTGTGCATGTGCATGTGCATGTGCGTCTGTGTGCGTGAGTGTGTGTGTGTGAGTGTGTTTGGCACACCTGCTGCTGTCGCATTGCAAGCAAGCAAAAGCTCGTTAGTGCCTCGCTTCGCCTAGGGGCATGCACAGCATTTGTTGCACACAGACGTACTAACGCATATGTGCATGGCTTGTGGCTACCACACACACACACACACACACACACAGACACAAACACGCAGAGAGAGAGAGAGAGGGAAGATACTTCAGGATCAGCTTGCCTTAACTTTACTTTTGTCTGCAACTGCTGTGCGCTTTTTTGCAACCCTTCACTGGACGCCGAGTGGGAATTTAGTTTGAGTACGTGGCAAGCCCATCATCATCACGATGATGATGATGGTGGTGATGACGGTGGTGGTGGTGGCATTTTGCTACCTGAGTGATTTTCTAAAGCCAGCTACAGCCACAGAGCGACAGGCGGGCGCATATTCAAATAGATGCACGTCCAGCCAAGCAACCAAGCAGCCAACCAGTCAACAGGCAACTGGCAACTGGCAACTGGCAGCAGCTTCCTGGTGCTCCTTCTGGCCAGCATGTGCTGACGCTTTGTTTGTTTCTGACTGTAAAGCCCCACACTGGCCCACTGTGGTCCACTCCCCATTCTCGTCTGCTCCTGCACATTTACTTACTGCCCATTCGTTAGCTTCTATTTAACATGCAGTTATCGTTTGTTATCGCCAGCAGCCACAGCTCAGCCAGCCGGATGACATGGACATGTTGTCAACGGCAATAACAGCAGCTTCCCTCTGAAGGAAACGGAGCGTTCGAATACCCTCTGCCAAAAGTAAGTTGGTTTTATGCATTACAATTGTTTCTAGAATTTTAATTTATGAAACACCCGTGTATTATAATTACAAATGTAGAAATTTATAGCTTTATACAAACATATTTCTATACTCATTCACGAACTGAAAGAACTCCAAGTGCTGTTTCCAAAGCAACTCACTGAAGCTGAATCTGCTAAATGGGACTACGACTAAATGGGCTACTCCAGACTAATTGTTGATGCAGCTTCTTTTGTAGAGTAATGTAGTAGTGTATTATGTAGTCGATGCGACCCGACTTCAACAAAATACAATAATCTTAAAATTTCTCATAAGAAACGTAAACATGCCAACATCATGTAATATATAAAATATTATATTATATATATTATCATATATGTATGTATATTCATATCATATTCGTTTTATCACCTATGGGATATCCTACTTCTAGTTCAAATAATCCCCGACAGAGATAATCTGAAATCTTTATGTCGTTGGTAATTGGAACCTCCTCTATTAAATTAACAATAATGATATATAGAAATATGGCACAACGGGATAGTCGAAGGCTCCTCTTGAGATTTGAGTGCAATCGAGAAAATTTATATATTGTTGATAGAGATTGGAGCTTCAACATTGAATATACTATTTTATTGAAAGTCAAGCAATTGTTGTAGTCATATATTATATATACTCATGTATTCAGAATTGGAATTTGAAGGAGTCCAAATTCCAGACAGTACCAATTTAGAGCTAAGTACCAGCGACGCCTGCGTCTGCCTAAGGGCCTATGGCTTGCTTTTGGCTCTGATTGGGTAAATTGCATTAACATTAAAAACCTGGAACTTGAACGAGAATTTTAATTAAAATGCCAGCAACTAGCGCACAATATGCGATGTCTGGCAAAAGAAGCGGGATTTGGCGGCGCCTCGACTGTGTCTGACATAAAAATATTCATCATAAGTAGCAGCCAGCCACCAGCGACACCAGTGGCAGCTCCCAGCAGTATCCACCAGCAGCAGGAGAAGCAGCACTAACAACAGCCGCCAGCTGCTCACTGAGTCGCTGTCGCCGTCGCTGTCGAAGCTGGCAGCGACGCGGGCAGCAATTGTGCCATTTCAATCGACATCTGTTACTGATTTCAAAGAAACTTTTGTTGACAACACAAACAAATGCCAAACACAGCAGCAACTGAGTTAGAGAAAGAGAGAGAGAGGGCAAGAGAGTGAGCGAGAGGGAGAGACAGTATGTTGTCGCCTGGGGCCAATGGGACTAGGTACAAACGTTTGACGCTTGCCTGCGCACGACTCCAGCAGCAGCGCCAACTCCGGGTCTCACGTGTCCCGTGCCCCGTGCCCCCTTTACGGACCACCACGGCCCACAAAAGTACCGCACAGCTGACGCTAACGTTATCAGCCAGCAAGTGGCTTGCTCTCTCTCTCTCTCTCTCTCTCTCTCTGTCCCTTTCCGATTCTCCATTGTGTGTGCTTCTGTGTTTTTGTTTTTGCCGGCAAGAAACAAAGTTGACTGAGGTTGCCTGCATTTGAAGGCTGTGCAGCAGCAGCAGCAGCAGCAGCAACAGCAACAGCAGCAGCAGTGAATAACATGTGCGTGCCCCGTATGGCTGCGTGTATGTATGAGAGAATGTGTGTGTTTTTGGCGGCGGCATTGTCGATAATAACGATTTGACTGGGCGGCAGGGGGCTGGTGCGGGGCACATATATGGGCGCAATTCCTGTTGGCGTTGCCGTTCCCATTCTCGTTCCGTTCCCGTTCCCGTTCCCGTTCCCGTTCCCGTTCCTGTTGCTCTTGCCAGCTTTTGTGCACGTAACATGTGTCAATTACAGGCACACACACACACACATCCACATATACACACACACGCACATATAATCAAACTAACTGTTCACACATACAGAGACTGCTCTCGCTCACCGTCTATAACTCAAAAAGCTGCCAAAAAGTGTGCGCACATTTTTTATACGCGCCGCCTGAAAGTATGCACATATATTTTTTATATGTTTGCCTGCCGGCTTCTGACAGCTACGCCCCGGCGACGCGTTGCGACGCCGACTGCGCAGCAGCTGCTGCGAACGAAACGACTGCGACGCGGCATCTGCTGGCGACCGGCTTTATGTTAATTTATTTTGGCATTGGAATTTTCTGTGCACCAATTTGTTCCCATTCACCTTTGTGCGTTGGCCGCATTTAATTAAAAAATAAGAAGTTTTACTTTGAACTTTTCTCTGCGCTACATCGACAGCTCCATTTAAAAGGTGTAATGTTGCTATTGCCTAACAAATTACATCTACTGTTTAATAATACATAAACAAGTTTCTCATTTGAAGCCCGTTGATTGAGCAAGTGCTGCCGTCACCTTTCCATGTCCATGTGCAGCCGAATAATGGCTATGCGAGCAAGCACAAATATATAATATTGAACCACATATACCAATTGTTATCCATAAAATGCCTATGTCTGTAATGTAATAAATTTACTATGAGAGTCTTAAAAATTAATCATCAGTTAAGATAAATAATGACTACAATATAACAAATAGACTCTTCAGAATATACATAATTTCCAAGATTTTACTTGGCAAACTTTGCTTTAAAAGTCAATTTGAGGGTTAATGGTTCTTGTCAAATATAACGAGAAACAAATGATTATTACTTTAGGCTTGCTTTATTTTTCGGTGTAGCAGGTAAGGTTTATTAAGTAAAAGTAGCTGAATACCTTTTGAAGAGCTATAAATAATCTTTATATAAATAGCATGCAAACTCTTAACTCCTAACTCTTAATAAAGCCATGTAAAAACTAAACTACTCCACTGAATTTGTCGCTGTCACTCAGTCATACGGCTGTTCAGTTGATCTGTCAATTTGTCGTTCTGTCGCTCTGTTGCTCTGTCACTCAGTCGTCCTGTCTTTGCGATCACACAACCTTAAAAACACTTCACTTACTGCACTGCACGACTGACCCCCACCAGGCCTGGCGACTGTCTGCAGAAATGCTCCAGGTGTTGCCCCTTGTATAGGGCAACTTTCAAAGTCAAGGTCGCGCTCAAATTTTGAGCTAGGTGCCAGGTAGGGCTCTTTGCAGTTAAGTTTAAATTGACCGATGGGAATAATTTCTGCATTCTAGTAGCATTCTATATATATATATATATATATATATATATATATATACACTCTGCACTTATTGTATACACACATACAAACAAATTTTTACCCTTACATCCACACGCACGTATATTCACTCGCTCTGCTAACTTGGGCTGCAGTTTTCGCAATATTATAAGATCTTGTTTGTTAAATGATTCCACTTATAGTGGGACTATCTTATTGAAACTTTCAGAACGAGCTCAAAATGTTCAAATATTTGTGTATTTTGGAGCACATTTTTTTATTTTCAAATTGGTTGTGAAGGCGGCCAGCTATTCAATTAGTAAGTTACAAAATCTTTGTATTGATAATCTTTATATAGTAGTGGTATGGATAGTTTTTAAATTACGCTGATAAATCTAATTCAATTTATCGATTATTCTCGATAAAATAGAAATCTAATAAGGTATAGAGTATACATGCAAAATTTCAAATCACTAGCTTTTATATATTCGGAGATCTCAGCGTTCATAGAGACGGTCGTACGAATGCGCAGTCAGACGGACATGGCTATATTCGATTCAGCTCGTCCTACTTCTACATGCATTTTCAAAAAACAAATATTATTTATACCAATTCCAATTTTTAATAGATTCAGGATATAATTATAAGACAGGAGTTTTTCGATTCTACAGTTCTCATAAGGTCTAATACTTCTTTTTTTTTGTTAAGTCTACAGCATTTTCAATTAGCGCATCCTTTTGCATTTCGACTATATCAATTTTTTTTCATCTAGTAAAAAACTGAATTTTTTAAATGGAGGGCCTAAAAAGAATCCAACCAAATAAATTTAATTGATTTGATATAGAGAGTTCCGATATCAAAATTATTCGATTGTGTTTACGAATTTAAATTCAATTTTTAAATATCTAACAGCCAAATGCAATTGTTATATTCCCAGATTATATCGGGTATAGCGGGTTGAGCAGTGTACCCTGATCGCACCCAACTTAAAGCTAGATTTTCCAGACCATCCCCATGGTTAACCGTGGGTCCCCATGAGTTCTTACAGGTACCCGAAAAAAGCCCGACCCGTGCCCTCCTCGAGGCTATAATAATCACTGTCTACTACTCTGGGTTGAAAGCCAATATACTCTTTTCCGTGAGCGATGGCTAACATTTATAATAATCGTCAAATCAAAACAAAGTGCACTTCGTTACGTAGCGTTCAGATGAAGCACTGGAGAGAGTACAATTTTCTAATATACTCGTCCACGGAACGTATATAAAGTATATCGGCTTTCTCCATACCTGTCTGTCTGTCCGTCGGTCGGAAATTCAACTTGTATTAAGCTTCAAAAGAAGAGAGTGCTAAAGACTGGAGTAGACAATCTTCGTATTAAGGTATATATCAATTTCAAATTTGCATATCTGCTACAGTTGACCTTCTCTAAATACTTGAATTACTGCGTATCTCTATTGATCACCCACTTGGACCGCGAACAAGTATTGCACAGTCAGTCTCTCCCGACTGCTATGCCAGTACTAGTTTCTAATTGAAACTCTCTCAAACGGCTTTCGCTCTCTCGTACTGCTCTGCGCCAGCTGGTTTGGCCGGCTGATAAATAAATAGAACCGACAACGCTATGGCCCCGCTCAGAGATCGCTCAGTTGTTATTAGTTGTTGCAGTCGACTAGAACGTATCGTTGTTTCGTTTGCCGAGTGTGTTGTTACAACTGTGGTCGTGTTTGTGATTGTGATTGCTGTTGCTGTTGCTGTTGCTGTTGCTGTTTCTGTTGCTGCTATTGTGGGCGCCGTGACGTGAATCGTGCCAAAAGTATGTCAACTGATGTATAGTGCGATAGCAATAAGAACTGCAACACGCAAGCCAGAGTTAAAAGTGAATTGACGTCTCATTGACAGCTGACTGGCTGCATATGCATAGCATTGCCAGCAAAGCAGGCCCAAAGTCAAAGTCAGGCCTACGTAATCATCAATCGGCTATTCAAACTGGAGCCAAGCTAACCAAGTCCAAACCTTTAGCCAAATAGCCAAGTGGCCAACTAAGCCTGCGCGTGCAGAACAGTTTACTGATTTGTGCGTCGCATACGAAATAAGTCAAGGTCCCAGCCCCTGGCATAGATGCCAAGACACACACAAACCCATACCCAAGCGCTGGCACACATACAGTTACATTAAAAAAAACATTCATATTTATGTTTGACGCGCATGCTAATTGCCACAGCGCACAGTGGACAAGAATCGAAATTACTGCACACAATTTCCGACGATTTTCTAGAATGAAATAAATCTCTAAATATACGCATAAGTTCTAATACCTAATATGTTGGTTTGCATCATACAAAAAATCTATCACCAAAACAAATATACACACACTTCTATTAATTAGTCAATATTGTTAATTCTGCAGCAAATAGAAAATATTGCTTATCTTTTTTCTTATGGAGAGAAAGTATTTATAATTTCATCTACATACACAAAAATAAATGTGGCCCACTGTGCGGGCTCAGCCATATCTGGCATCTTCGCAGTAGCAATGAACTTTGTGGACGCCTGTTGCTTTAACGGTTGTTTTTATCGTTTCGTTTTTGTCTCTTGTTGTGGCTGTTGCTGTTACTTCATTCGCTCGATATCCTTTAACCCATGTGGACACTTCTCAATTAAACAATTGATAATCAGTAATTTCGATTAATCACACACAGGTTGTTGTTCCTATACATAAGCTAATCGCTTTGTTACTGCACATACTAATACATGCTTACAAGTTCCATAAACTCCTTTGTTAAGCCATTGTTCCATGTTATCAAAATACACCCACACATGTGTATGCAGCTGTTTTCTGTTGGGTATTTTTAAAAGTGTTCCATTGTTTTTCTATTGGCTGTGATATCAGCTGTTCTAAGGTCTGCTGCTGGCTCAGCTCCTGTCATTGGGTTCACTTGCCCTGATCTCGCCTTCTCTTTAATGTTTTCAATAATGAATTAGAGCTTAATGATTCCTTCTCAAATATTAACAGCAAAGATAGATTCATATATAGTATTAGTCAAGTAAATATATAGATTAATATATTATTTTAATTAGGTAAATGCCTTAACTAACACAATTATATAAATATTAATCTCTCTATTTTGATTAGCAAAACTAAATTGATTAGCGAAACTAATTTAAGACACTGTTACATACATACATATTTCTATTCAACGATTCACGACTGGAGAGTCACTGTATAGTATGCTTAATATAATATCAATAACACGCGAAGCAATGTAGAATAGTGCGTAGAGTGTACATATATATACACTATAATATACTTGTTATATATAACCTGTTGAATTATGAGCTTTCTTAATAATTTAATTAAACATTGAACTTGTTTAAGGAAGAACGTTGCACTCGGGCGTCACCAACTGCAGAATACTCATTTAAAGCCCATTTTTAGTTTCAAGCTCTAATGCTGTAGAAAATGAAGGTTTTCCCGATTTGCTATGCCTTCACTGGGCGTAGAGACATAATTTTTCGCCACTTTATCAATAGAGGAGGTTAGCACTAACTCAAATATATAGATTTGAAGCTCCTAGCTCTTAAACTGTAGTAGATATCAACTTTTGCGGGCTGCTACGCCCCTGTGGCCGGAGATATAAACGCATTAGCATTTTAGTCTTCAGGTCTCTAGCACTAAAAGTGCCCAAAAAATAGCAGAATTTTAAAAATTACTATATATTTAGATCTGATTTTCCCAGGGACCGTAACGATCATAACTTTTATAGCAACAAATTAAAAAATAATTATTATTTTTTGATAAATAAAAAAAAAAAAATTTTTTATTTATTAAAATTGATTTTTATAAAAAAAATCAAAAATAATTATTACAGAACAATTTTTATATAAAAATCCAATCATAACTCTTATTTTTGATTTTTATTATAAAGCTATATCATATATCGGCTTATATATTTATATGATCTACGCATTATTACCTTTCAGATAATATATAATATGTATGTAAATATGTACATGTTTATTCATTTTCCAAGCCCCTAGTAGGCGTGGTCATATCATTTTTTCATCAATCTTTATAGAATCATAACATTAGCTCACGTGCAGCATTCTAGCTTTAAAATTCTAGCTCTTAAAATAATATGATTTCATTCGCTTTCGTGACCAATGCCTGGTACAGCTCAATGAGCTTAGTAGATAAACCAAGTAAGAAAACTCTAATCGAGACTGCTCGACTAGACGAGATCTCCTGAACTCTTCGAACACTTACACACTCACACAGACGCACCTAGGCAAATAATAACCTTTTTGTAGATGAACTAAATTCATCAAACTTTCAGATTATGATAATTGCATTAAAATGTCTGTATTTTTATACCCTGAACCCATTGAAAATGGGAAATCAGGGTATAATGGTTTTGTTAAAAGTATGTAACAGGGAGAAGGAGGCGTGGCAGACCCCACAAAGTATATATATTCTTGATCAGGGCGACGAGAAAAGTTGATTTGGCCCTGTCCGTCTGTCTGTCCGTCCGTCCGTCCGTCCGTCCGTCCGTCTGTCCGTATGTTTGAACGCGTCGATTTCCGAAGATACAATAGCTAGAGACTTCAACTTTTTTTTAAAATGTCCGTATATAGCACGCGCATATCGAGTTTATCACATCATTTCGATAACTTGTCCGATTATTTTTTTATCGATGAAAAACCTTATCGAAAGTCAATTATAAAATTATATCTCCTACATCTTTTAAGCTAGAGTCTCCAAATTTGAAATGTAGACTCATATGTAGATTATAGAATTTCGGTTTTTTTTATAATTCACCCCCACCCCTATATCCACCCCCTCACCCTCACTTTTGTAAAAGGCGTATTTCAAATACTAGAGACTTGAGCTTCGGCATATACACGCATAGTAATGATATAATCATAATCTAAAAGTTTCATGAAGAACGTACGTCCACAAAAAAAGTTATTAAACAATTAAGTTTCCATGAGAAGCCCACACTGCAGCCCATGCGTGTTTATGCGTGCGTGCCTATATGTGCCTATGTATGTGTGTGTGTGTTTTTTGTAAGCAAAAAGACGCGGAGAACTATTGAAATAACAGTTCTCCGAAGGGTTCAGGGGATTTCCTAGTCGGGCAGTCTCGACTAGAGCTTTCTTACTTGTTGTATATCTCTTTAATTTGAACTACGCCTTTTGCAAATTTATTGGTGAAATATAAAAAAAATCGGAATTTTGTAAAATACATATGAATCTACACTTAAAATTTGGAGACTATAGCTTTAAAATTTCATAGCTGATTTTCGATAGAGGATTTAATCGATAATAAAAAAACAGTAGTAGTTATCGATTATTTGAAGCAAATACAATACACGGACCTAAAACTAAAATTTCAATTGTTTATCTCTTATATGTTCTGAATACGTATATTTTATGGGGTCTGCCCCTCTTTCTTCAGTGAACAAAACCATTATACTCTGATTTCCCATTATTAATGGGATCAGATTATACAAAATTAAGTGAAATATATAGATTGATAAAAAATAATATGTCTAAGCCCATTGGCAAAAAATTTAAAAGTCTACATTTCTGAGAAGTTCTGTTATATCCACTTTAGTCTCGTTTCAGGCGTTGTATATTGAAAAATACCCTGTAATTAGCATCGTTTTAGAGCGCAAACTGTTATAGTTACGTTATAGAAAAACAAGTAAGAAGGCTCTAGAATACTAAAATATTTTTGAGTATTATGTAGTCAGGTTGTCCCAACTGCAAGATTCTTACTTGTTATTTGTCAATTTGAATATCTCAGGGTTATATTAATATTTAACAACTTATTTTGTTAGATATAGGCTAGCTTCACTGTAGTGCTTATAGATTTTAACACCCAAAACTCACACGTACCTAACGACAGGTCTATTTTTATTAGCTTCTCACCTGTCTTTGGAAACCCCACCTAGAAATCAGTGGGTCGCTCATCGACAGTATCTAGAGCTTGTTAGTTAATCTTAATGTTCATACCGAGCTCCTCACATTTCTGTAATGTTTGGCAATAAACCATATCAGGGCAGCCCGGTCCGATAAAAGGCGGGCTAGACACATGAGTGCATATATGCGATAAAGAGTGTGTGAGAGAGAGAGGGGGAGTGGGGCGATGAGGAAGGAGTGAGCTAGTGTGCTCGGGAAACGCAGGTTACTCATTCAGTATCAGTCGAGCGTTGCAAAGAGTAGTATGACTCTCGTGACGATATCGAGTTAGATTTTCAAAAGCTGCCAGTTCATATATTTACATATTATTTAATAATGAAATATATCTTCGACAAGTGAGCGAGTGTGATACGCATCGTGATCCTAAGGAGGAGGAAAAGGCAATGGAGATATTGCTGGAGCTCAATTTAAAACAGAAGCTGGCCACACGATTGGGCATTCTGCTGGCAGGATTCATCGTCTTTGGGCTCTTCTGCTGCGACAGCGCCTTGGCCAGCCTAACGCTGGGCGCCCTCATGGCCCTAATGCTGCGTAATCCCTCAAATATTTTTGCATTCGTAATGACCTGTCACAGGGATTTCATGTGAGTAAATGTACAACACATCCCTAAATTTCTTGCGAAACTAATTCAAAGCGATCGTCAATCAAATTGAATTGTGATTGTGACCTAGGGAAAGCTAGTTCAGCTTTTTCCCGGCAGTCAGATAGTGTGGCACTGCCGCGCGGATTAGATTAGAGCACTATATATGATATACTCTTGCATACACATGCACGTACATATATAACAAATCGATCTTAATGTAGACTTGAATTAAATTTAATTCGTATATACTTATATATATATTTATAAGTATGTATGTGTATACATAAATTTTCAGCCAATTAGATTAATTTAATATTTCGTTTCTTATAATATGTTTAACTGTGTTAATTATTTATAGATATATGTACATATGTATGTATATTTACCTCGATTTCTGTGCCTCAGTTGCACTGTTGCTCCTCAGATTATTGGAATCGAAATAATTGCATATTAAGCTTTAGTTATAAAAGTAGTAATTTGATATCCTCGTATATTAAATTATTCCCTTAAAAGAGCTTGAGTAAACAAAGTTGAGATTTGATTCAGTATTCCTAATTGACCTTCTTTATGTTTTCAGCGCGTTTCAACGCTTTGTTGCCCTTAACTTTTACCTGCTGCGGAAGGATCGCAAGGGATGCAGCGTGGCGCAGTGCTTCCGGGAACAGGCACTCAAGCACCCGGAGAAGATATGCTTCCTGATGGGCGACCGTCAGCTGAGCTTCGCGCAGGCGTTGCGGCTCAGCGAGCAGGTGGCGGGCTACTTCCAGCAGCGCGGCCTCCAGCGCGGCGACTGCGTAGCGCTGCTGATGGAGACCCGCGTGGAGTACACTTGCCTGTGGCTGGGTCTCAGCCAGCTGGGCGTCATCACGGCGCTGATCAACTCGAATCTGCGCGGCGACTCTCTGCTGCACTGCATCCGCGTTTGCAAGGCCTGCGCCCTCATCGTGGGCTGCGAGCTAAGCGACGTCCTGCAGTCGCTGCCCCCCTTGGAGCTGTCCATTTACCAGTACTCGGATGTGGACCTGCCTGCCCTGATGCCAGGCGCAACCGACCTAAGTAGCGCACTGGCCGTGCAGGAGCCGCTGCCGCTGAATCGCAGCCCGCAGTGCAACGCCCGCGATAAGCTGCTCTACGTCTACACGTCCGGCACCACGGGTCTACCCAAGGCGGCGGTCATCACGAATCTGAGGTTTCTCTTCATGTCGGCGGGCGCGTTTTACATGCTGCAAATGAATGGCGACGACGTGATCTACAATCCTCTGCCCCTTTACCACACTGCCGGCGGAATCGTGGGCGTCGGCAATGCCCTGCTCAATGGCTGCACCGTGGTGCTGCGCAAGAAGTTCTCCGCCTCCAACTTCTGGAGCGACTGCAGCCAGTACAACTGCACCGTCGCCCAGTACATTGGCGAACTCTGCCGCTACCTCCTCGCAACGCCCTACAAGCACGCCCCGCAGGAGCCACTGCACCAGCTGCGCCTCATGTACGGCAACGGGCTGCGGCCGCAGATATGGGCGCAGTTCGTCTCTCGCTTCGGCATTCCCCACATCGGGGAGATCTACGGCGCCACCGAGGGTAACTCGAATCTGATCAACATCACCAACCGCATTGGCGCCATTGGCTTTGTGCCCGTCTTCGGGCGCAGCCTCTATCCTGTCCAAATAATCCGCTGCAACGAGCTGACGGGCGAGCCGCTGCGGAACGCCAAGGGCCACTGCATGCGCTGTGCCCCCGGCGAGGTGGGGCTGCTGGTGGGCCAGGTGGACGCGCGGCGTGCGATCAGCGCCTTCCACGGCTACGCGGACAAGACGGCCTCCGAGCAGAAGCTACTGCGCGGAGTCTTCCGACCGGGCGATTGCTACTTCAACTCGGGCGACATGGTCGTCTGTGACATACTGGGCTATTTTTACTTCAAAGATCGCACCGGCGACACTTTCCGCTGGCGGGGCGAGAACGTGGCCACCCAAGAGGTGGAGGCCATCATCACCAACTGCATCGGGCTCAGCGACTGCGTGGTCTACGGCGTGCAGGTAAGTCGACCGGAAGAGAAGCGAGCTAAAATTGGGTGGCCAAATGCCATCTATAAATAAGACTGAGCGAAGTGCCAAAAGACCCGTTAATAGCTACAAATTTGGTCAAGTGGGATGTATTTTCATTTGAAATGAGTTTTGATAAAGTTTCATCCAATCAAATTCTAACCCGTTTTCGTATTGCAGATACCCCATGTGGAGGGCAAGGCCGGCATGGCGGCGATTGTGGATCCATTGAGAAAAGTCGACATGGAATACCTCTCCATTGGGATTCGAGGAAGCCTGCCGCCGTATGCGCGGCCGCTATTCATTCGGCTCCTGGACGAGATACCCCGCACGGCCACCTTCAAGCTCAAGAAGCGGGAGCTCGCACTGGAGGGCTACAACCCGGAGCTTATTAGGGACCCCATCTACTTTCTGAATCGCGATGGGATTTACCGGCAGCTCAGTAGGGAGCAGTATGCGTCGCTGCAGGCAGGCACTGCAGGGCTCTAAGGGGCTCCAGAAGGAGATCTCGCTCACTTAGCCTTAAGCTTATTCTAGCTCGCACGCACACCCACTCATATCTGTACGGGCAAACAGTTACTCGCATATGTATTCGAACACTTAAAGAAACGACTGATGAAACTTTAGCCAAAGTCGAGCGCGTTTCATTCCCATAACTTGGCCATAAAAATGGCAGCTGAACCGATAATGGCTGCCAATACATTTCCGGTGGCTGCAACTTGGTGGGGCAGCGACAGCGACTAAGAGCCGCAGCACACAAGACAGCGACAGCGCCAGCGCCAGCGCCAGAGCCAGCGCCGGCCAAGATATATCGAAAGTGTTAAATCCCCAAGATTAAGTTCTCGCTCATTGGCAGCTGCTGTGGCTGTTTTGGTTGTTGCTGCTGTTGCTGCTACAGTTGCAACATTAACGCCATTTCCGTTCGCCATCGCCAGCTGCGACGCAACAACGGCGACTCCAAAGCCAGCAACGTTTGCCGTCCTCTAAGATAAACGATGTGCAAAATCCATACAAACAACAACAGCAACGCAGCTGCAGTCGAAGTTGCTATTGCTATTGTTGTTGCTGTTGCTGTTGCTGTTGCTAGTTGGAGTTGCAACCGCAGGCAGCGCTGCCAAAGTAGCAGCCGCAAACATCGCTGCCACCAATATCGATGGCGAAAAAGTTGTGGCAGGCAATCATAAAAAACGAAGAAATTCCAACCAAAGCCGCCGTACTTCCATGAAATTGGTTGCCAGTCAGGGGCTGCCAAGAGCGCTGCCCAGGGTGAGGGGGCGTGTCAGTGAGGACAGAGCTTAAGTTTTTGCACACTCGTAAAATGTACAGAGACACTATATCATGGCTTTGCGCACCATTTGAAGTGTTGTTGCATTTAAGGAGAAACGTCTCACTAGGTTTGCTGTCAAAGAGACATTCGACGATCATATCATACCTACATATATTAGGGGTATTCAAAGAGGATAGGGGATAGGTATTATCGATGCTTTGCACGATGGGTATGTGTCAGACGTTATATTAAAATAAAGCCTGGGAGCAGTACAACAATTCTTGGACCAATGGCCATTTAAAATAAAAAACGATTTATAAAATACTTTGATAGGGCTCACAATCATCATCCTATGTTTGGCTAACAGTCTATAATATTTAAGAGTCTGGTGGTTGAAGTCATCTCTTTCGGTATGTCTCCAAATGTACTGGTTTGAATGTACATCTCATGATACATCAGCCCACCATGTACTCCAGTTGCTCAGTAGGGTCTCTTGACTCTCGACAACTATCAATTACCCTATCAACAATCCGAAAATGTGCCACGCACAAACACAAACATCTTCGCAGCAGCAACAACAAACTTATTTCCGCCAATACGAGCATCAAAAATGCGCATAAAGTTGCATTGGCAGGCAGAGCGCTGCCAGCGAAGGGGGAGGAGCGGAGGACGCTGTGGCCACCGGTGCAGCTGCTAATGCCACAAAAAGCAAGTGGTGTGAGTTTTGTCACCGACTTGGCATGGCATTGGCACCAACACCAACACCAACACCAACACAAACACAAACTACAGTACAAGCAACAGCAACAGTAAGAGCCCTTGCCCTCGCCCTTGCCCTCGCCCTCGTTCTTGCCCTTGCCCTTGCAGCATGCCATGGAACAAGATGCGTGCTTCCTCAGCTGGTTGCATCGTCGCCGTCATAAACAAAATGGCAGTTGCTGCTGGCTGACTGCATGCATAGCTAATATCAATAAAAACAACAACAGCTGTTATTGATGCTGTTGTTGTTATTGTTGTTGCTGTTGTTGCTGCTACAGCGACGCGTGCTTCGCGCATTTAAGGAGAAAAATTAAAAAATCTTCAATAATTTTTCGAAATGTTCGACGATTCTACCGCCTCGCTCGTTTCGCCACCTCTCCCATTCGCCGCTATTCGGCTCTCTTTTTTGCTCACGCCTCCCTCCGTTTCTCGCCATTTCTTTTGCCCGCTTGGGGCTTGGGCGGTGGGTGGGTGGGCGGTGCCACAGCTGCCATTGGAATTTCAAAGCTATTAAAACGCTGCGAGCCGAGCGACGACCAAACGGGCTCCAAGCTCCAGCAACTCTTCATTGAAATTGTACTTGTTGCGAGCCAACAATTCAAGGGGGCATATGGACTATTATGCTCGCATTGCTACTGCAACGCACTTGGCAACGATTCCAGAATATATGAAGGACCATACTTGCTCAACTTTCGCTTACTCTGTATTACTATGCAGCCGTTTGACGGCCCATTCGATTTTTATCCCACCTATTATTTTAAACACTTTTAAGATATTCCATAATATTTTTCATATTTAGCAAGAACAAGATTCTTGCAATGTTCACAGGACTAGTAGGAGATACCCTGAGCGCATATTTTTGTGAGCACTGCTGTATATAAAGTGTAAATATGTAGTATGTATAAAAATCTATTTTTTAATCAAATTTTAAGCTGTTGTCACGTTTCCCAAATGATTCCACCTTGAATCAAAAAGAATATTGTCAACAATAAATTAAATAAGTTATCTACTTTACTATATATAAACGAATTATCGTCTTGTTAAGAACATTTTGAGACTCTACACTGCATGCAATATTTTGAAAGTATACCTTGGAAGGCGCATTAGATATAACCACTAACCATATGTTACATAACGATATAACTAAATTTCGATAACTTGCAAGTAGTTATCGATTATTTATCTATCCCCTTCTAAATGTAGCTTTTTATAAATTTAAAAAATTTCGATTGTCATTTACCTTCTTAATATGAAATTTCAAGTTATCTGATGAACTTTTTATGGGGAGCCTAACATAGGATCTAAATTTACTCTTTGGGCAAGCTAATCTTCTTTCTCTTAATAAATTACAGTCCAAAGAGTATTCGACATTCGTTTTGTTGCAGCTCGCACTGATTTCCACTCTGCTTCTGGCTGGTTTGCTTGCTTATATGCATTTGGGCTTAAAGATTTTGCTTGTTTTTGTTTTTATGTGGCGCCCAGTCTCCCAGCCTCCCAGCCTCCCAGTCGCCCTTTGTTCATTGTCCTTTTCGCTGCCAACGCTGCTGTTGTTGTTGTTTCTCTTGTTGTTGTTGTTGTTGTTGCTGCTGCTGTTGCTGGCGTCTGCTGCTCGGTCGCTTTGTCGGTTCGTGCTAATTACATTGCACCTGTGCGTGACGTTTGATGTTGCCCTGTCAGAGCTTCGACTGCTGAATGTCGGCCTCCTCTCTGCTGTTTGCTGTTGTTGCTGTTCTTGTTGCTGTTGCTGTTGGTTTGCTTAGTTGTGGGCGTAAAGAGGGATTAAGGTTTGTTTGGATTTCGTTTCAGTTGCAGCTGCAGCCGCAGAGCGGAGCAGAGCAGAGCCGAGCTGCAGCAGCAGTTGCCCAGTAAAAATTAATTAAAAGCCAACGTGCGGCATTGCAATTAAATTCGATTTGACTCAGGCATCGAAGTTGACGCTGACTGCGATTCGAGCTCAGCTGGGCGGCTGTTGTTGACATCATTTAATACAACAATACAGCAAAATTATATTCCACACACACACACACCCACAGACACACTCGCAAATACACACACACAAACCCACATGCACAGACATCTGAAAGTTCATACAATGCAACTGCCTCAGCCTGTGGCCTTTAGTTGCTTTTGTTATACTCTAAGCCCATTGAAAAGAGGAAATCAGGGTATATTGGTTTTCATAAAGGACGCCTTTGAGATATCTTAAATATATATATATATACGATTCTTCAGGTTGAGCATGTCCCCATATTCCATGCAAAGATCGAGGTTATTTAAAATAATAATAATAATAATTATACATCTATTTTACTCTTGCCGATAACAAACTTTATCAAAACTTCGTTATTGAAATAGAGTAGAGAAAAAAGCTTGGTTATATTAAATCCTGAAATTAATATTCTGCTCCTAATTTGGTCAATATGTAAACAATTTTGAAATTTCTATATTATCAATTATTCAATTCAAGTCGAATTAATTTACTATTAATTCCGTCATAATTTTAGATTAATAGGTAAATAAATAAAAAATAAATAAATATAAATTAAAGTTGATCTCTTTCAAGTGAGAAAATGAGAAAACGCAGGTCGGACGCAACTTAGGGTATCTCCTAGTCGGGTACTACCGACTAACGCTTTCCTTCTTGTTTTGTTTGTTTTTTGTTTTTATTGTGAGCTTTCGCATACGTTGGCAGCTGTTGGCTGATCTGCCTATTTGCTGCCGATGTGTAAGTGTGTGTGAGTGTATTTGAAATGGCTGACTGGCTGCTGTTGGCATGCCACTGCCTGAGTGTGTGTGTGCGTGTGCGTGTGTGTGTGTGTGTGTGTATGTGTGTGAAGCTCACGCTGCTTGTTTGTTTGGCTCTGGTTCATTCGTTTTCGTTGGCCCGTTGATTCGTGGCACCTTTTGGATTTGACAGTTTTGTAATTAACTGCAGTCAGCATATGCGCTTGCGTCGACGCCAGCGCCAGCAGAGCCGCAGCGGCGCCAGCAACTGTGAGCTAAATATGTTGCATACTTTCAGGCTATACAATCGAAATTGCCAATAAGCAAACGGCTCGTTTGGCATTTCGGTGCGCTATTAGTTTTTTTTTTTTTTTTCTTTTCCTTGTTTAAAACTTCCCTTCCTTGGCTCGATTTGCAGAGGCAGCTGCAGCTGATGTCCTATATATATATATATATAATATTTTGTATATGTATTAACAGCAAGCTTGCTTCTGCACAATAGCGAGAGCCAATTTTGAAGAAAGGAGCTAATAATTTTTCAATAATTAATCAATTAATCATGCAAATTATTCACCTCTCTTTCTCTCACATTTGGTACTAATAATATTATTAGAAACACAAGAAATTAATATTAATGTTCAGAATACAAAATATGCAATTTTTCATTGATTAAGTTGCTATATTATTAAATCAAGATAAGATTCCGAATCGAATTTTTCATGCTAATAATAAATATCAATAATAATAATAATAAATTATTACATAATGTAATATTATATTATGTATATTATTCATGTTCA
Organism: Drosophila aldrichi; assembly: GCA_035045965.1. Classification (NCBI taxonomy): domain Eukaryota; kingdom Metazoa; phylum Arthropoda; class Insecta; order Diptera; family Drosophilidae; genus Drosophila; species Drosophila aldrichi. The sequence continues at coordinate 593,790 of JAWNOM010000374.1, read as the reverse complement.
GCTTAAAAAATTATATATAAAGATTTTATCAATGGAGATTCCAAATTGAAGTTTTATTGATAATACATAATACATTGCACTAAATCCTTCTATCAATAGCACAGCTTAAAGAAAATGATTGATTCATAGATATCTGAAGAGCTTACAAGTCGTAAACTCTGCGTAACACTATAAATAGATTCTATTCATTCGATACTCGCTTCGATCGTTAACTGATAAAGAGCATTTACCATTCGGATACCTGCAATCAGACACCAAAGTTTAGCTCTTGACTGCGGCGCCTGGCGAGCAGGGAACCAGCCGCAGCTGGTGCACGAGTCGACCACAGGGCAAAGGACACCGGAAGCAGGACACTGGATACCGCATACTGGACACAAGTGTGCGCTACAGCTTGCTCCTGGGCATCGAGCTTGGCTCTGGGCTTGCTTAGACTTCGCTTGTCCGACTTTAGCCCGGGGCAGGATTTGGTCCTTTACTATGGCTGCTTCGCCGTCTGTTGTTGTTGTTGCTATTGCTGCGCTGTTGTTGTTGTTACTTCCGGTGGTGGTGGTGGTACTGCTGTTGTTGTTTTTTATGGCCAGTCCTTGGCGGCCTTTATGCGCCCGCATATTAAACAATTATTGCCAAATGGCAAACGACAGCTGCGTTGTGTCACCATCGGCGATGTCGTTAGTGTAGGCCGAGGCCGAGGCCCAGGCCGAGGCCTATGCGACGGCCACGTTTTTTAGCCAAGCAGCAACAGCACCATCGGCATCAGGATATGCCCAGCCTACGGATTGGGTTGGCGATTGGGCGTGGGAGGAGTGCGGAAGAGTGGGGAAAGTGGGTTTCGAGCTGTGGGCCAGAGCCTGCATTGGCTTGCCGACGTTTTTTTCGCGTTTCAGCGTCTGCTGCAATTTATGTGTATAAATGACAAAAGTACCGTTATTTATGGCCAGCAACCGCAACGCAATTTGGCAACACTTGTTGGCCAATTGGCAAAAATGTGAAACGAGCTGTGCCGCACAGAACAAAAACAAAACAAAACAAAAAGAAACACCGCATTTCCAAAAATATATGTAAGCATGTAAATGTGTATTACAGTTTAGTGTATTGCAATATATATATATATATATAGATATATACACAAATATATATATATATATATATATATATATATATATATATAGAAATGTGTGTGCACGGGCTTAGCAACGCTATTGTCTATATTCAATAATATTCAATGCAAAGCAACAAGAAAAGGCTAAGAAACCACTAGCCAAGCAGACTAGTGTATACACTTTACAATTTAATTTAAATGTTTTAGTTTGTGCAGGACTTACTATTAAGATAATTCAAAAATACTTTTTTTGACTCATTTGAAAAAAAAAAAAAATAAAATACAAAAATATTTCAAGTTGTTAATTTTGTAATGCAAATGCAAAATACTCTTCATTTTGAGTATGGCAAAGGACAGCTGCTCATTTTGTTGAATGTATGTGTCTGTGTGTGTGTTACACGTATATACATTTTTTTTTGCCGTCCTTGGCAAAATTTGAATTTTTATTGCTGATCGATGGGTGCGCGCATTTTCTCCATTGCCACGCCCACGCAACGCCCACCCGCCCAAACACGACCCTCAGCGAAATTATGCGTATTTAGGTCGTTGACTATATATCCGTATCGAGCGGGGCATAGCCTGCCGCTTGTTGCTGCCATAAATTCACCAACGCCCTGTGTGTAAATGTGCCAATGCGTTCGCCTACAGCTCATAGAAGTCGGCATCGTCCCCCTTTGTCCCGCGTCCTGCGTCCTGCGTCCTGCGTCCTCTGCCCTGGACTGTGTGCTGTATGCTGTATGCTGTATGCTGTGTCCTGTGGCCTGCTCTCTGTGTCCCGCATGTCTTACTGTCTGCCAATATTGACCCTTCTGTTTTGTTGTCGCGCTTTTATTATGCTAATATTTTTTAGGGGCATTGCCAAGATTTATTGAAATTACTGCGGCGTACACATAAAGCTGAAAGCCAGCGCCAGCGCCAGCGCCAGCAGCAGAGCCAGGAGACAGGAGGCAGGAGGCAGGAAGCAGGAGGCTGTAAGCTGAGCGCTTAGCAAACTGCGTTGTCCGCGCGGCGTATGAGCATCAATTAAATATCCATTTAATGTGCAGCTTGTTGCTTGTTGTTGCATGCTGCATGTTGCATGTTGCATGTCATCCAGTGTTGCATAATTGACGCTTTTTTCTTGCAATTAAAACAACTAATTGGCAGCAAAAACTATTGTTTCAGCCAAAGGCAACAGCTGTTGGCCTGCCAGCACAGCGCCAGCAAAAAATCATCGCTGAAAAATGAGTTGCATAAATTTTAGATTACAATTTGCAGAGTTGCACAGCACCGGGAGAACGGGAAAACAGGAACGCAATAGGTAAATTGAATTTTGGCTCTTAGATGAAATGACCTGATCAGAGAACCTTCACTTTTATTAGATGCAATATGAGGAATGCAATGAAAGCACATTGGCAGCTCAATAGTATTCGGTAAGATAAAAATAATTTCTTTTAATTAGAAAGAGCTACCAATTGAATTTGTTAAAGGCTTCTTGACATGAAATCAATTAACAGTAGTTGATATCAAATGCATGGAAATCAAATACTTCTAGTTCATGTTTGTCTCGTCTTTTGAATTATTCAAGAACCTCCGCAAAAGTAAAATGAATATTTATTTATTGATTGATTTATTTATCTATTTATTTAAATCTTTATTTCTTTATTTATTCAATTATATATATATATATATATATATATATATATATATATATATATATATATATATATATATCAGTAGAATCCGGTTATAGCGACTCCGCTTAAAGCGTCGGTTCGGTTATTGCGACGAAAAATCTGGTCCCCAGTCAAACATTTCTGAGCAAACTTATACGGTTATAGCGACATCCTGCTATAACGACGCAAAAACGACATTCCCTTGAGTGTCGCTATAACCAGATTCTACTTATATATTTATATATTTATTTATTTATTTTGTTCTTTCTTTATTTTATTTATTCATTAAATTATTTATTGTTATAAATGTTTTCATCACAAATCATTTAATCGAATTTGTACTTAGGCTGTTATAGGGCCGTGATCAATCTGCTTGCCATTTCCATGGGCTCTCAATTATTATATTGTAGACGAGCTCGTCTATTCGTCTGCCCTGCTGCCTGTAGCAGATTCGGTGTTGCACAAACAAAGCGCCCCAAAGTATGCCACATACACATACACACGTACACACACACACACTCACACAGAGCAAATAATGGAAGCAGAGCCACCTGTCCTCTCTGCACATTTCACTGGCATAGACGAATTGGACAGGTGTTGCTTTTGTTAGGCTGTGCTGGATTTTTATTTATTATGGCCCAGGTGTGGGCGCCACGCCCATTGTATTACGCCCCGGGCAGGCGTCGGAATTGTTATGATTTTACAACAATATTATTTTTCCATCAGCAAAAATCAATCAAATTCAATTAAAATGCTGCCAAAGGATACAAAAATTGTCAGAGACACAGAACAAAAAGCCCAACCGTTTTTTTTTTTTTTTTTCTTTTTGCAATTATGCAAAATTAATTTTAAAGCAGAATAGAGAAATAATAAAAAATAAAACAAATAACTAATTTTACTGAAATCAGAATTAAAAGGTGAGTCAACTAAATGAGTTGCAAATTACCATAGGCCCAAATGAATCAATTAGAGTATTTTACTCAATTCACACACACATGCACACACTTACACACATACATATACATACATACATTGCATTAAATTAATCAAAAAGCTGGCAAAAAGTTGAACAGAAAAAAATTTGATTGTTTTATGCCTGGCTTATTGCCTACATCTACATACATGTGTATAAATATCTATATGTGTGTGTGTGTGTGTATGTAGCATTCGCCATATAATCATATATATACATATGTATATATATATTGGTGTGCGTTTATGCGTGCGTTGCGCTTACATTTATTTACACAAGTGCAGAAATTCCCAAAACACAAATCCTAAAAAAACATTTGTTACTTTTTCTGAAACGTTTTACACATTTTGTGGGCGAGGCTGCTGTGGGCGTAAGGTTCGGCCACACACAACAGCTAAGGCAGGCCAATGGCGTCCATTGGTATTGGTGAATACATGTGTGTGGGTATTGTATTAGTTTTTCTTGTTCTTGTTATTGTTATTGTTGTTTGTTGTAGTTGTTAGTGTTGTAATCATATTGACAGATGACAAAAATGGAAAGGAGAGCTTTAAATTTTTGTTGTTGTCATAATTTTAGTTGTTGATCTAAAAAGAATAGCTTGATATATTGAGTACATAATTTGGCATATGACTTGATTCTGCAGTACAATTAAGATATAAGTAATATAATATAAAAAATTAAAATATTAAACGGCTTCAACGAATTAGAAATTTACTAAATTAAAGTGAAGCAATCCATAAAAGAACTTTTAAGAAACAGATATTTCTAATATATTTCCATTTAAATAATATTATTTGAATACATCTCTTAAAATATCATATATTATTTATAAAATATTAGATATCCACTTAAATAACCATTTGTAACTATTTTAGCCTTTAAGCTATAGTTAGTTTTAGTTTTACTGTTTATTTAGTGTATACTTATTTGGTAAATATTAATAACTTTAAATATTTTCTCACCCACTGTACACCACAATAGAAACTTTCTATGAGTCCGTCTGTTTTGCAAATGCCATCAGTCCGCCTTTATTTGGCCAACCAAAAATTGTCAGCTAAAATATTTTTGAATTCGCTCGTACTGTTTGTGCTGACAAGGACCTAGATATGGACCTGGACATGGACTGGGCGTGGACTTCAGTGCGGGTGGAGGGAGCAGGAGAGTGTTTAGTTTGTTGTGCCTGTTGAGAATAAATGTATAACATTTTATAGCTATTCATGCCCGTAATCTCGAGATTGTTTTGTGGTCCATGTAAATTTACCCACTCTCACGATCTGATGCATCAACGGCCTCCTGATGTGACCTTAGGGAAAGCACTTGAAAAGCGTCGAAAGTGCAGTTCTGAGGGCAGTGAGTGCCTCTCAACTTGAAAGTAATTAGAAGGCAAAGCGACTAGAAATTATCCGAACTGGCCGGAGGGCCAATGATTGATTTCCAAGGAAATATGTACATGGGCAGAGCGTCGAGTGCCACGAAACGAAGCGAAGTGCAACCAAAAATAGACGCGATTCGACTGCAGTCTCGATGCCTCTGCCAAATGAAAGCGAAAGCACATGGGAAGAAGCCCCCAGTGCTCCTAATGACTGCGGTGACACTTTTGTGGAAGTCCAGAGAAGGAAACGGAGACAGAGAGTAAGAGTGAGAGAAAGCAGGAGAAGGAGGAGCCTTGTCTGTGTGTGTGTGGCATACCTGAGAATGCTGCGCTGATAAAATTAGAAACGAACGACTCTGCTTTTACTGCTGACAGCGTAAAAATTTGTGAACTTTAAGCAAGGAAAGGCAAAGGGAATAGCTTAATATGCACACACACACACACACGCACACATGACACACGAGATGCAGTCACAGACACTCGGGTATTCATTTTCAAATAGATGGAGGCATTCGGCCTGTCGTGTTGGAGTGATTGAAGCTGCCATAATAAAGAAGCAAAGTGGCCAAAGGTTAGAATTAGTAAGCATTAAGGTACCCCACAGATACCCTCTCCAAGCTGAATCAACTGATTATTTTTCTGAATGAATTATGTGAAGATTGGCCCCATCTCTTCTGCTGATACAATGTGTGAATCAATCGAATCCTCACAGAGAACGGCAATGCTATTACAATCGAGTCTACACTTGTTGCAGATACTATCATATTTCTTCCATATATGTACATATGTTTCTTCTTCTGCTTTGTTCTTGTTCTCTCTTTTATGAGAATTAGTACCCGAGTTGATAGCAGCGTTCCCCTTATCTAGGTCGACAAAGATTCATCTCTTGATTCATCTTGTATTTGAATATATGTAAAGTTTGAACTAGATAAAAATATTAAATAAGTTATATTCCAGCATTTATTTCTGAACTTAGAGAGATAAAGCAGAGCTATTTGCTTATAATGCTTTAATCATTCAGCAATCATCACAAAGTCGTATCATTTTAGAAGTTTAACAGCCATGTTACACTGTGTAAGGAGTTTTACAGAATGCAAATCAAAGTCTGTCTGTAAGCGCATTTCCTCAGAGCTCATACGAGTATGAATGATTCGCATTCTCTATCTCAATCTCTCTTCGCGCTTTTCTCTATATCTTGCTCTTTCTTTGTACTTCTGAAATACAGTACGCGTCGTATAAATAGATTCAGCCCACTCTTTATAATAATATCGCTCTTTTTCTTAATATCACATTAAACGAATAAGCCGCAGAACCATTGAATTCGGCTGTAGAAATATAAAACTTTGTAAGGTTAGTTGATTTAATTAATGTACAATTATATTTTTGCAATTATATATTGCATTTCAATTCTATTTTCAACTGAAAAACTAAATTTAGCTAAAATAAAATAAAATAAATACAAAATTCAGTCAATGTACTTCTAGAAATAAAAGAAAACTTCTCCGTTGTTTCTAACCAAAGAACATGGCATGAGTATGCAGCCAGTGTGTGTATATATATATACATATATATGGGTGTATGTGTGTGTGTGTGTATGCAAGTATGTGATCGGCCGTCTCGCTCTAGTCGCAACTTCCACCAGTCAGCCGAAGCAGCACGACGCCGCTGTCGACGTCGCGGCGACGTCCGTTGGGTTGGGCAGTGGACTTCAGCTGGGGACCTGACTCCGAAGCAGTCGCACTGCGATCAGTTCAGTTTTGTGCGTTGTGCGGTTAAGTAGCGCGTTCTGCACCGGTCCCCCCTTTCAGAGCTCACACAGTGAGAGTAATCAGTGCACACCACCAGATACGAACACAAACACAAAAACAGTCACAGACAGAGACACAGACACAAGCAGAGACACGCACACAGACGTAAGGCAGATCGACAGATCCATATTCAGTTCCTGAGGTCCAGGCCCCATTCAGTTGCTAAGGAGTTGCCCCGGCCACGCCCACTGCGACTTGCTGCGTCCAACGCTTTCAGAATTTCTTGACTAGTTACATCAAAGCCCCATAAATCAAAATGAGGGAAATTGTGCATCTGCAGGCTGGACAGTGCGGCAACCAGATTGGCGCTAAGGTAAGCCTCGCTGTATTTTAGCGTTTTTTAGTTTTTATTTGTTGCCATTTTTTTTCGATTTTTTTTCACTTTTGTATTTTTGTGGCACAGCTAATTTATGCACATTGCCCGAAAACGTTTTTCAATGAGTTTCCAAATTGATCGCAGCTCAGAGTCGACGCGTTGACGTCGAAGCCGCCTTTTACAGCGGATTCAGCGCAATTAAAGCAAAAGAAAATTAACGCAAAAAAAAAGATAAAAAAACACAGCAAGCGAATAAACATAAAAAAAAGAATAAAAAATTACAACAAAAACTAAAAAAAAAGCTTAAATCAAATAAAAAATAAATGAGCGACGCGACGCGACGTAGCGAAGAAAATGAAATTTGTTTGGGTTTGTCAGGCACTCGATATGCCCTTTGTTGCAAGCCCAGCTCCATTGTGATTATAGCAGTCGAGAGAGCCGGACTCAGCCCCTTTAATAAATGAGCCGGAATCGTACCGCTCTAATATGGGGCATTACTGCAATTGTTTCTTTGAAGCGCTTTTCCCTCCGCTTCCTCCCGCTTTTCTGCCACACCTTCCACTCGCCGCTCTTCTTTCGCTGCATTTCACAGATGCCGAAAACCCCTTGCACTATCATTGCGGTTGTATCTTTTCGCTTTGTTGGGCTTGACTCTAGCAGCAGCACCAGCAGCACCGGCAGCACCGGCAGTAGCGGCAGCAACCGCACGAGGTGCACACAAATATGCATGCCATTTAGGTGCCACAGAAAGGGAGAAACATTTTAATTCATGGGAGCTGAAAAGATTCGTTTTATGAAAAGCTCTGGTTTTTAATTGAAATAAATTATAAAGAGTTAGGGAAATGGTGAAAAGTAATTTAAAGATACACATATGCTATTAATTATTTTGAAAGATACATAGGAGAGCATAGGGAGATTCAATTTAATATTTGTAATATAATATACATGAAATACAAATTCTAATAAACTACTTTCTCACATTTCTTTCGAGTGTAAAGGTCCAGCATGTATTGTAGTGTAGTGTAGTGTAGTGCAGTACGGTGTCAAAGGGAATACTTATGTATGTATATAGCATATTTCAAGATTAATGAGACTCTACTTGCTTAATAAACTTTCTAAAAAGCTTTCTTTGCGAAAACCCGCTCACAGCTGAAGCAACATTCGAGCTGTAACCGAAAAGACGAAAGCCCAATGCGAAGTTCCAGTTACTAAAATCGGCGGAAAATCGCTGGAAAGTTTCTAATGGCCAACAGCTGTCCATATGAATGCAAATCCGTTGTGCTTAACGCTATTTAACAGGGCGTGGCCTGCCATATGGCCAGCCCAGCACACACAGATCGATCAGATAACAGATCACAGATCAGATCGCAGATGCCATATGGCTAGGAACAATTGAGCTGCACCGCCTCGGTGGGCCAGCGCTTTGTGCGGCAGCTAACTAGTTAATCAGCAGTTAATCAATTGCAATGCTGGCAATTAAAGGGACGCACAGCAATTAGCTGCCCCGCCGTCAATTACTCTTTGCAATGGGCAACCTCGGTCAGTTAATCAATATAGCCAACCGATCGGGCGACCCAAGCAGCGAACGTGCCACAACGCGCTGTTGAGCCTCTGCCTCTACCGCTGCCTCTACCGTTGCCTTTACCGCTTCTACTGCAGTTGTAGTTGCTGTTGTTGCTGTTGTAACTTTGGCATTTGTTGTTTTTTTGGCAACTTGCAACCGGTTTTTCGAATTCCAGAGTGTGTGCAGCAGAGGCAAAATCAATGTCAATGCTCTGGCGCAATTTGCAAGCAGAACCAGAATAGAGAGTGAGAGAGAGCGAGATAGACGGAGAGAGAGAGAGAGAGTGAGAAAAGTGTGTCACTCGGCGTTGCACGAGCGCGGATAGAAGTCAATCAAGCGATGATTAAACTATGAGCACAGTTAAATTAAAGTAAATCCAAGCACAAAGATAAGCAAACGTTGTTATTTTCTTTCGTACTATTTTTATTATTTTATTTCTTCTTATTCTCCAAATGACTCAATTGAGGTTTTTTGCGCTTCGCTTTGTGGGAAATGGCTCCAACTGGGTTGGAGGTGGGGCCCCGGGCAGGGGCTTCAGTGTCGCTTAATTTAACGCTAAACAGTTTTTAGTTCTCAGAAATTCGGCATAGTAATGCTTTTTATGGACCTCTATACCTATACAAATATATGTACATATGTGTGCTTCTGTTCTACTGTGTTTGTATGTGTGTGTGTGTGTGTGTGTGTGTGTGTACTTACCCATGAATGAGAAACGTAGACTGTTTATCTAAAGCAGACGACGCGTCGCAGCCGACTTGGTAATTTGAGCGAACCGTTGGTTTCGCATTACCCAAGAGATTCGAGTACTTCATGCATACATACATATATACATACACACATACATACGCATACTATATACCAGTGAGTGTGTATATTCATATAAGCAAAACAGCTGAGTGGACACTTCGAATGTGTGGCAACAAGCAGCAAACAACAAACAAGCAACAACAACACCGAGCAGCAGGCGGTGCGGTAGCTACATCTAACCCTACCCACATTTCTGTTTAAATTTGAGTTTCGAATCGCAATTGGGAATCGGGAATCGGGAATCGGGCATCAGGCAAACCGCACAAGTGCACAAAGGAAATGACTCAGAATCAATATGTTAGCTGCCTGTATATATGTATATATGTATATATGTATATATGGGTGTGTGTGTGTGTGTGTGTGGAAGGGGAGGGGGAGGGGGCATGCCCAAGGATTGGCCCGATGAGTGCACACATTTTGGTGGGCGTCTACTGTTACAGGATAGGGGCCCATATATTTCCGCAAGCAGACGATAAATGCATTTTAAATTATCAGCAAGCGCCTATATGTATATAATAAGCACAAATTATAATTTCATAAATTCTATATGTATGCATATGTATGTATGTGTGTGCATTGGCAGAGTCAACAAACTGAAGACCTCCTCAGTTTTTGATTTTTTTGTGCTTCTTGTGAAAGATTTATTATCGCGTCTGACTTGAAAAATAAGACGAAACAGCTGGCAAGCGATAGGCCCGGCTGTTGGCCTGTTGGGCAGCTGCGCGAGGCGTCTGCCAGAATGCTCTTTGATGCCCCAGCATGTGAAAATGCATTTTTGCATATTTTTCAAGGGCTGCCGGAAAAGCCATGGCCGCAGCAAAGGCTGCAGGCGATCCGCAGACGGACTCAAGACTTCAGTCTCCAGCCATCAGACTTCAGACTGGCTGCGACTCCAAAGTTCATGCCCGAGTGATTTCAAGTGGCACAGACTGAAAGACAGTCAGCCAAAGCTGCAGCTACAGCTACAGACATGCAACACTTAATGAGGGCGTCGGCAGCTGATCGCATGCGCAGAGCATGGGGTGTGAGAGGGGGGAGGGCAAGGAGGCATGGCTCTGCAATGGGCGCAGCAGCATTTACAACTAATTGGAAGTCTCTTTCTAGCTCTTGCTAGTGGCAACTGGCAAGTGGCAAGTGGCAGGAGGCAAGTGGCAAGTGGCAAGTGCCGGAAGGAGACAGCGAGGCAGTGCAATAAATTACAATTCTCCTAATACTCTATACATATTCGCTTAGAAGAAACAGCAGAGCAGACACAAAGACAGCAGCCAGAAACTAACTGTACAATCTACTAGTTTAATAGGGTCTAAGCCAAATTAGTTTTTACCATGAACATATTTGCTACCCAAAGTTAAACTCTGCAATTACAAAACAAAAGCCAAATTCATTTTGGATTTTTCAATTAATCATGTTTCACATGTGGGCCAATCTATAATTAACCTGCGATTCATTCTAAACAGCTTATGACAAATACCTCCGATTGTACTCGTAGTATTTGTTTATACATATACATACATACTATGTATTCCCTTATAGATTTGGAAACATTTCATGATTATTCAAAAATATATTCTTTAATTTTTGAATTTTTTTAATTTATAAAAAACAGTGATTATACAAATATAACGAATTGGGTTTATCGCAAATTGTATTTTGTTCCTAATTTAATAGATTGGTCTTACAAAGCATTATTAGTATAGCAGGATGCTGGAACCAATTAAAAGTAGTAAAATGAAGTTGCTGTTGTTTTTTAACTGTTAGCTGAGTATTATGGTTATTAGATAAGCCCTTTGGCTCAGTCGTAATGGAATGGAATGGAATTGGGCAGCACGCTCACGAAATTGTTTCAGATTCGTGCTTGATTTCTAATGCGATCTCATTTCAGTGTACAGCTGGTGGTAGCGAGCGATAATTTATCACACTTAATACCTAAGAATTTTCCACATTTTCTTTTGAGCGCTTCATAATTGTTTTTCCCCACCTTTCGGGCCACGATCGTGCCGCTGATAAGACCGGTCCGCAAAGCTCTTTCAGTGACTCAGTTCACGTTCTCACAAATTTGTTGTATCAAATCGGAGGCAGCCCAGGAGTATGACGCAGCCGAAAGCAATTTACGCAGCTGGACCTGACCGCGGACAGCGGACTACCAGCCCATTTCCCCAAGCAATCATTGCTGTTAACCGAAAAAAGCAATTTCCCGCAACTATCAACAGCAGCATCAAAAAGGAAAACCAAAAAAAGAAATAATGTATAGAAAAGTCAGTTGAAAGTAAAGCGATCGCTTGGCCAGGGAGTGAGAGAGCGAGAGAGAGGGCGAAAGAGTGGAAGACATGAAAAGCGGCTTTTCACTTCAACAGTTTTGTGTGCTAATTTATTTTTGTTGCTGCCTCAAGCGGGTTGCATGATTTCGTTGTTTGTTTGGAGCCACTAGTCCGGCATATAAACTGCGCTTTTTTGTTGCTGCCGCTGCAAGCCTCATAATTGCAACGGACACACTCCAATTAAATTTGATGATCTCGCGGAGATTGTACATGGAGTTGGTCTGCCTTTCGAATAAACAAAGGCAAAGTAGAGACGCAGACGCAGAGGCAGAAGCGGAGGCAGGAGCAAGCGGAGGCATGGACGCCATGGCTGCCAATGCTTAGATCGGAGCAGGCCTTAAACTGTGGCCGGGATTGTTGTGTCTAGTGGCTGCTACACGGCCAGCGGGGCACACGTCAAGTTCAAGTGCCATAGGGAAACAAGGCAGACTACAATCTCAGCAGAGATAGGAAAAGGAAACTGGGCACGGGCGCATGGAGCAGGGAGCTGTGAGCTGTGAGCTGGGAATGAGCAGCAGATGCCACTTCAAGCGATAACGTTTTTATTGTTTCCGCACTGTAGATTTGTTTATTTTCCTTTTGGTGTGCACTCCAATTGGCGTCCAATTAGATTCGTTTTGGAATCACAACTTTGGTATTGAAAACTCATTGCATTGACGATTTATGCGTTGCGCTTGAACGCTCGAATCTCTTGGGCAGAGCCCGGCCCAGGCCAGCAGCGGGCGAACAATAATGCGAGCCATCTTTGGTCAAAATAGCCGAAATCTCAGACTCGCTCGCTGTTAAACGCAGCAGAGCATTTGCAGCGCGCTTCCGCAATAAACGCCGAGCGCGAGGCAACATTAATGAGAATGTATCTGTGTGTATGTATATGCGTGTGTGTGCAAGTATCTATGTATTTGATTTACTTGGCATGCCAGCGAGCGAGCGAGCGGCTGCCTCCTAATGATGTTGTCGATGTCTACGACTGGCGTCTGCTGGGTTAATTTAGTAACTGCGAGTCGCCGCCTGGGTCGTTGGCCTGCAGTTCAGCTATGACTCAGCAGCAGTAGCAGCAGCAATAGATACATTTGTATCTGTATCTGTGATCGTGTGTGCCTGTGTCTGTGTCGCTTTCTGGCCAGTGCCCACAGGCAACGCGCAACGCGCAACGCCTCAATCAGAGCTATTTTTAACACTTTCACTGCATTGGATGCACGTTGTACCCCAGGAGCGCTTGTCATGCGGCAGGCATTCAGAATTGGAAGTGTCCCATGCCGCGACACGCTGCACTGAAATACACATACATATGTGTATGTGTGTATGTGCGGCTTCTATGGATGCGAGTGTATTTTCAGAAGAAAAGCCATTCGGAAAACTATTTCTGACTGCATGCATCGGCCGTGTGTTGTTCCTCTTTAAATTTAGCACTAAATCAGGGCATGTTGCGGAGATCCGACGGCTAGCTCTGACGGCTGAACCCAACATAAATTTTCGGCCCGAGAAGTGTACGATGTGTCTCACTTTCGAGGCTGTCCCATCGCTCTTTTCTTTCTTTCTTTTTTTTTTTTTTTAAGCCGAAATCCAAAAAACTACAAAAATAGGAAGAAGAAATAAAAACTTTATGGCGCTGCGGCTGCGCCTACTTCGCTGTCACATTGTCGCAATACAGGGAAAACCAACTGAAAAATAGACACTTTCTAATAATTTGTATACTTGTTGTTGTTGTTGTTGTTGTTGTTGTACTGGGCGGTCTCTGCGGCTGGCAACATGAACTCTGACATGGCTGGGTGGGCTCACACACATAGTCGCACATACATATACGCCTCTCTCTCTCTCTCTCTCTCTCTCTCTCTCTCTCTCTCTCTCTGACTCACTCGAGCACAGAGGTCGTAATTCTATTTGACAAACTTCACAGAGCCAAAAAGTCAGGAGGTTGACAGATGACTGACTGCAGTCAAAAATAAATTTATACTGACAAATTCTCAACAGTTTATCTAGAGATAAACAATATCAACCCGACTCCTTATCGAGCTGTAACTCGAAAGAGCAGTAGCTGATAACCAATGATTGAGGGACCTAATATTGACGCTGTCTCCATAAGAAAGAACCTCAATTCCAATACAACAGATCCCAAAGCATTTATCTACAAGTGCATCAACATGATAATGCATCGATTATCTACATTAATATACACATAGGGATTTGTTTTCAACCCAATATCTTATTAAGGGTTTTTTAGTATGATTTATCAACTTTGAAGTCAAAGCCCATGGGTACTCCTATTTTTAAAATGTACATATGTATGTATGGGTACATCACACTATATATGTATGTACATTAAAATCAAGAATTATTTTCTAAAAGACAACTCGATTTGAAAATAATAAAGATATGTAAGTCACATTATTCTTTGGCGAATTCCTTTATTTTCCCTGAATTCAATTACACTGTCCTGTCTTTCACTTTTGGAAACAAGTTGAACGATTATCCTAAACATGTGTTGTACGATTAATCATAATACATATGGTCGTTCCTGATTATTTATATATACATATAAAGCAAGAGCCAAAAGATGAGTGCCATCCACGAATTTGAGAACTCTCCCCTCGACACCAAATCGGAGCTCCTCACGGCGCACATAAAAATAGCTGCGGAGGCTCTTATATCTCTTTTATGATGGCACAGGCCAAAGCCATTAAATCGTAATAAACACGATCGTTTCGTCAGAATCATTTCCATAAAACCGAGAGGTGTCACAGACATAGCGTGTATCTGGGAGCCACCCGATGATTATTTACAATGACAGCTCGAATTCGAGATTTGCGATCATGTCTAGGGCGCATGAGCTGGCACATTAATCTTAGAGCCAATAAAAATATGCGAAGTGACATTAAACACAATTTCTTGTCATTCGATTTCAGTTCTGGGAGATCATTTCGGAGGAGCACGGCATCGACAGCAACGGCATCTATGTGGGCGACAGCGACCTGCAGCTGGAGCGTGTCAGCGTCTACTACAATGAAGCATCTGGTAAGTTTTCTTGGTCTTGGTGTTGGTCTGGCTCTGCCAATTCATCATCCTCTGGCTGCTGACTCACGCCCATTCGCATTCCCTCAGCTGTGAGTCGCTCCTCGGGCGGCAAGTATGTGCCGCGTGCCATCCTTCTTGATCTGGAGCCCGGCACCATGGAGTCGGTGCGCTCCGGCCCCTACGGCCAGCTCTTCCGTCCGGACAACTTCGTGTTTGGCCAATCAGGCGCCGGCAACAACTGGGCCAAGGGACACTACACAGAGGGCGCCGAGCTGGTGGACAATGTCCTCGATGTGGTCCGCAAGGAGTGCGAGAACTGCGACTGTCTTCAGGTAAGCGGCTCTATTGAGAGCACCATCCTATTGAGAGCACCTCTAGTTGTACTCACTGACTCCCTTTTGTCCTTTAGGGCTTCCAACTGACGCATTCGTTGGGCGGCGGCACTGGCTCCGGCATGGGAACCCTGCTCATATCGAAGATTCGCGAGGAGTACCCGGATCGCATAATGAACACCTACTCGGTGGTGCCATCGCCCAAGGTGTCCGACACGGTGGTGGAGCCCTACAACGCCACCTTGTCCATCCACCAGCTGGTGGAGAACACAGACGAGACGTACTGCATCGACAACGAGGCGCTCTACGACATATGCTTCCGCACACTGAAGGTCTCGAACCCGAGCTACGGCGACCTCAACCACCTCGTCTCGCTGACCATGTCCGGCGTCACCACCTGCCTGCGCTTCCCCGGCCAGCTGAACGCCGATCTGCGCAAGCTCGCCGTGAACATGGTTCCATTCCCGCGCCTGCACTTCTTCATGCCCGGCTTCGCTCCGCTGACCTCGCGCGGGTCGCAGCAGTACCGCGCCCTGACCGTGCCGGAGCTTACCCAGCAGATGTTCGACGCCAAGAACATGATGGCCGCCTGCGACCCGCGCCACGGACGCTACCTGACCGTGGCCGCCGTCTTCCGCGGACGCATGTCCATGAAGGAGGTAGATGAGCAGATGCTCGCGGTGCAGAACAAGAACAGCTCGTACTTTGTCGAGTGGATCCCGAACAACGTGAAGACCGCCGTCTGCGACATCCCGCCCAAGGGGCTGAAGATGTCCTCGACCTTCATTGGCAACACCACCGCCATTCAGGAGCTGTTCAAGCGCATCTCCGAGCAGTTCTCCGCCATGTTCCGCCGCAAGGCCTTCCTCCACTGGTACACCGGCGAGGGCATGGACGAGATGGAGTTCACCGAGGCGGAGAGCAACATGAACGACCTGGTCTCCGAGTACCAGCAGTACCAGGAGGCCACCGCCGACGACGAGTTCGACCCCGATGTTAACCAGGAGGAGGTCGAGGGCGATTGTATTTAATGGTGTGGCCAGAGGAATGAGGTGCGTGCGTGAGCGTCTACTGATTGGCAGCCAGCCCGCGCTGCTGCGCTCCGTGCGCCAGCAGCTGCGCGCCAAGCACTGCCACATACTCTGAGGACGCGACAACAATACACACATACATCGAGACACACACCCGCACTCGCGAATACATACATACATATTTATACAGGAAATGTCAAGCGTAGTTTGACAGCAATCGAAGCACCATCAACCGGAAATGCTCCAAAGGACTCGTATCACACCCAATCATACGCAACTCATTCAGTCATTCACTCAATCATTTTTCATTCACTATTCACCATTCACCATTCATAATTCAGTTCACCTGCTTCATTCACTTTCTTCGACTATCTCTCTCTCTCTCCCTCTATCTCTCCCTCACTCTTTCTATTGCTCATTCTACGCTACACTTTACACGGAGGCACGTCTATCGCATTTCTCGCAGCCATTTTCTTCTCTTCTTCTACTCTTTCACAGCTCATTCACTCTTCATCTGCTTTCAGCCCACTCTTTACGCTAATTTAGGACTCCACAACACTTTCACACGCATAATTATTTATATACAATTACAACCTTTAGTATCGTATTTTATTTCAAATATAAATTTTAAAACTTAATTTTATTCAAACAAACGGAGGTAATGCACAATTCTCAATTCACACATCAATGAAGAAACTATTTCGAATCGCACCGAAGACTGACGAACAGGCAAAAGTTTTGGACTCAATGGCAATATTACGAGTACTTGAAACACCCAAAGATCGATCCTACTTAAACAAAAATACGAAAGAAAAACAAAATGATAAACGAACACCATTTGAATATTTTTATTAACATTTGTATTATTCATAAGTTTTTCTCTTGTATTCCTGTGCTGTAATTCTCTCGTAGTCTTTAAATTACCCAAGTAATTAACTCAAACATTATTAATAAAGTATGCTGCAAAAACTTTTCAAGAAAAATGCAATTTACAAAAATAAAAGAAAATAAAATTTAAATGTTTTTTATTTTGTAAAGTATATAGTACATATATATATACATACATACATATATCAACTAGAATGTATTATTAATCGTGGATTTAATTAATTTAACTCGATGTGTGAAATGCCATTAAATTATATTATATCATTCGTATTTGGTCAGATCTGTATGCCTCGAGTAGTGCATGCGAAGTGACCATATTGTACTCTAGAGTCCAGTCTATGTGGCTAGAGATTATTAGAACGTTTTTAAAATACTCTTAAATTCTTCGGAAACTGTAAAATCTGAGTCGCCTTAGTCAAGTTTACAACCAGGTTACGCGTAGCGTTGCCACATCATTGGAACTTAATTCAACTTTGAATATTAAAGTAGTATACCAATAGATGTCGCTTTGGCTTTATATCACGCTAAAAGCTTTTATCAACAAGAAAAGTTTTGGGGTGACCAGCTCAACAAGTTTATACTAATTCAAATAATAAAATATATATTTAAGAAATAAACAAATTTATTGGTATTTATATTTATTTAATTTTGTTTATTTCTCAGTCCAACTTCTTTAAAATATATATGTATATGCATGAAATATAAAATAACAAGTTATACATGTTATTAGCGGATAAATCTATTCAATCAGGATTCAAAAACATTTAATAATACAGTTTTTTAAATAGATCCCATTTTCGATTAAACTGTTTATTTTTATGATTTAACCTTAACAAGTCTTCAAAACGTACCTCGCATGTCGAGCTTTAAAAATAAATACATATGTACATATGTATATCTTCTGACGATCTCACAGTCGTATAAACTTTTCCATTAACTAAATCTCAGACATATGCCACAAATTCTGCAGAACTTGAACGCATTTAAGACCTTCCGCCCCAGTGCCTCCCAAACCGCCTCCCCGCCCACCAAGCGGAGCCGCGTTAGCGGTCTCGTGACATAAAAGAGAGCCCCACTCGAAAGCAACCAAGAACATGAGAGAACAGAACACAAACAAGCATACGCGGAAATAGAAGAGGAAGAACCACAACACAGCCAGAAGAACAGAGAAACCGGTTGGCCCGAACGAGCCGGCCGGCATTCTGTGCAGAGCAACACGTTCTTACGTTTAGACTTTGAAGCGCGGCCTGCCAATGTGACCAGACCGGCCAAAGTGCGTTTAACCGTTATGTCACTTGCAATTAAACGAAACCCAAACTGAAAGCCAACTCGGGTCGCCGAAAGGCAACGGCAACGGCAACGGCAACGGCAACGGCAACGACAACGACAACGACAACGGAAGTACGAGCTAAGAAGTCTCTGAGAATCGAGTCTAGATAAATCCGAAGTTGTCTTCTTTCTGGTATTTCTCTAGACGAGCTAAGCCCAGCTGAGCTGAGCTGTCAGCCGAGTCGCACAAAGAAATAGGCAAATCCAAAGGCAATAAAAAGTTTGCAATTTACACTATTTGACGTCCCCCACTCCCCCATCTCCCTGCCGGCGCACGACCCTCTAACCAGTTGTCCATCCAAATCCAGTCGAACCAGACAACGAGATGCAAGACAACAGACAAAACTAAATAAATACGTAGACAACAGCCCAAGCAGCGATTGACCCAGTTTTCAAGACGACAATAACAACAACAACAACAACATCATCAACATCAACAATAACAACAACAAAGACGACGACGAAAACGACAACGAACGACCGCCGAGCCAACAAACTACGTGCCAAAACGGAGACAGACCTGGCACAGTGGTACAATCAATTGCAATAATTATAAAAATACATATACATATATTATATGTTAAATTTGATAAAGCAAAGTAGAAGTATTTTTGCAAATGATATGGAACACTTACATTTCTGGGCTTGGATTGTGGCGGGCATCTCCAGTACAGCTGAAGATGGAGGCTACGAAATAGTTTTGAGCCCAATTCGTCAACTAAGTATTTGGAATTTTATTTTTATACTTTGAACACATTAAGTGGAATAGTCAGACCTTCCTTTAGTTTATATTTACAATTCAACTGCTGGTAAAAGCGATGCAAGTCGGTTCGACTCCAGGCGTAGTTGAGGGCTTCTCTTTGACAGATATGCCATTTGATTGCTCGAATGTCTATGAAACATACGGACTTAGTGTACATCCTAGTCGGGCACAGCCAAATAAAGGTTTGTTTCTGATAATTGGTTTGTTTATTAATATTTATTAAGGAAATATCCACATAATGTTTGACTCTAAGTACGAAATAAATATTTTTAATTTATAACAACATTATTAATTATTATCATAAATGTTATTATATTGTATATATTAAATTTTGTATTAAAATATATTGTATTTTATATAAATAATAAATTTGTTTTAACAATAATAATAATTCAATAATTTATTTAGACACACATTCATTAATACTAAAATAAATTAATGGGCTGCACATGCAGTTGGTAACACTGTGCAGCAGCGCCATGGCTGCCTGAATCGTACCTGTGTTCGGCACCGATCCTCAGCTCGAGTGAAACGAACACATTGACCGAATAGCGCTGAAGCTGCGGCTGCAGCTCGAAGTGCAATGTACTCGACGCCGCGCCGAATCGAAAGAAAAATCTCGTTTTCTGCAATTTGCTGATTCTTCAGAAAAAAAAAGAAATACGATACTCACTTGGCTAGAAGACTTGCCTGGGCCATGCAAGTCCGCTGAGGGGGCGTGCTGGGGGAGGGTGCGGCAGTGGAGCCAGCTGAGATGGGTTGAGCTTTAACAGCGGCGCCGAATGTTGCTGCTGCTGGTGCTAGAGGTGGTGGTGTTGATGGTGGTGCTGCAGTCACATGCAAAATATACGTCAATGCACTCTGATGATGTTGTTGTTGCTGGTTGCTAGTTGCTGGTTGCTTGGCCACGCCGACCGCAACGCCTCGACTAGTTTAGATCGGACTGTGCGACTAGACAACGCTGACTAGACTTGATCTGGTCGCTGTTTTTCTTATGTTTATTTATTCGTCAGTTTTTCGCGTAACTCGTATTTTTCTTTAAGTTGTGGTTTCAGCTCATTTCTGATTTTGTGCAGAACAGCAAAGCCAACGATAACATAATAATAATAATAATAATAATGAAAATAATAAAAGTCTGGCTCACATGTGCTCAATATGTAATTGCAGGCAGGAAACCCCAAAGAGACCCACACCTGGTTATAGATGCGACCGCACAGCGAGTCCCAAAAATAAGTTGTATTTTTTACGAATTATAAATATATATACACATATACATATATACTTGTATTGTATATAATATTTTGCACATGTCTATTTGCTGGGCAGACGGTCATTTGCGACGTTGCCAAACTTCGATGACGGCAAGTGCAGAGGAAGTGACTCAAGTGCAGTCTGCTTCTGAGCTGCGTGCGCTGTTGCCAATTTTCAACTAACAACTATAGTTTACTGTGGTACATTATGAATTTGTTGTTATGTTGGGAATGATCCACAGGTTAAATCTAGCAGATGTCGGACTAAAACCCATTCCAAATGATACCTTATTATTCATGAATATATTCATCTGATAGTCTTAAGCAATTTGAGTTTATGATTTCCCAGTTTTCTATTAAACATCATTTGTGATTGAATTTATGGTTGAATAATGATTTCTCTAGTTTTTATATAAATTTTAATTAATTATATCATTTTAGTATTAAATGTTTTACAAAAGTATTTTTTGTAGTAGTTAATGGTATGATAATAAAAAAATTCATATTATTACAGATACTTCTATATAAATGTTATCTATGTATGTATATGCATGTCCTTAATTTTTGTGATGCCAAGTGATATTCTGGAATGTTCTTAGATATAGTAGAATATCTTTGCAGTTAATCGATTAAAGTAAGTTCAATCATGCCACCTTTTAAAGAGATGTTAAGCTATGCACTCCATCGAGTTCTCTAAATAATCATTAAAGATTATGGGTAGGGCCCATAAATATTCATCGATTAACGGCAATGTATTTGATACCCTTTAAGAGATACTATTTCATTTCTCGACATATTGACATATAAAGAAGTTACATTTTGAAATGAGCTAAAAGTGTATTTGCCCAATTCAAAATTGATGGGAATAATTGACTATATAATGCAAATATCTTGTGAAAATCGATGAAGAAACTTGTGTATTTAACATAAATATTAGTTATTAAGCAAATTGAATTGGATGTTGTATACCATGGTGTAACTTTGCATGAAAAGTAGTTCAATTAACAGAGTCAAAATACATATATAAAACCACTCAGGGTATTTCTCCTTCTTATGAGCTTCTCTAATGACTATGACAAGAAGAGTATACTGTAGTCACTGTTATTACATTTCGTTCTCTCTCTCTCTGTCTCACTGTCTCTCTCTCTCTCTCTCTCTCTCTCTCTCTCTCTCTCTCTCTCTCTCTCTCTCTCTCTCTCTCTCTCTCTCTCTGCGCTTCTATCTATGCTTTGATCAGTTTAGATGAGTTGAACGTACTTGCCGCTAGCTGTCGATAAACCGCCAGCTTTGCCTTCGACTTGGTTGGTCTGAGGCGAACGATTGCGGCTTCATCTAAATGCGCATTTTGAGCGCCTGATTCCTATATACAAATCGATATCTATGTATATCAATGTCTGCATCTATGTCTGTTCAATTAATCAGCAGTGGGTGCAACAGGCAGTCGCTGCTGCTGTTGCTGCTGTTGGTGCTGCCTTTTGCATTTGCATCGAGTCGCATTACAAATGCGAAACGTTGCAGCGCCTGGACAATTGAATTCAGTCTCACTCCACTCAATTGAGTGGAGATTATTTGCACCTCGGCTGCCTGGTCGCTTGCCCAATTGGCTACCTGTGGCAACAGCTCATTAGACAAATTGACTGCCATTCGATTTGATTGATTTGTGCAGCAACCGCTCCAATTGCCAGTGGACTGAAGCTGCCTTAAACAGAGCGCTTAGCAGCCTCAGCAGCTTTAGCAGCTCCGGCAATCTTTTGGAGCTTTGTAATTGTCGCACGGCAAATTGAAATTGGAGCAGAGTGTCTTTCTTGGGAATAGCCGGTATAAAACATGAAAATGTGCCATAACGGTACTCGGCAGTGCCTTCCAAATTAAATGGGGCTAACTGTAAGCGACGTGCGTTAAACAAATGTCAACGGTTAATAAAGCCCGGCCACAACAAAAGGCGGCCGGCTGGCCAGGCTGGAGACGACATTATGACCGCTCGCTTCCACGAATTGCCAAGTGATAAAACAACATAATAATAATAATAATAAACAGAAAATAGACTTGTTTATACATATACATATGTATTATTAACGTACAGAATGTGACCAGTAGCTGTTCTCAGCCCCAGACCCAGCCCCAGCCCCAGCCCCAGCCTCAGCCTGGCCAAAGCGAAAAGCCAAGCGAAAAGTGCATTGTCTGACGCTGACTGATGCCAAAGTTAATTAACACACAATCGGCACACTCAGACACTCGCCTAAGCCTGCACTGAAAAAAGCAACAGCAACAACAAGAGGCAATCCGAGCATGCAATAATAGCAAAACATACGAAATTAGCCACACGGCGGGCACTTCAATGCGAGAATGCACCGAAATTAGCTAAAGCACAAAAAATAACACTCAAGAAAACAGAAATTAAAGTTTGTAGGATTACAACAGTGGCGCTGACGATGCCACCAGCTGCCAGCCCCTCAGCTCCACAGCACCAGCCTCCCCCTCGCCACACGTCCCCTTGACACCTCGAGCGACTCTCAATGCGGAGTCATGCCATGTGAACCAATTTGTGGCATCAATCTCAGGCATAATGCGAAATTGGCCAAGCTTTCATGCGAGAGACTCCCAGACAAAACTCTCGGCTCCAAAAGCTCTCATTGTCAATCTATTTCTATCGATCCATGCGCCAGCTCTTCTAGAAGCCTAAATAAAATTTATATTTAGTTGATCGATTTATTATCTTACAGCATAACATTGAAAACAGCAATTCTGGTGCTTGGGGGAAATTATGGGGGATTCTCATATCAACAACAAATATTTCCTTTTTCACTCTATTTAATCTTACAATTTATAATGAATATTAATAAGATTACAGAAAATAAGATTACTTAAATATTGACGTGATAATGGGCTAATTCCTACATATTGAAATTATCTGGTTTAGTCTATTTGTTACAGTTAGATTAATATTTCACGACTTTTTATACCCTGAGTCGATATAGCCCTGTCCGTCTGTCCGTCCGTATGAGTGCGTCGATTTCAGAAGTTATAAGAGCTAGAGAGCTGAAATTTTGCGTGTTGACTCTTGTATGTCATACGCAGTACGAGTTTATCATTTTTTTTCGATAACTCATTCGATATCTTTTTTATCGAGGATAATCGATAAATTGATATTGTTTTTTCAGCCTTATCTGAACACTTTTAGACATAGAGACTTCAGATTTACTGTGTATATGCAATTGACGAGTACACACATTTCCAGATTTTGGATACCACGCCCCCTTCCCCCCAAATCGTAAAAAAAATCAAGTACTAGAGACTTGTGCTTCAGAATGTACACGTTCTGGAAGTTTCATTAAGATCGTACGTCTACAAAAGAAATTATTCAACAAATAAATTCTCATAATATTGCCCACACTGCAGCGCAGCCCAAGCGCAGTCGCTGCTTACTGCGCAGTTAGCAGAGCGCGGCCTTTTGCGTGCGTATGTATGTGTGCATAAAATATATGCAGTACGATTAGAACTTCAACTTGAAGGGTTCAGGATATCTCTTAGTCGAGCAGTCTCGACTAGAGTCTTCTTACTTGTTTTTATTAGAATAATAATCCCGGTGGGATCACGAGCTAGAACAAAACTTCGGTAAAAAGGGGAAGGAATCTCAGTTATTCTTTATATGAATATAGAATTGATTTATTATTTTCCTTGAGGATTTTTGTTATGATGAATGTTGATTGAGATTTTCCATGTGCACAAAACTTGACTAAAATGTCAAATGCGATTTGCTTAGGATAAACACAAAGGCCATAAACAGTCAACATATTAAATAAAAATATTGCAGAAAAGACTAAACAACACAATGCAAAGGCAATAAAAACTACAAACAACAAGAACGTCCGAACCAGAGCTCGTGATTTCTAGAGCGCCGACAACCCGGGGTTCGAGACAGTTCTCCAAGAGTTACCACAGAGCGAAGAGTCACCATGATCCATAAGATCCGTAAAATACTGGAGTTTGGGTAGTCTACCCGAAATGTGTTAACCTAATTTGCAATGACAAATACTCTCCTTCTAAGCATCTGGCTATATGATTGACTCATGGGATAGTTAACTGTATACAATAATGACATTAAGTTATTGACTATATGGCCAATTGATTGATCAAAAGGGTAAGGCTGCTTGATTGATTGTGTGAATAACATATATTAAAATATTTGTCACGATTACCCAATTTAATACTAGATTGTCGGTCTGACTGATAGCTTGGGCTGATTGACTTTAGCATTGTTCAAATATTTACGTAGCTTAAACCGTAACTCTGATTGCCAAAATATCATTCTGAGTCACCAAAGTTAAGAGTTATATTATTTCAGATGAGTTTACTAAGCTTATAAGTAAAATCTGTGATATAAACATGTCATGAATCATTGAATATTTTACTTACATAAATTAAAGCATTTGAATTGGTTTCTCCCAATTTTGATGAAAAGTGATTAAACTTATGCTTAATTAGAAACCTTATAGACACATTATTTGAATCCGATTTTCTCTGTAGAGAATCAAATCTCCTTAACGGTGTCCCTACTATGTGCTGCTGGTGCCCCGAAGTACTTCATACTCAAAACACAATGGCACAGGCCCATTTGGAGCATGGCTCAGACATCTCCATCTGAACAGTCTTGTCAATGCTGGATCGACGACTGGACAGAAAAGTTGGATCAAAGTGAAGCTTCAGGTTTTGATATCTATATTGTTGTTGTTGTTGAATCATGTAGATAAAACAATTTTAATGCGCGAAACACTCAGACAAAATGTTTTTTGACAGCTTTTCTCACGCAGAAAAATGGCATTAGGACAGCCAGAAATGAAATACAATAAGTGAAAAAAATGGAAAAGTACAAAAATTGAAAAAAATAAAAGTGGTAAGAGGAAAGAGGAGAAAAAAGGTGGTATTGTTGACTTTTCAGCTGGGCTTTTGTTAGTAAGTAACTCTTTCTTGTCAGCCAAAAAGCGCGCGCGAACAAAACTCGAATTTGGGTCAAACATTATTCAAATTCAAGCGCTCGAACGGGCCATGGATGGAAAGGGGAGACTAACGACTGAATGAATGAACAGCGAGAATGAGACGGCAAAAGCGACGTTGGCTGGCCAAGCCAAGCAGCCAAATTGCCAGTCAACCAGTTGGCCAGTCGAGCATTTAGTGCTGTTTCTGTTGTTGTTGTTGCTGTTGATGTTGTTGCTTTTGCTGCTGTTGCTGTTGCTGGTGTCCCGCTTTGAAAATGCATAAAAACGCGCACGCGGTCTCCTAAGTCGGTCGCTCCAGCCCCCGCTGACCATTTGGCTGGCACGTAAGAGCGCTGATGATATAACCAGGCCCAGGCCCAGGCCAAGCGCTAAACAAAACAAAACTCAGCTACTAGCAAATATGTGTGTCGAGCAGAAGCGGGCAGCGAGGGGACTTGCGAAGAAGGAAGGGGGGTGCATACCGTGGGCCGACGGACTTGCTGACTGACTTTGTGACTTGGTGGCAACCCCACTTGGCTGAGCTTGTCTTGGCCCGGCTCGGCTCGGCTTGGCTTGGCTTGGCTTGGCTTGCTTTGGCTTAGCTTGGAGTATCTTCGTTTTGCTTTCGTAATCGCGCGCTTTTTTTGCAGCGCTTCGCTGATTTTTGCAGCTTGACGGATAGTCCAGCGCTATATTGGCTTAGAGCTGCTTCTCTGGCAGCAGCAGCAGCAGTTCTGCCCACACACACACACACTCGTTGCATACCTAATCAGCGCTTGTAAATCTGTACAACGCGTTTTTTTTTTTTTTTTTGGGTGTGGCTATTTTTGAACCGGTTAACTCTATGCGCCCTGATCAGCACCGTGCCTAACAAGCATTTGTAGATGATTTTGAAGAGCGCTTTGGAGCCTTTTAGCAATTGTAGCTCCCTATACCGTCTGACTGCTCTCGAACTGCTCCAGCTGGTAACTGCCTGATCACGTTTTGGCGCCTGCAGCTGCTTTTTTATTTTATTGGCTCAGGCTGCATCTGCCAAGACGACCGGGAGGTGAAGCAGGAGGCTGGCTTTAAGATACTTTCAATTGTTGACACATTTTTTTCTTGTGCAGTTTTCGGTCATCATCAATTTATGAGCGCTTCAAAAACAATTGCCTCTCAAATCGATAAACGTGTCGACTGCAAAATTGTGTAAGCGTCTAAGTTAAATCTAAGGAAGTAGGAGCCGAAAAATATGATAGGGTTATGCTATTTGGGTTGGAAAAAAAAATATATAACTATTATATAAATGCAATGATAATGGTATGTATCAAAGAATTTTCCAGATATTTCAACAAAATTCTATTTGTCCAATATTTATCTGTTATTGATTCCTGTAAACCGTTTGTTTTATAACAGTTTTCTGTAGTGCATGCATTAAATTGTCGCTGTACGTAGCAAACTCTTGTTTTCTTCTTTTCAAATTACGTTCCTCTGCATAACTAATGTATATAACACATGTTGAGTAACAGAAAATGGTCGCCCAGTCTATTCCTACCTAATCGCACAGCATCCGGTAGTGCAAATTTTGCATCCGATTATTTTATTCAGTATTATTAAATCATTTTCTGACATGGGTATAGGGAATATTTGGCTGGAGGCGCAACGTTTATCGAAAGGGCTCGCCTGATGTTAACTTTTAGAAATTGATTTGGTGTCCGAGAAGCGACGTGTGCTTAATTTATGCCTCGATTTTTATTTTTATATATTTACTCATTTATATTTACAGAGCTGCGTGCATAATTTTCCCTAAATTATAATTCAGTTGCCGCTGTTACTGCCTGCTGCTGCTGCTGTTGCTGCTGCTGTCGCTGCTGCTGTCGACGGCGATTATGTGATTTTTCTTGCAGTACATTCGTCATAGTCTCATAGCCATTTTGTTGTCGTAGTCGCTGTCGCTGTTCATGTTGTTGCTGTTGTTTTTGTTGCTTCGTTTTCACTTTCTATCGTGCGCCGGCAGCAACAGCAACAGCAACATCAACTTACATATATGTATGCATATATTTGTTGTGCTCTCGTCTGTATAAGTGTGTGAGTGTGTTTGTATTTGTGTTCGTGTTTCTGTTTGTGTATGTGAGCACAAACGACACGCTGACCCAGTTTCTCATACAACTACAAACGAACGTGGAAGCACACACTGGAATTAATATTATTATGGTTTGGTTTTGTTGTTGTTGCTGTTGCTTGGTTTGGTTGTTGTTGTTGTCGCTTTGGGTTGCTTGATTTTCTTGCTGGGTATCGTGCCCGATATGCCTCTGACTGATTCGGTTTCTTATGCAGTTAAGACGCTCTCATATGACCGATCCATATACCATATACCATATAATATATATATATACCCCTATCTACTATGCCACACACATTTCTATTATGAATTTCATGCTCAGATTTGATCAGTCGATATTATGGCGGCTCTGCATGTGGGCCTACGATTGAGCCTGACAAATTATTGAGAATTTAAGTTGGGATGGTATCTATCGACTCTGCATTCGCTTTAATTGACCAGCCAAAAAATAAAAGGAGCGAAAATTACGACCAAGCGCCTTACTGAAAAGCAAGCACATATGAAGTGATGGCCAGAGAAGATGAAGAGGGGCTGTTTCTGCTTCGCTGATCATGTCTGCAACAAAAGCTCTATTAACTATAGAGACTAAGAGACTACGGAGACGCTCACTGCCGCTGGCTGGCGATATCGATCAGAATCACGTAAATGTAATGCACATTAACTAAGCATTTTGATACACTTCATGAACAGCACATTATAATTTTCATTTAGTTTGTAACGCTTAAATATGCCATCCCTAATATACCATGCTCAGCTCGTTGCGATACATTTCACGTCTTTAGTTATTTTATTTATCATGTTATTGAATAAATCAAACTTAAAATATAAACAATAAAATCAACAAAAAAATCAAAATAAAGAATAAATAAATAAATTAAAGAGAAGCAACAAAAAAATCCATAAATATCACAAAACTATCTTGGAACCTATGCTAAAACTATCGCGTACCGAACAATTGATAAAGCTACAAATGAAATTCTTCTAATATGAAGTCACACAGTCCGCGGAACCAACTTCTTGATCAGTATCATGCGATACTGATGAAATCAGTATGATTATGCGATCTTGACTGGGTGAATGTAAAATATTAATGTAAGGCTAGCATAATTTGCTGACCGTTCAATATATGGGATATATTGCAGTAATTATAGCTAGCTACAAAAAATGATGGAAAATAAGGATTAGTGCTCATACGAAAACTATAAATTAATTTGTTTTCCAAAAAAAAAAAAAAAAAACATCTACCAAATTTGAATAATATGAAGAATTTTCTGAAGATAAATTAATATGGATAAGAGTGTTTAAAACTCGTATATCAGTGAGTGTTTCTTTCTAATCTTGTAGCCGCTTGTTGCTGTTGCTGTTGCTGTTTTGCTTTGCGCTGCAAACGATTCCTGCCCTACGCCGAGGCACTTCACGCGTCAATGAAAGCGAAAGGAAAACTGAAAACTGCCTCTGCTGCCCCTGCTGCCTCGACTACTGCTGTTGCGGGGCGCTAGGTGAGGAAATGGAAAATATTGAGCAAATACTTCGGTAGGATTTTGCAAGCCACAAGAACCACAGCAGCGTGACTAGGCAAGCGCTGTTTGAGCCACGGGCTCACTAAGGAGTCAACGAGAGAGGAGTGGGGGCAGGGGAGCAGGGGAGAGCAGCATAGTGTCAGAGAGACGGGGATGAACCAAATGACGACCTGCTTTAAAGCCAAATGATTAAAATATGAAATTAATTTGTGGCCGACGTCGCATGCAAATTAATATCATTCGCATAACGGTACAAATGATGTAACTGCCTGTCAACTAAATGTATAAATATATGAATATTTGTTGTTGTTTTACTTTGCGCTTTCTGTGAATTTAGGTAAGCTATATATCTATATGCATACAAAGCGTTCGCTCTGCCGCGCTATATATTGATGTGTGTGTGTGTGTATTTTATGGCCTAAAGTTTGTATATTATATATGCAAACAGCAAAAACAACAACAACAATAACCATCACAACAAACAAGTTTGCTTGTTGTTTCTGTCGGCTTGTTTAATAAATAAATAAATATTAAAAAAAAAAAAATTATTTTTGAAAACATGTTAGCATGCAGTTGCAAGTGTCCCACACTCACACAGCAACTTCACACACACTCACTTACATATATATGTATATATACATACATATATACCGCTCTTCCATTTAGCCAGTCCCAGTTCCACGTCCCTTTTTCGCCTATGTCTCTCTACTCCCCTCTCTCTCTCTCTCAGTTTTTCTTATATTCTATCTCACTCTTTCTCTTCGTCGTTCTCCCCAATAGTAGTTTGTCGGCATCGACAACGCTGTAGTCGTTTTTGTTGCAGTTGTCTGTTTGTTTGTTTGTTCAAGACACCTCAGCACTTGAGTTCAGGTTTTCTTTATATTTTCAATTTCCTTTCGTAGTTGCATATTTTTGTGGCGCCCCAAAGCAACAGGCGAAACTTCTTTTGAGCTAATTTAACTGAAAGATATGTTAAGTGTCTGGAATGTTCAAAGTAAATATTAAAGCTATTCACAACCTAACTTTGAATTTTAGATCCAAATATTATTAAACACATATACACATGATGTTTATAGGACTATATATGACAGTCTGTTAAGCGGAATAAGATAGCATGCATTTACAATTTAGAGGATATTGCGCTCTTTTAATTTATGTATACTCGTATATAATATAATCAGTTTTAAGTTGATCTTACTTCAAATACCTTAAAATTCTCTTGAGTTCTATCTTTAAAAGTATTTTCTTGCATCTACAATCAAATATATTAGAAAAGTGATTGGAAATTCATGGTAGTTTTCGCATTTATATTTATATTATAGTGTGGAGCAGACCTTAATCTGACCATAATCTTTCGAAAACTTGACACAGAACTGTTAAGTCACATACTGTTATCAGGCGGGTATTACGTCCCCCGTTGCCGCTCACTCGCTTCTTCCGTTGACCTAGACTCAAAGATTGTCAGCCAAATCAATTATGCCGCATCATGCTCGAGCTAAAGAGTGCCACCATATTTTGGCGCCAAAATCAGCAGCAGCAGCGGCAGCGGCAACAGCAGCAGCAGTAGGCGACGGGCCAAGAGCAGTTGAGCCAGTTGGCCAGGCCAAGCCGAAGCCGAAGCCGACATTGCCTCATTTCGCCGGCTGAGCTTGAAAGTAAAAGTGGTTTGGCTTTCTTTTGTGGCACACGCTTTTGGCTCTACTTTCCAACACGGCGACAAGTTGTCGTTGTTGTTGTTGTTTGTTGCTGTGTTGAGTCCAAGGTCAAGAGGAAGACTTTGAATATGTCTCGACGCGGATGAATAATGCAAAAGCCAAAGCCAAAGCCAGGCCAACACAATCGGGGCCAACTGTGTGTGAGTGAGAGTGCGAGTGAGAGTTGCAGATCTGGAGAGTAAACGCGATTGCTTCTCTGAATACGGCATACTTGTACCGTTATGTCGAACAGTTCCGGTTTATAACTGGTTGGCGCATCTCCAAGAAATATATAGTCCAGCTATGTAACTGGTACAACAACAAGTCTTGTTTTTTCTGTTTCTCTCAGTTTATGATTACGCGAAAATTGATTTGACGTGGGTCTCAGTTTGGAGTCTTTGTAGTCGTGTTAATAAATATCCGTATCTGTATCTGTATCTGTATCTGTATCTGTATCTGTATCTGTATCTGTATCTGTATCTGTATCTGTATCTGTATCTGTATCTGTATCTGTATCTGTATCTGTATCTGTATCTGTATCTGTATCTGTATCTGTATCTGTATCTGTATCTGTATCTGTATCTGTATCTGTATCTGTATCTGTATCTGTATCTGTATCTGTATCTGTATCTGTATCTGTATCTGTATCTGTATCTGTATCTGTATCTGTATCTGTATCTGTATCTGTATCTGTATCTGTATCTGTATCTGTATCTGTATCTGTATCTGTATCTGTATCTGTATCTGTATCTGTATCTGTATCTGTATCTGTATCTGTATCTGTATCTGTATCTGTATCTGTATCTGTATCTGTATCTGTATCTGTATCTGTATCTGTATCTGTATCTGTATCTGTATCTGTATCTGTATCTGTATCTGTATCTGTATCTGTATCTGTATCTGTATCTGTATCTGTATCTGTATCTGTATCTGTATCTGTATCTGTATCTGTATCTGTATCTGTATCTGTATCTGTATCTGTATCTGTATCTGTATCTGTATCTGTATCTGTATCTGTATCTGTATCTGTATCTGTATCTGTATCTGTATCTGTATCTGTATCTGTATCTGTATCTGTATCTGTATCTGTATCTGTATCTGTATCTGTATCTGTATCTGTATCTGTATCTGTATCTGTATCTGTATCTGTATCTGTATCTGTATCTGTATCTGTATCTGTATCTGTATCTGTATCTGTATCTGTATCTGTATCTGTATCTGTATCTGTATCTGTATCTGTATCTGTATCTGTATCTGTATCTGTATCTGTATCTGTATCTGTATCTGTATCTGTATCTGTATCTGTATCTGTATCTGTATCTGTATCTGTATCTGTATCTGTATCTGTATCTGTATCTGTATCTGTATCTGTATCTGTATCTGTATCTGTATCTGTATCTGTATCTGTGTCTGTTTCTGCATCTGTATATTATGTATGTTTTGGCTCGCTTTAACTGTTGTCGCCTCGTTTTTAGACTGTTTATGAGCTTTAGCTAAAATGCATAACATTTCAGTTTTTTTTTTTTTTTTTTTTTCAACTCTTTTGCCTATGCATAATTAAGCACCGTTAACGGAACTGTGTTTTTATTTTTGTATTTCTGTTTATTTATTCATCTTTCGGTAGGAAAATGGGCTTAATGAAATGACTTAGTTAAGGTTTTTAGATATTTTGTAATACCCGCACTAAAAAGCCAAAACCGACGCAGAGCCAACAACAACAATATCATATGTAATACTTGGTTTAGGATAGTTAAAACAATTAAATGTGTGCTTACGTGCTGGCTTATATAATGGGCCGCCCAGTTATTTAATTGCCCCAAAATATTTAACTGCAACAGCTTATGAAATGAGGTTGAGCCAGTTGCTGTTTTTTCGACAATTAACTTGCAGCTTTGACTTTACAGATCTTATGGAAATCAGCTGCACAGCAACAGCAACCATTCCTAATCATTGAGACTCCTGCAAGTTGTGGGTGTACGCAGCCACGTGGGCGATACCTGACATTTGATTTTCAGAAGGTGCTAGAATTGGCGCGCCGTTTAATTGTTGTTTAAATTTGCACTTTAGGCCAGTCCGCTGACAGCTCAGCTACAAAATTGTCTTCATGCCCACACACACATACATGCGCACACTCTCATAGGCACAAGCATTGAGTAGGTCTAAAAAGCGAAAGTTCCTCGCTCAACACCTTTTCACTTTCAAGGCCGTGTAATCGACAACGATTGTCACTGCGAGACTCAAACATGCACGCACACACACACAAGAAACTCAATACATAATAACAATCCCAAAGCTAACACACCTAACCCAATCGAAAAGCGGACAAGACAAGCCGCACGCATGTGACCCGAAATACGGAAGACGAACCACTAAAACAGTAAGACGAAAGCAAACCGATACGGGAATACGCTGAATGCGTACCGTGTACTTAGTTTGAAAGTTTCTTACAGAAACGTTAAATAAAATTTTATTTTTAATACTAATTATATTATATATTTGCAATTCGATAAAGAAAGATTCTAAGGCTCACAGAATTTATAATTCTGGCATATCAAATTCATGTTATATAGGCTAACGAATTCGTAGTAACCTCACATACCCTACGCTTCAAGTGAAACTTATAAAAGTAGTAGAAGGCAACAAAAAGAAAATACGATCGCAGCGCTGAGCGCATCGAATTCATGTGCTTATGTATTCGATCCGCGAGTCGGCATCGACGGGCAGGCCCTAATAATAGGTCGACACTTTAGAATCATGAATGGGATTCAGCTGAGCCGAAAATAGACAATCGGTTAGTGGGTTACGTAACGAGCGTTTAGCTAGCTGCTTACGTATCGCGATAGCTTAGGTCAGTTACGTAAAACGTGTTAAGTTCAGCTGTAGTCGGAGACTCGACTGGACCGCTGATGAGCTTCGGGACTTTAATCATCTTTGCACTGCGATACACAATCCCTTTGTATATTTGTACTTTGTCATATAAGATTATTAACTATTTTCGTTATATATGAATTAATTATATTCGAATGTACTTAGCCTATATACGCAATAAAATATTAACATTAAATTAACATTTTGTGCTTTTCCGTAGGTTTTATTGCGTATGTCTGCTAAATCGAAACATTTTATGATCATAAGACTTTAGATCAAATATCATAGGCCGCAGACGACTATAAACTAGAAATAAATAGTGATCTCCTCAGCTCTTATAATAATAAAAGGTAAACATTTAAATATGTGCATGCATAATTAGAATTAGAACCAGTGAAACGCTTCAAATCTACAGTTAAACAGCATTAGACAGACATTAGGGTTGGATAATTACTGATAACGAAGCGACTCAAACAAAGGTACATGATCTTCAACAGGAACTGTAACGCCTTATCGAATGGAAGAGTTAGTTCTCGTATTGCGAAATACCCGGTGTTTGTAATGTGGGTGTGTTTGAAAATGTTCAGTCTGCACTTTAATGGAATGAAACACTTTTGATCAGTGATCGCTGAGCGCTGATCTGTCCGAAACTGAAATGCTGTTCGCTTTTGCCTGACCTACTTAACAGACAGTGTCTGGCCCTTTGAAGAGTGCAGCACAAGAGCAAATGCCTCGAGCAATCTATGCCAGATACCATGTTAGAGCATCCAGACACATGACCCAAACAATGCCCATTCCCGCTCCCAATTACCAATTCCAATCCAATTTCGATTCCCTACAAGCTAAAACACAAATGAAAATGAGAATGAAAAAAAAAAAAAACGCATCTGATTGTTATTTCGCTTTCAGCTATGCGTCTATTTTACAGCTGCTGACCTACTTAGCTCAAAGTCAAGCGAACTATATGATATTCTTCTTGTTCTAGTGTTTCTTCTTATAATTTCTATTGTTGTTGTTGTTATGCTGCAGACATTTCTTTCAAATGCGCCCAAATTGAAAGTGAATTTTGCTGTTCAGCTGCAGACACACACACATACGTACAGCCGCCCCTCCGGGCCCCGCCCTGCTGCAGCAACAAATGCAAACAACTCAACAATGCCGCAAAGCAAACAAAAATTAACAACAATTTCAATTTGTTTTTGTTGTTGTGGTTATTGTTGTTGCTGTGTTCTTTAAGGGAGCTTTTGCTTTATAGCTAGGGCATATTTAGGTTTGTTTGTGCTCTGGCTACGTTTGTATATGTACAAGCGAGTGTGTTTGTAGTGAAACACAAAATATTCTTTTCTTCTTGTTGTTGTTAAAAAATTGGGTCAATTTATTGATGTTTGTGCTTGCAACAAGTGTCTGGGGTCTGGGTCCCCGGGTGCGTGCTCATGCTTGGGCCCGGGCCCTGCGCCCATGCGCCCATCTCTTTCCGACGCGTCGGGCTTCGCCCTAAGATAAGTTGCCCACGCACCTCCCCACCAGCCGTCCCCTGCCACGCCTACTCCTCCCTGCGACGTAGGCAGACTGATAAAGCAGCGACAGCGACAGCGACGCCAACGCGCCGCTGAAAAATGAAAATGGTGGCGCGCGCGACTTTTTTGTTTCTTCTCTTTTTCAAAGAAGTTTTCAAAAGGGCGCGCTGTACATTTCGCCGCACCAACACAAACATAATCAAACACACACACATGTGTTGCTGATTAGCAGCACACACACACACACACCATTCATGTGTGTTGGCGTAGAGATTATTTTCGAGCATATATTTTTTTTTTATTGTATTTCCTATATTTTTGTTGCTGGTCTCTAAGAAAAGTAGGCCAATGGGTCTTTGGGTGAGTGGTTTAGATTTAGTTTTTCTTTCCGAGCATGTGTATGCGTGCATGTGTATATGCGTGTCTGCATGCCCTTGCCAAATGAAGTCTTTGGGCTACGTACTGGAGTTTGCGCCAAACCAACTGAAAGAACTTTGCTAATGAAAATCATTTGCAATATAATTATAATTCAATCAATATTTCGAATGGTTTCACGAATCTAATCTAAATTACTAAAATTGTAAAAGAATTCAATTAAACAACAATAATTTTTTGAAATTAAAAAGAAAACATTTTATTTTGCATAAGTTCTAATGAAATTTATGTACATAAGATTGTCCTTAAATGAGTAATCAATTTATGTTTACTATTATTATATTTATTCTTATTGTCTGTTTTTGCTTCTTCACATATGTACGTATTTAAGATTCGATTACTTGTTAGATGCATTATATACATTATTTTATGAGGGACTATCATAAGTATGAAATAGGTAAATTGTACGGTATTTCAATTGTCGGTGTGCTGCCTGACACTTCGCATAGCATAGATGGATTTTGAAGAGCTGATAGTAAAAATATGCAGCGATTTTTGCACCTCCGAACATAGAACATTCATTTGTATGGGCAGTTTGTCTGTATCCGCCGAGCAGAGTCTCGTAAATACTTGGCCCTTTCCAAAAAACATAATTGTTGATCTTGTTTTAGGCGCACATATTTAGATATACATATGTACACACGTTCGCCTATGTATATAGTATATGAGTAGATTTATATGTTTTTAATTGTAGCTGTTGCTTTTGTTATTGTTGTCTTAGCAACAATATTTAAGTTGTTGCTGCTGGCAGTTGTGCCGCCTGAATGAGTCGCGAGTAAATACAATCCAAGGGGATTGAATTTGATGCGAAAATTGCGTAACTTGGCCCGCAGCCTTAGTTGAGCGGGAAACGGTTGTAGAGGCGGGGCATGGAATGGGAAATGGGGAAAGGGGAAAGGCTGGGGGAAAGGAGAGCCAAAAGATATCTTTATTTTTGCGTTGACGCTTGATTTATAACGGTGGAAAAATCGTTTAAACAACATCAAAACGCAAAACACAATTTTTGTAGGCCACGTTAATAAGCGCAACATAACGAACATAATATCTTAACTTGGTCATCAGCCGCACAACAAAAGAAAAGGCATCTTTTACAACAACAACAACAGTCCCCGATTACATAAGAGGCCCACACTGAGATGCACACTGAAAGACGCAGCCACTCGTAGGGGCCGTCGAAAAGAAAATAGTCAAAGCGCTGTTGGAAAAAAAAAATTGAAAAAGCAAAAGCAAAATCAAAAGGAAAAGGAAAAGAAAAAAAAACAAAAAGAAAAAGAGGTGAACTGAGCAATGCCGTTAACTCTTCTACACCCTAAGCTCGACGGAGGAGGAGGGTATACCGAATTGTACAGATATACAATTCGATTTATCGATACATATATGAAAATGTTATATAGGCAATGCAGAGATAATGAATGGATCTATGTACATATATTTAAATCGGATATCTGCAGATTCAATTTTCTCTGTCAAACAGTCAGTCAATTGAAAAATATTGTTTTATAATAACCCATATTTTAATGTTTTTATTTAATGAGTATTTTTTAGTCTTTCCTTCTAGACTAGAGCACTCTTTATAGTTGTTGCTGTAGCTGGATGCTTGACGGCCTCATTGTTGTTGCTAGCTGCTGCTGCTGCTGCTGCTGATATTGCTGCTGCTGTTGCTGTTGCTGTTGGTAGATAGCAAAAGTCAGAGGCATAGAAAGTGAAACCACGCTTGCCGCAGCATTTGGCCACACGATCAACGCTGCTGCTGCTGCTGTTGCTGTTGCTGTTGCTTTTGCTGCTGCTGCTGTTGCCGTCGAGTCAAGAGGGGTCCGAGATGGGGCCGAAGCTTGGCTTTAAATATAAACCAAACAGCACCAGCAACAACAACAACAAACTCTTACTCAATCTGTGCTAAAAAAAAAAAACAGATAGACCGATAGATGCATAGATGTAAAGCTGGCTTGAGTTGCTGTTGTTGTTGCTTTGGTATTGGTATTGGTATTGGTATTGGTATTGGTATACGTATGGCTATGCGTATTGGTATTGGTACTGCTGGCTTGAAATGCAAGAAAATAAAAATTAAGTAACCCACTTTTTTCCGGTATAGTTCGTTCATTGTTGCTGTCGCTGTTGAGGCATAGAAAATGGCAGCAATGTTAAAGATGTTGAAGATACAACAGCAACAAAAACAACAACAACAAAATATGTGTAACTAAAACTGAAGTGCGAAAAATGGATGAAATGAGTGCGTGAACAGGTAATGCAGAACGGAATGCTGTAGCCCAAAACTGAATTAGTACTAAGTATGTATAACACTTGAAGGTTGAAAAATGAATATACAACACTTTTTACAGACCCAAAAATCAAAGGAAGGAACTCTTGTTGATTATATATGCAATACCTGAATGAGAAATAAAAGAATAACAGCGTTATATATTTAAGATCAGACAAAAAATGTTATAATTTAAGCTGTTTACTTTATGGGATAATGCAAATATCGCTCTATGTTTATCTGGGAAAGTATTGAGCCAATTCACAAATCTACATTATATCTAGGCCTAGTCGGCATGATAATTTAATCATTATAATCATTATACATATAACTTAACCGTAGTGAAATATCTCTACAGTATTATTTCTATAGGACAATTTCGATACCGTATTGCTGATTCGCTTCGATAGGTTTTGTTTTAGTATTAGTTTTTAGTCTATATTTAATACTACGCCTATCATCAAAGGGGATGTAGCTCAGTGGTAGAGCGCTCGCTTTGCATGTGAGAGGCCCCGGGTTCAATCCCCGGCATCTCCAGTTTGGGTTTTTTTACATTTTATTTATATTATTATGTTTAATTTTTTGTGTATTCATAATTTTACTTAAATAAATGAGCTATAATCATATTACCCAATTTAGTTTTCCTTAAAAGAATTGGATAATAGTAAATAATGTTAACGTGTTTCATAAAAAGTGTATGACAATGACCTTCAGTCGTACCGTTCCTCTAATTGCTGATTATAAAATTAGCAACATTTCCCTAAGACGCATCTATACAGTCAAAGATCTTGGTGTGCTCTTTAACTGTAAACTTAACTTCAATCTTCATATTTCTACCATCGTTAATGAAGCCAAAAGTGTGCTTGGCATTATTAAACGTTGGTCTAAGGAATTTAAAGACCCATTTACCACCAAGCGATTATTTACTTCGCTTGTGCGTCCTATCTTAGAGTACTGTTCTGTTGTATGGTCTCCTCAGCATAAACTGTATCAGGATCGTATTGAATCGGTCCAAAAACAGTTTCTTCTCTTTGCCTTAAGAGACCTTAGATGGGACAGTAATGTACGATTACCGTCTTATCATAGTAGGCTCAAGCTGATTGACCTTCCATCACTAACCAATCGCAGAACAATTCTAGGAATTGTTTTTTTTTGCATAAATTGATTAGTGGTGACATTTATTCAGCCTCTCTGTTGGGTCGTCTAAGTTTTTCGGTTCCGTCCCGAACAACTAGACACTATCGGCCTCTCCACTTACCAGTCTGCACTAGGGATTATTCTTTGCACAGCGCGTTTTATGTCCTTTGTGCGAATTTTAACAAATACTATCACGTTTTTCCCTTAGAACTCTCTCTTCCTAAACTTAAATCTACTCTATCAGCTTATCTTAGGGAAATCACGTACAATGCCCAGGCATAAGCATTGGTATACATTTTTCGTTGCCAATGTTGTGTTGTGAATTCTCAATTCTATCCTATACTCTTTTTCGACTAGTCCTTTACTCTTTTCTTTTTATACCCTGAACCCATTTTCAATGGGAAATCAGGGTATAATGGTTTTTTTGATTTCTTATTATCTATATTATCTCTTTTCTTATTTTTTTTTCTTTTCTCTTTTTTTTTTTTTGTACTTATTATAATTTTTTTTTCCTTTTTTGTTTTTTATTTATTATTATTATTATTATTTATTTTTATTTATTTTTTTTTTTTTTTTATTTTTGATTTCATATAGTTAATATATTTGCCTTTAATATTTTGTTTAAGTTTTCTTACCAACACCTTTTTTCCATAGCTTGGCTGTGAAATGTGGACATATCTGGCCGGACTGGCAAATAAAACACCCCCATCGGGTCGGTGCTACTAGTGATATTCTCTGTATTTTGTTTAGGGTTTTTTAATTTTAAGTTGACTCCTCAAGGAAAAAAAAATAAATAAATAAATAAATAAATAAATAAATAAATAAATAAATAAATAAATAAATAAATAAATAAATAAATAAATAAATACATCGCTCAACCAGTATAGAGTTTATTGTGCAAGTTCTTACCAAGGCTTTATCCTGGCTGATCCTCAGTCTTTAATCATGCCTAGATTAATTCGTTCAAGCAGCTTTATCTTTATGCAAGAACAGAGCGCAACATAAATCATAAAAATGAAAAATTAAACATGAAAAAAACGAAAAACAAATAACGTGCACAGAAAAAAATGAAAATATGCAAAAACGAATTTATGTGCCGCTTGTTGCAAATTTATCACTTGGCACTCATAACTCAAAAACCGCGCAGTACTCTTGGCTCTTGGCGGTTGGCTGTTGGCTGTTGGCGCCTAGTTGAGCAGTAATTGTGCGTCAATTTATTGGCACGGCATGTGGCAGGATGGGACAGATGGGCTTGCCACGGGCGACGTGCATCGAATGCGTATCTTGTTGTAGTGCACTCGCTTTCACCTATCTAAGCGGATTAGAACCCTTTTCAGTTGGACATGGTGCTGCACGCAGCTACCGTTGCAGCGGGCGAGGGACAAGTGGGGGAGGGCGAGAGACACCCACACCGATAATTTCTCTTTTTTCATTTGGAGGCTGCAATTAGCTGTCATCAATCAAAGCGGCCAACAATGCAGCTCCAGCAGCACTCCAGAGCAGCTGTAGAGCGCCGTGGGGCAGAGGAGGGGCACATCAAGGTGGGGTAAAGGGTAGCCTAGACAAATTGAGCGCACGCAGCCCAAATGAAAGTTGTAGTTTTTTTATACAAGCTTTTTGTTTTTGGGCCCGAGGTCTCCAAAAAGGGCTTAGCCCAAAAGTTTTAAGTGATTATCTGACCAAGCCGCGCCATGCGCTGCATTCGCTCGCATTGTTGTTGTTGTTGTGGTTGTTGCTGCTGTTGCTGCTGCTGTTTGGCTTTCACTGCGCATTAATTTGTCTTTTCAGTTGCATTAATTTTGCTGCTTGTCGTTTATAAATTTGCTCTTCGTTTCGGGTTTGTCTAACTGTCAAATTGTGTCAACGCGCGACCAAGCCACCGCCGTCTTGGCAATTGTCTAGGCATAACACACACACACACACACACACACACGTATATAGACTTTCATGTGCCCCCAAAAAGCATCCGTGCCAACCTCTGACGCTGCCCTGTGGGGCAAAACTGTCGCGCCTGCCAGCCCATACCTTGCCCCGCCGCTATCGCCGTCCCATCTACAGACAGACGACCCCAGCCCCATCTCAGCATATTTCGTGTGTGCTTTGCCGCCTAAATATGGCAGACATTTAATTCGCAGCACTTTGCATTTTGTATTTTCTGTTTTGTATTTTCTGTTTTGTGCTCTTGGCATGCTGCTTTCGGCCACAACAGCCGCCCCTTTGGCTCTGACCAATTGCAATTGGCCAAAGCAGAAGCACTGTCCACGGCTAAATAATAAAACATACTACAAAGGGAGCGAGCCTCCTTCATTTTTCAAATGAGAACTTTCTTTTGATTTTGATGTTTGCTGTTCTCGAAAAATAAAACAACAAATTGCTGTTTACAATGAAACAAAATACTCTAAAACTAAACAAAATGGATTCAATTCCTTCGATAATGGGATTTCAAAAATCATATCGGAAATATTATATACTAGATGTAAACGTTTTTCATCACATGTTTCACAATCATATACATAAAGTATAAAGGAAATAAGTAATTTAATAATGTAAATGGATAATTACCTTTTTAATGAATATCAATCAAATGAGAACTTATTGAGCTAAATAAGCAGTAAGACCCCTGAACCCATCAGAAATATTCAAATCCGTCCACAAAGTAAGGAATATATGCAATCACACATGTATTTAGCTTCTAAATTTAATAATGAACTACATCAAAAACAATGGTTTTTCTTCAAAATGCACTTTCTTCTATGCTCAATAATATATTTCAATATGAGCTCTCCGAACTGTATACATTAATTTTATTATATTAATTATATTAATATATATGTATATATAACCATATGTAGGCATAGCTAGATCAACTCTGATCTGTGCTGATAGAGAATATAAATATTAACCCCGGTTCGCCTCGCCTCGCTTCTTCTTTGTGGATGTTACGTACATTATACCAAAAACATCGAACCCTCATTGCCAATTTCAATAGGTTCAGGGCATACAAGATCCAGATTATTCGCTTACTTCAAGCCTAGGAAACAAATATATCGAAGCTCAGCTGAAGATGAGAAAATTTTTGATGTTGTTTTTTCGAATTTTATTTTTTGAAATAAAAGAGGGAAATATTAGTATTAGTTCAATGAAAATTGCAATTTGGTTTTCTATACAAATTTTATTAAAATTTATTTATACTCGCTTTACAGTGTGTTTTGTTTCTTTGTCGTTTAATTTATAAATTAAAATGAGAACATTGCGTTGGCCTTACGAATTAATAGCATTTTCATCTACTATGCTTCTAAGCAATTATCTGTTTTCTTTCAGCTTGTTTTATTATTGTATTGTTTTGTTTTGTTTTGTTTGTTTTCATTAGACATTCGTATATACGTAAGAATTCTCATTAAATTTGCTAGGTAACAATAATTATACATTTATACACATTTATTTTAATTAATTCATTGTTTTGGGGTTTTCTCATTGTCCTGTGCAGCAGAAGCAGTTGAAATTGTTTAAAGCTTAAAGCTAAAGATTTGCTAATAAAACGTTCTCCTTGGTAGACAACTAAAGCGGGGCGTGGCAGGGGCGATCTGAAGCATAGCGCAAGCTGCACACCAAGTGTTGTTGTTGTTGTTGTTCTTAGTATATTTAAATAGATTTACATAAATAGGTATTATTTGTGTGTGGTTTTTCTTTTGATTTAGTTTATGTTTTTTGTTTTTCTTTTGTGTTTTGTATTTTTTGTTTTCTTTCCTGCTTGCTTTATTTATACACATACACATATACATTATACAGTATATGGTATACAGATTTGTTTTTTTTTTTGTTTTTTTTTTTTTTCATATATATATATTTATTTATATATATATATTTAACATTTTCTTTTCTTTGGCTTAACTTAAGCATACTATGTTATATAATTTGTATCAAAATGTGAAAAAGTATTTTACAATTTATTAAAATTAAGTACAAAATAGAAGAAAAAGAAGCATTGGTAACAATCGCACAGAAAGTATTTTAAGAAACTCCCAGCCAAAATAATGTACAATAGAAGGAATGCCAAAGGCAGCGCAGAAAATATAAGAGAGTAGAAGTAAGTGTATAAGTAGAAGTAGGCGTATAAGTAAAAGTAGAAGTAGAAGTCAAAGTGGAAGTAGAAGTCGAAGAAACTGCTGTAGCAACAGTTGCATTAGACGAGGAGAGAAGTTAACAAAGTAAAAGATATACGAGTCAAGTCAAGGATCTGGGCTAAAGCAAAGCAACTATAGGCTTGCTTGGGCACAGGGCAAGTCCTGCTTGGGGCTTGTAGCTGCCGGCGTTGCTTGCTTAACATCCTTGGGCTTGTATGCTACCCACACAGCATTATTTGAATCAGTCACACACGCACACACATACCCAATCACACTAATTTACAGGCTCTGTTCACACTCGCTCCGCGCTCCGCGCTCCTCTCTCTCTCTCTCTCTCTCTCTCTCTCTCTCTTTCTCTTCATTGCTCAGGTTACTCATCACAGCGACAGCTACAGCGTATGTTCGTTCGTGTTGAGAAAGCTGCGGCAGACGCGACTCACTTCGGGGTTCGTGTGATTCATGAGCTGCATGTAGATTTGTTTGTGCAGCGAAAGCTCATTGGTCATCTCGCTCAGCTGGCGCAGCAGCGCGTCCTTCTCCTTCAGCAGCGACTTGACTCGCTCCTCCACCTCCTTGGAGCGCACCTTGGCCTTCTCGCGGCTCTTGCGCACAGCGATGTTGTTGCGCTCGCGGCGCCTCCGGTACTCCTCGGTGCCCTTGTCGACGTGCTTGTTGCTGTGCTTGCGGTGCTGCTGCTGCTGTGCGTGCTGCTGCTGCTGGACGTGGTGCTGCTGCGACTGTTGCAGCTTTGTGTGATGCTTGAGCAGTTGCTGTGCGTTGGCCGCCAGGTGCGGCAGGTTATGATGTGCCAGGACATTCGCCGTCGTCAGGTTGGTGAACTGCGCCGCGGTGCTGTTCGCCGAACTGTTGTTGCTGTTGTTGCTGCTGTTGCTGCTGTTGTTGCTACTGTTGTTGTTGTTGCTGCTGCCGCCCAGCGGGTTGCCCTGGTACGCATTGTAGAGTCCATTGCTGTTGTTGATGAACGCCGCTGCCGCCTGGCTGCTGACCGACTCCTGCAGATGCCTGCGGTACTCCGGATCGATGGGCTCCTCCTTGATCGTGCTGCTCGAGTCGCTGCCCACGGAGCTGTTCTCGTCGCTCGAGTGATTGTTGTACGTGGCGTTTGAGTGCACTGCCTGCGGCATGTACGCCAGCGCCGCCCTGCCGTACGAGTGCTGCTGCTGCCTCGCATTGGCCAGCGTCTGCTGCTGCTGCTGCAGCACTTTGGCTGCCGCACTGACCATGCCACTCGGCGGCAGCGTGGCGGACAGTCCGCCCGGACTGGTCACCATATCGCTGAATATGCCCAGGGTCTCCGTGTCCCGGAACTGGTCATCGATAAGGTGCTGCAAGTCCAGTGTTATCTCCTGAGTGGTCAGCTCGTCCAGATCCGTTTGAGTGCCGTACTGTTGCAGCATTTGCTTCTGCAGCAGGCTGTTGCTGTTGTTGTTGTTGTTGTTCAGTTGCATCTGCTGCATGGCATGCTGCTTGACCAGCAAGGCCGCGTCCTGAATTGTGGCATTGTTGTTGGCATCCGTAGTCACCTGTTGCTGCTGCTGCTGTTGCTGCTGCTGCTGCTGTTGTTGTTGCTGCTGCTGCTGCTGCTGTTGCTGCTGTGCACTGGACATCGCCGTCAGCGTGATTTGGCCGATTGTCGCCTGCTGCGGCAGCGGCTGCGGCTGTTTCTTCAGGTCGAGCTGCGCCAACGTTTGCACCGCATCCGCGTACATCTGGGGCGATTCCATGTTCAGCATTTTGAGTTGTGCGAATGAGGGTAAAATTTTGATGCCTTTTCTTTTAGGATCCAATTTGCAAAGGGGCCGAGGGGTGGGGTGGGCTGAATA
Source organism: Drosophila aldrichi (assembly GCA_035045965.1). Classification (NCBI taxonomy): domain Eukaryota; kingdom Metazoa; phylum Arthropoda; class Insecta; order Diptera; family Drosophilidae; genus Drosophila; species Drosophila aldrichi. The sequence continues at coordinate 548,800 of JAWNOM010000374.1, read as the reverse complement.
AAACTTTGCTAAATATCCCTTGGACAGGCGCTAAATCATTTTATTTTTTATTTTTATCGAGTGTTAGATTGTTCTTTGGAAATTTTTGCAGTAATTTTATTATTTTTTCTTTTTTCAGTCAAAAATTATAAAGTTTACTTCGCACTTTTTACATTTTTTCTTAACACTTCACTTTATTTAATTTGAAGTCACTTCTTAAGGCATTTTTCTTTGAGCATTGCACTTTTTCTCATATTTCATTAAAAATTGCGATGTTGTTTGTTTTTTATTTTTTAGAAGCCGCTATAAATGATCACGGCAGCTGCGCGCACTGTTTCTTGAACTATTGTTGTTGTTATTGCACTTTGTTGTTGTTGTTGTTGTTATTGTCGCGCAAAGTGTTGCCTCCACGCACGCGATTCAGCGACTGAAGTGTTTCAGCAATGATGCAACAGATTTTATATGCGAGTTTTTCTTTATTTACAAGTCGTATGCGCTGACGTCGACGCTGACGCTAACGCTGATGGTGGCGCTGACGTTGTCGTCGACGCGGACGCTTTGTATTAGAAGGTTGCTCCTGAAGAACCGTTATGCGCTCTTAGCTATATGAGCTTTATGCGGTGTGAGGCCGTTGCGCGTTCGCGTCCGCTGCTTACAATTGGTAAATTGTAACTGTGACAAAAAGTCTTTAGCGCAGCAGCAGCGCCGAAGAAAATGAGACGCAGGCAAAGCAGCGACGCCAACAGCGGCCGAAAAATAAGCAACGCCAACAACAACAGCAACAGCCGAAGCAAAAGAAACAGCAACAGCAAGAAGCAACTAAGGCACACACATACACATACACACACGCACGCACACACTGACAAAGAGAGCAAAGCGCCATAAAAGCCCCAAAATTACGACGTTGACTGCGCTGCTTTTACAGCAACTACCTGTGGATGGTGGTGGTGGTCAGGCCACAGCGCAGCACACATACAGACGCACACACATCAGGCATAGAAAAAGAGAGGAAGAGTCAGAGGCAGAAGAGGAGAGAGCACAATTGAGAGCGCAAAAGAGCGCCAAACAAACGAGCGATCGACAACCAAAAGCAAAAGCAAAAGCAAAAGCAAAAGCAAAAGTTTTTCCCAATCACTTTTACTCTCAACGGAACGCCAAAATCAACAGTAGCAGCAACAACAACACGATCGCCCGACTCACTGCAAGGCAGTTTACTTAGCGTGCAAGTTGTTGCTTTTGTTGTAGCTTTCAGCTTTGGCTGCGATGTGCCGAATAAAGTCAAAGTGCTGCGTTCAAAACAGGCTGGCAATTCGGGTGGATGAAATGATTGAAGCTATATTATTATTATATGTATGTACATATATCTTAGTTTTTAGAATAGCTTGTTTTGTATGCCACTTGCTGATATGACACGTGTTGTGTAGAATTAAAGCATTACAAATAAATATGAACAGTCAGCAACATAATGGGAAGCTCTGGATTCATGGCGTTTATTTTACGTAATAAACCTAAATTAATATGTAACTATTTTTACACACATATATCACCATTAATATGTTACTTAGTTCTTTACCATAGCCATTCCATCGTATGAGCAACAGAGACCGCAATTTGACTTTCGATAAATTAGTGACGTCAAGACAACGCAGTCAACCACAGAGATGCATACATAAACAATGGAGCTGCCGACACCGAACGCAGCGCGAAGTTGGGACGTTGCGACGTCACGAAGTCTCGTTGCTGCTGCCGAAACCACTTGGAATTCGTGTACGCTCGCTTTCGTTTTCGTTTGCTTTTCGGAGAGGAGTGAGGGAGTCAGCCAGCAGCAGCTGCAGCAACAACAAGAGCGAAAAGAACCGCAACAACAACGACAGGCTGCCATGCCCCACAGGCCGCCCACCCATCCAACGAAAAGCACGTCTGCCTTGCGCACTTTGATTTGTATTTAGGCTGCCTGCTGCTTAGAAGAAAATAAAGCTAAACGCGTTTGCTGCACTGCACTGCTCTCTACTCTATGCTCTCTGCTGCGCATGCGTGACTGAGTGCCAAAGAGAGCGTTAGGCGTGAGCGCAGGCGGGGAGCTTAAGGCTGAGTTTTCACGTAACACATCGTTGTTGTTGCCGTCGTTGTAATCGTTGTTATTATTGTTATTGTTGTCTTTTGCGTCTTAAATTTAAATTAAAAGGCCGTTATGAAACACATCAAAATTAGCACGCTTCGTAGATTTGTTGATTTAAATGGAGCGATTTGTAAAAGTCGTCCACTGCTCTCGCTTAGCCCAATATTTAAACAATCCACCCCTAACTTCCAAACCCCCTCCACCAACCCAACATACACTCTAGCTGTTACTCTCGCTCTCGCTTTCAACCTCCCTTTATTTAGGTCAAGTTGTGTGGCGTTTTTTAAGGTGTGCACAGCCTTAGCGTTACCGTTTGCTTACATTTACACTTCAACTTGAATTACTCATACGCAGCGTGTGCATATGCACGATAAGCGTTCGTTGCAGCCAAGCTGGCGGGTGGGCCAGTAGAGCTTATCAGTCAGAGCTATCAGTGATTGATAATCAAGCGAGAGCTATCGATATCGATGACTACACTGCGCGAATTGTGCAAGCCCAATTCGCTTCCTTGTTCGCTGTATTGCAAACTTTGCAACTGCTGGTTGCACCGCTCCTTTGTGTGTTCTTGCAACATATCGATTTAGCAATCGCCAGCTCTTGATAAGATTGTTTTACTAATGCAAATCGAAGCACAACTGAGGCAATCGCACGCGCACACACACGCATCAAGTTAGTTGCTACCATGACATTCTTTCAGCTATGCTCTGACAATTATTATTATTATTTGATAATTTTTTGGCATATGACTGATAAGAAAACAAAAATCAAACATCAATAAAATTAATATGCAGCAAAAAGAACAACAAATGCCAAAGAAAAATATGACTTAAATCGACAGTTCATTGCACTCGGCCAAAACAAAACGTTGACTTGGCTGACACAGACCAAAAACGACTAAACTTTATAAACAGAACCAAAACATACTCAATTACTAGATACAAAGTCCACTTAAAGTGATTCTAGAATGCCAAATTATTATATAAACAAAAATAATTACTTATACTTATACTTATACTTATACTTATACTTATACTTATACTTATACTTATACTTATACTTATACTTATACTTATACTTATACTTATACTTATACTTATACTTATACTTATACTTATACTTATACTTATACTTATACTTATACTTATACTTATACTTATACTTATACTTATACTTATACTTATACTTATACTTATACTTATACTTATACTTATACTTATACTTATACTTATACTTATACTTATACTTATACTTATACTTATACTTATACTTATACTTATACTTATACTTATACTTATACTTATACTTATACTTATACTTATACTTATACTTATACTTATACTTATACTTATACTTATACTTATACTTATACTTATACTTATACTTATACTTATACTTATACTTATACTTATACTTATACTTATACTTATACTTATACTTATACTTATACTTATACTTATACTTATACTTATACTTATACTTATACTTATACTTATACTTATACTTATACTTATACTTATACTTATACTTATACTTATACTTATACTTATACTTATACTTATACTTATACTTATACTTATACTTATACTTATACTTATACTTATACTTATACTTATACTTATACTTATACTTATACTTATACTTATACTTATACTTATACTTATACTTATACTTATACTTATACTTATACTTATACTTATACTTATACTTATACTTATACTTATACTTATACTTATACTTATACTTATACTTATACTTATACTTATACTTATACTTATACTTATACTTATACTTATACTTATACTTATACTTATACTTATACTTATACTTATACTTATACTTATACTTATATTACTTATACTTATACTTATACTTATACTTATACTTATACTTATACTTATACTTATACTTATACTTATACTTATACTTATACTTATACTTATACTTATACTTATACTTATACTTATACTTATACTTATACTTATACTTATACTTATACTTATACTTATACTTATACTTATACTTATACTTATACTTATACTTATACTTATACTTATACTTATACTTATACTTATACTTATACTTATACTTATACTTATACTTATACTTATACTTATACTTATACTTATACTTATACTTATACTTATACTTATACTTATACTTATACTTATACTTATACTTATACTTATACTTATACTTATACTTATACTTATACTTATACTTATACTTATACTTATACTTATACTTATACTTATACTTATACTTATACTTATACTTATACTTATACTTATACTTATACTTATACTTATATACTTATACTTATACTTATACTTATACTTATACTTATACTTATACTTATATACTTATACTTATACTTATACTTATACTTATACTTATACTTATACTTATACTTATACTTATACTTATACTTATACTTATACTTATACTTATACTTATACTTATACTTATACTTATACTTATACTTATACTTATACTTATACTTATACTTATACTTATACTTATACTTATACTTATACTTATACTTATACTTATACTTATACTTATACTTATACTTATACTTATACTTATACTTATACTTATACTTATACTTATACTTATACTTATACTTATACTTATACTTATACTTATACTTATACTTATACTTATACTTATACTTATACTTATACTTATACTTATACTTATACTTATACTTATACTTATACTTATATTATACTTATACTTATACTTATACTTATACTTATACTTATACTTATACTTATACTTATACTTATACTTATACTTATACTTATACTTATACTTATACTTATACTTATACTTATACTTATACTTATACTTATACTTATACTTATACTTATACTTATACTTATACTTATACTTATACTTATACTTATACTTATACTTATACTTATACTTATACTTATACTTATACTTATACTTATACTTATACTTATACTTATACTTATACTTATACTTATACTTATACTTATACTTATACTTATACTTATACTTATACTTATACTTATACTTATACTTATACTTATACTTATACTTATACTTATACTTATACTTATACTTATACTTATACTTATACTTATACTTATACTTATAATTATACTTATACTTATACTTATACTTATACTTATACTTATACTTATACTTATACTTATACTTATAATTATACTTATACTTATACTTATACTTATACTTATACTTATACTTATAATTATACTTATACTTATACTTATACTTATACTTATACTTATACTTATACTTATACTTATACTTATACTTATACTTATACTTATACTTATACTTATACTTATACTTATACTTATACTTATACTTATACTTATACTTATACTTATACTTATACTTATACTTATACTTATACTTATACTTATACTTATACTTATACTTATACTTATACTTATACTTATACTTATACTTATACTTATACTTATACTTATACTTATACTTATACTTATACTTATACTTATACTTATACTTATACTTATACTTATACTTATACTTATACTTATACTTATACTTATACTTATACTTATACTTATACTTATACTTATACTTATACTTATACTTATACTTATACTTATACTTATACTTATACTTATACTTATACTTATACTTATACTTATACTTATACTTATACTTATACTTATACTTATACTTATACTTATACTTATACTTATACTTATACTTATACTTATACTTATACTTATACTTATACTTATACTTATACTTATACTTATACTTATACTTATACTTATACTTATACTTATACTTATACTTATACTTATACTTATACTTATACTTATACTTATACTTATACTTATACTTATACTTATACTTATACTTATACTTATACTTATACTTATACTTATAATTATACTTATACTTATACTTATACTTATACTTATACTTATACTTATACTTATACTTATACTTATACTTATACTTATACTTATACTTATACTTATACTTATACTTATACTTATACTTATACATTATGCATTTTATCGGTCAGACACTTGCTTACCTAATATACTGTAGAATTCTAGCTGCTTTTCAGCTGTTGTAGGCAACATTTCTGTTTTTGTATGTAGGTTCAGTGCTTTGTTTTTGTTTGGTTCTTTGGGGTCGACAGTCAGTTAGACAGATAAGCGACGAAGACTACTTCCTTAAATTCGAACTCGTTGCATTGAACCCGACGCGAGCTGTCGGTGCGATTATACGAGTGTATCGTATATCTGGAGCTGTTAAAATTCTCACGGCTCTGCAACTAGATGACTTTCAATTGAAAATCGTTTTCGATTTGATTTTCGACGAAAAGTGAGCGGTGAGCGAGCAGCGCGACAACTTTCATTCGCGAATTCGCGTGGAATCAGCATTAAATATTCCCCGTCATCAGGTTGAGAGCCACGGGAATGGGTTCTATACCTTCTATGGAACCACAGCCAATGCAAAAGAATAAAAATAAATGCCAAACAGAGTTCGACGAACTTTACATTAAATGGTGTTAAATACTCGACAATTAAGTGGAAATTCCTCATTTTTAATGGAAATTCGATGTATAATTATATTATTTTGAGAACATATGAAAATTAATCAAATTCATTTTACCACACTAATATATAAATACTAATCAATTTTTTTATTTAATAATATTCGTATAAATTAGAAAACGAACACATCCTTAAACAATATACTTATATGTATTTTAGATTTGTATGTTGTATTTAGAATAAACAAAGAAAGATTTGTAAATAGAAAAGGAACTGTCGTCAAATTATATATTTTTAGAGTATTATTTATGTACATATATGTGAATTTAAGAATAAATATTAGTTCCACATTTGGCTGTATCAAATGAAACATGATTTGAATTGCGCGCCACTCTTTCTTTCTGCACCGCTTGCCACAAGCAGATCAATGTTTTCCAAGTTGCCAATGACTACGAAGTACAAAGCGCCATCTTTTGTTCATTGTTGGGGTAATAGATACGACTATAAACTTATTGTACCGTTTATGAACTGCTTGCATTGGTTATGCACTGCTTGGTAAACGCATGAGTTTATACTCATTCACGAAGTGAATTAGTATATTGGTTTTGTGCAATGTCCGTCTTGCTGTCCGTCCGTCTGTCCATCTGTCCGTCTGTCCGTATGAACGCAGTTCATTTCGGCGCTATTGAAGCTAGACACTTACATACTTATACTTATACACATACTCGTGTATAACTCCGATTTATAAAGTGTTAAAATTTTCCCGATCCGCCCACTAGGGGCGTGGCAAATCGGAAAATGCATTTTCCGATATACCAGAAGTCATGTTAGTTGAAGAGCTAGAAAGCTAGAAATTTGGTATGTAGATGCGCGTTGACCACCCAAGTCCAAAAAGCTATGGTGGATATATCTCCGCCCATTGGGGGCGTGGCAAATCGGATAAAACTGTATCTCTAAAATATTGATATGTCTACGCCCACTAGGGGCGTGACAAATCGGACCTGAAGATATAGTGATTTTCCCGATTTTGCTATATTTTAGGCATTATTGATGCTAAAGACCTGAAATTTGATATATATACGCGGGTTGACCACCCAAGTCCAACGAGCTATGGTGGATATATCTCCGCCCAAAGGGGGCGTGGCAAACCGCAAAAGCTTATATCTCCTAAAGTATAAAAGCTAGAAGCTTCAAATTTGGATAGTTGTGTTACTGGTAACATCCTCTATCGATTCCCCTAAAATAATTTTTACGCCCCTTTGGGGGCGTGGCATATCGAAAAATACCCTGTAATTTTCACATTTTTGGAGCGTAAGCATCCAAACTTTAGAGTTAGACTACCGTTAGCTCGTTCTACGATCTGGGCAAAAATGAGATGCCTACGCCCACTAGGGGCGTGGGCATATCGAGAAAAACTGCATTTTCTGCAGTACTAGAGCTAAACTTAGCTACTGAATTGCTGATGGGATGTGAATGAGTATCCCGCAGTCGGTAACGCCCGACTGCAACGTTCTTACTTGTTATATTATAGTACCCTGAACCCATTGAAAATCGGAATTCAGGGTATAATGGGTTTGTTGAAATGTATGTAACAGACAGAAGGAAGCGTAGCAGACCCCGCAATGTATATATATTCTGGATCACGGCGGCGAGTTGAGTCGATTTAAACCTTTCCGTCCGTCTGTCTGTACTACGGATCGGGCCGGGTGCAAAAAAGTCGGCCCGTGCCCACCTCTACAGACTCTGTAGGTATGAACGTGTCGATCTCAGACGATATAAAGCTACAGACTTCAAATTTTTATTTTAAAATCACTATCTCTATCTCTAAAAATCGATAACTTATCACGGTATTTATTATCGATAACCAAACTTATCAAAAATCAGTTATACAATTATATTCCCTACATTTTGACAAATACGCATAATTCAATGTTATAATCAAGATCTAAAAATTTCATGAAGATAGCTATGCAAAATATTAAACAAGGCAGACAAAATTAAATACTGTATAATAACAAACACAATATAACAAAATAACAATAACACAATTCGTTACAGCATAGTTGCGGGCGAAGTAGTGCTAAAAAGTTAAAATAGTTCCCTATTTGGTTTGTTGTTTAACACAGGCAGAATTTTGCACAAATATTTTCAAATTTATTGTTGTTCGTTCTGCGAAACATTATTCTTAAAGAGGAACTTAAATTCCCAAGAAAATGTGTTCGTTATGATATGAGTTCGTTAATCGAGGGTCCACTGTATTAAATTTATTTATTTTGATTGGTTTATTATTTTGAATAAAGTTTAAGTATTACAAAAGTATTGGGGTTTTATATTCTTTAAATAAGAGGATCAGACTTGAGAACTATTCTTCTTAAGCTAGAAATGAATATGCAAGAAATATAATATATGTACATATATAAACGGTGGGAAATGGATATAAAAAACAATCTATTACTTTTTAGATTTCGTAGTACTAAGTAAAAGTTAGTGAGGCATTCACAGACAGCACATTAATAGAGCTAAATCATCGAATATTTGGATTATATTAATTATTTCATTTAATATATCAATATTCATCTCGTAGAATGAGATGTGGACAAAGACTAACACAGAGAGAGAAAAAGAGAGGGAGAGAGTGAGATAGCGAGAGTTTGTAATCTGAATTCCATGCAGTTCAAATCTTTTATTTAAAGCTCTAGTCCGACAACTTCTGTATATCTTTAACAATAAGCATTTGAAGGATATTTATAAAGTGTGGACCACAACTCATCCGCCAAAATAAAATAAAAACAAATAAAAAGAAATGAAAAAAAATGAGAAGATTCAAACTACGAAATAACTTTGGCATGCTGCGATCGATGGGATGCGTTTGGAAAGGTAGACGGAGGGCGAGGGGAAGGGTGAAGCGAAGAACTGATCCCTGGACGACCGCATTGATTGAAATAGTTTATTTGCAGCTTCGATATGGAGCTGGAGCTGAACCTGAAGCAGCAGAAGCAGAAGATGAGACTGTGGCTGAGGCTGAGGCTGAGGCTGGACGTGGAGCTGTCTGTCTGCGTGCAGGTCGAGGCAATTGTATTTGTTTTGGTTTTTGTGTTTGTCGTCGCATTTGTTTTGTATTTTTTTCATATTATTTGTGATGTTGGCAGCGCAGAGATAATGATGACGAGCTGCCAGCCAGCGAGCCCGGAGAGGCTGCTGCTCTGTGCCTTACCTGCAAACGCCATAGAGTGCCTACGACTGATTGGGATGCCTTGTGTAGCGACGTGCACAGAATGACATTTCGTGTGCGCACAGTGGGCGCGATAAGGTCGATAACAGAGAACACTGAACAGTGGCTGTGGCTGTAGCTGTGGGGCGAGCTGCGAAGCCCCATTCCCAGGTCTCCCACTCCTGCTCCTGCTACTGCCTCTCTCTGCTCTGATTTCCGAGACAAAAGTGAAGCACAAATTAAAAATCGACCGCAATTGTGGCGGATCGCTCGATCGGTCGATCGACAGCTTCGCTGTGGAATTTTCATATGAGCGCTTGATTTCAGCAAAATTACATACTTGTAATTTTAAAATGCTGCCGAGTTGCAACACAAAAAAGCGAGCAAACAAACGCCAAGCAAAACGAAACAAAAAAACTCCAAGAATTTTAACCCCAACTGGCCAAGTCGTCTGCAACGTCTTCCACTGATCACTTACGCACATTTTATCACAGCCAGGCTGGAGACATCGCTCAGCTACAGATACAGCTACAGCTGCAACAACAACAACAACAACAACAGAAAAGGCTGCAGCTTCTGATTCTGCTTCAGCTCGAGCCTCACTCGGCTTCTGTGGCTCGGCTTGGCAATAAGTGGAAAAAATAAGTTACCGTTCTACGCGCTGAAATTTGTGCGGCGATCAACGATCCATCGTCTGCGCGGGCTCAGCTGCAGTGCTGCCCATTTTATTGCAAAATAGTTAAGATAATCGCCATGTTGGCAATAAAAAGGCTAGAATATTATTATAAGTAGCTGGAAATATAATTATATGTATTTGTTTTTAATTTGATTGGGTTTATCTCTGTAAAACATTCATTCAAGGCTTGTCATTCGATAATTATTGTGGCTTTAAAGATTGCAAATTTTATATTATTTCTTCAATTATTTTATATTTTATATTATATAATATTATTATATTATTTTGTATTTTATTTTGGAGATTTGCATATTAAGACAGTCTTTATTCCAGACTTGTTTAATTCATGACTTATTATTAATTTATTTATATTAATATTATATTATATTTATTATTAACATTACAACATTAAATTCTTATTTTATCGTCTTTAGTAAAATCTTATTTACATATTTAATTTTGACAATTTCTTTATATTATAATCTTTTGTTTCTATTTTAGTTTGATTATTTTTTCAGTATTGTCAAATGCAGCTAAAATGAGTGCGCGCAATGGGCAGCACTGCTGGCTTGCATGTGCCTTGTGGCCTGTCTTGGGGCTGTCTGCTGTCCTGACGATCGTCGTTGTCGCTGTCGTCTGCAGTTGTTGTCAGTTTTTGCTCGGCAACAGTAGCAGTAACAACAACAACAACAACAACAACAACAACAACAATCGATCACGGGCAAACGATCGAGCATTTCGCGTACATTATCCGAGATGCGTGGGATAATTCTGTTCTAATTTGTAGCCAGGCAGCCGAAAGCGCGGCTGACGTCAGTTGGCCAAAAACGGTGTGGCCCAAAGAGGGAGGCGGGAGAGGAGCAGAACGTAGAACTGGCTTATCGCTTATCATTAAGCAAGTGGCATGCAAAGCACGCACACCCACCACACACACGCACGCACACATGCACACTCATAATTGAGCACTTAAAATGCTGCTGAAGGAAGTTCTAACTGGTCACACACTCACTCACCCCACCCACTCCCCCACTCCCTCACTCCGCCACTCTCTCACTCACTCCATTAGTCAGTCGGAAGAGCGGGTGGGCGGCATTCAAGTTGAACTTCCGTTCTTGCCACTTGTTGCGCTGTTGTTGCCCCGCTCTTTCTTCTTCTTTCCTCTTCTTGCTCACCTGGCGCAAACGGCCGTTGAATGCAAATGAGCTCTTCGGTAATCAGGTGAAATGGTCACGACCTGTTAATCGTTTTATGATTGTAGCGGTTCTTTTGTTTCCTGTTTGCCCCGCGACATTGCAGCGACAACTTCGACAACGGTAAATCCGTGCAGCCGCTGCTGAAGAAAATCCCTTTTCCTTTTCTTTGCCTCATTTTGCATTTAAATTGTAACGCACGCACTCGCCGTCGATCCCAAACCCAAACTCAGACTCAAACTCCAACTCGAACTCAAACCCAATCCGAACTCGAATCCAAATCCGAATCCAAATCCCAATCCTGTGCAGCTTATGTTTAATTCATGAGCCGCTGGCTGGCGAAGCATTCTCGAGTTTCGCCTCCGCCAATTGGCAATTGGTGAACCGTTTTACGTTTTCTGTCTCTGACTCTGACTCCGACTTCTGCTGGCTGCCAACTCGCAGTCGGTTGCTCGGGCCTGCAGTAAGTGCTTCATTGTCACCCCCAGCGCCCAATTAGACACCTGAGTCGATCCGAGTCGATCTGCAGTTGTCTCTCGCTTATCGCCTTCCCACATTTGTAAGTCCACTGTGTTAGCCTGGCCAACAGCAACAGTGACAGCGACAGCAGCAGCAAATGATTTACTGATTTACTTGCTGCGTTTCCATTTAAATGAGACTTCAATTGAAATTTTACACTCTTAACTCTTTGAATTATCAACTCGACGTAAAGCCAAACTTTAACCCCAAAAAACTGATCAAATTGAGTAACGCGAGTAATGAGATAAAGAAGCGCAGAAACGAATTTGACGAATTTAATCAATCCACGCCTAGCATCTTTGATTTGAAAATTTGATATATACACAAATATTTATATTTAATTGTTGTATATTAAGTTATTAACAAATCGAAAAAAGCTTTGTAGTATCTTTATATATATAAATTTGATTTTGTTATTTATATATTCATGTTGGGCAGAGAGAGCTCTGCAGTTAGTTTGTTTAAGATATCTCTCCAGTGGGCATAAAGGGGCAGGTTCTGGTGTCCATTCGATTTTCCATTAACGTTGGAGTACCCAGCAAAGTATTGCTGCCAGATCAGTCCCACTTTAATATTTGTGGCTCTTAATGGCTGTACAAATCATTTAATAGTGAAACGAAACAAAATTGGCTTTGGAGTTCATCCGGCATAAGATAGCCTATATAGCGATAACGGGAAATAATTCTCATTGGGTTACCGACTTATCCCATGTATCTGACGACGGCATGACGATTTTACGAATTAATTGGATTAATCTCTATATTCATTACCGATTGCTTGATGGCATATTCAGATTTAAAGAAAACTAAAAAAAGCCCCCATGATTTACGGATACATTTTAAACTTGAGGGTGTCACGCCCCATTCACCCCATCGCGACGCTGGTGGGTCGAATGTAGAATTTTAACTGAAATTGTGGTTGAGGGAACAAGAAAGCCAAACTGGCTCAATTCTCAAAGTATATCGCAAATCAAGCCAATCTGAAGAGGTTTATTGATATTTGAACTTGAAATGATAAACAGAATTAGAATGGCAATTGTGAATTTCAGAATATTTGAAATGCCTTTAAAGTCACTTACGAGATAAAGCGACTGCCCAATGCTCGTCCACCTTCCATAGGGTCTAATAAGAGGAGATAAAAATCAACTATCAGCCGAATCCAAAATATTATTGTTGTTTTGCATTTGTAAACTTGAGGTGGAAATAGTTTACACCGATTTTCGAAAGCTCCCCAATACAGATTACTTTTAGTAAGCCTTAGAAAACCCAAGTTTCATAGTTACGGGAGGCTACAGTCAATCTGATTAACACAGAAATATATACATATATACTTATATTAGTGGACGTGTCAAGAATCGGACAGACGGACAGAGTACGAATATAAAAATACGTTTTAAATATAGAAATACGAAACACGTTTCGTCTACTATGTCCAAAATACTCTAGAAATTCACATATTTAGACAATATATTTTAAGGCGTCAGCTTATGGGCAACGCTAGAGCAACAGTTCTATAAATACGCGGAATCTCTCTCTCTCTCTCTCCCTCACTATCTGTCTCTGTCATTCTTTCTCTCTTGTCTCCATGTGTCTTTGTGTTCCATGCAGACGCCGTGGCTGCCAAACAGCAAATAACAAATAAAAATGTTCGATTCGTAAATGGAACAAACATTAGCTGCCAGAGCATCTCCACTAAAAATACAATACTATATAGTGGAGCATATAGTAAATACTATATACATATATAGATGTATGTGTGGATTGTGTTTGTGCATGCACTTTTGAAGGTGAACTCAGTGGATTCGGCTTCGATTGCATAAGTGGAGCAGTGAGAGGAATCGATCTCTGCATAGCTCCAGCTCTCTGCGCTGGCATAAATGCACGTAAAACGCTGGCAAAACGCGCGCAAATAATTAACTATAGCAAATGCTGGGAAATTCCAAGTAAAATGCAACACGCAGCAGAACACTGCAAAAAGTTGGTCCCAGCTTAGAAGTCGAGGGGGCACAGCAGGATCAGGAGCAGAAGCCGGGAGAGGGGCTAGTGGGCAGGGAGGTTGGCGTTCAGAACAGACTAGATGACGTTCAGTTAGAAATACAGCCGGACTGGAGCCAGCTACAAGCTTCTGTTACTCTGCGACAGCATGGGCATAGTCAAGGGGGGCAGCAGCGCCATCGAGAGCTAACCTAACAGACAGCGAATGATATTTGCATTAACCCAGAGTTATTATATCTATTACATCATAATTGAACCTTAACATAGACTACTTGACTTTTACAAACTAACAGGGGTTTAACTATTGCCCTTCCCTAACAGGGAACTACGGCCATGGCCAGGTCTTCAGGTAATACCAATTAGTAAGCGCTGCACAGCGCACGTCTATACAATTGTGAGAACCTTGTGGCCAGCGTGTGAGTATGATAAAATGTCAGATGGGGCAACACATGAGGAAGAGAGCTGAAGCTGAAGCTGGAGCTGGAGCTAGAGCTGGAGCTGGAGCTGGAGCTGGAATTGGAACTGATGCACCCGCTGCGGGGTCGAGCCATATAGAGAATGGAAGCCAGGCTAGCTGGTGGATTGGCTGGTTGTCTAGTTGGCTGGCATGCAGCGAGCGTTCTATTTTGACAGTCATTATGATTAATTTAAATCATTAGGCAGCCTAGGCAGGTAGAGCGCTGTGTTCAGTTGAAGTCGCTGCTGCTGCGAGAGCCGAGTCCAGGTTTTAATTAAATGCAGGCTGGCGAGCAGAGCGCACATTCGTGGACTATTCCTATTCCGCGGAAGAGACAGGCTGGCGACAGCGAGCAAGGCTGCTGGGTGTCTGGAAAAGGCAATGCTTGCCATTTGCAGCGGGGAACGAGCCAGGAATGCGTCGATGTTGCTGGCTCGGCTGCTGGCTGGAGTCGTCTCTCGATTATCAACTGGGAGCAATAACTGGCCACTGTATCGATGGATGGATTGTTTGGCAGCTCGACTGTATCTGTTAGTCACTGCACGTGGCCAGCGCGCTGGTGCAGCGTTTTCTTGCGAACGGCTATTTAAGGACATTGCGCAAATACTCGAGACTTGCTTGGGACGAGCTGCAGAGGCAGCAGCAACGCCGCCTTCGCCTCCGACTTCGACTTCGACTTCGCCATCGCACCGCCACGCAAATCCTCTAGAGCATTTACTGACCATATTGGCCCTCGCCAGCTGAAATTCCTGGCATAGTTTAAGTGTATCGGTTTTTGTGCGCCCAGGGGGAGATGCGACATCGATGTTTGCTCAAAATAACAAATTAACTTAATCAGCGCTGATAAGCAGCAACCACTGAAATGGCGGCCATTTTGACGCGATCGACGTGCACTCGACCACTCGACAATTAAAAACTCAATCACGCAGTCAACAAGCAAATAGGCAACACACAAATTTAATTAAAGCCAGAATAGCAATAAAAATACAAAGCGAGAACCACGCTTAATATGCCGCCTAAGCGCCTCAGTGGGCGGAGCCAGCTGTCCCAATGCGATCTATGCGTCGGCGCAGCCAATCAAATGCACGCAAATGGCAGACGTTTGCGCAAATGAGCGTAGTAAATTATTCATACGAAGCGTGATGAGAGCGAGACACACACGCACACGCACACACGCACACACGCATACACACAGACAGAGTCAGGAGGGTGTTGTACATGGGCTTAAGCTGCGTTTAATTAATTAAGCCATAAAGCTGCACAACAACAAATGCACAAGCTCCTACATATATACTAAGCTCGCTCTTTGACGCGCGTTAAAGAGCGCCTCTCTTGCTTGCAATCGCTCACTCCCTTCTGAGTGTCTCTCTCTCTCTCTCTCTCGCTCTCTCTTCGTGCGCAACCGGTTGTGTGGGCATGCACGCTCCAAGTTTGGTGCAAACATTGAACGGCGCTGCGCCGTCGCTTGCCATACGCGTGCTTTGTTATTAGGTATTTGCACGCCATCTGAAGCACAACGAAGGCAACAATCGATCGCAAAGTTAGCTCGAGACCAAATATATAAAACAACAGATATACAAAAGTAGCAGCGACAGCCACAGCAACAGCAACACTAACACCAACACCAACACCAGCAACAACAACTACAACGACAACAACAACAACAACAATAAATACTTACGCGCAGTTCGTAGTTCGCATTTGGCAGTACCACATTAAAACAACAAATAAAGCAAAAAGACCAAAACAAGTGCCGCACATCTCCCCATCTAGCGCAGTTGACAAATAAGTCCGCACAAAAAAATAAATAAATAAATAAATAAATAAAAATACCAAATATAAAAATCAACAACAGCAGCAACAAAAATAGCAAAAAGAAACATCAACGATAAACAGTTAGAAATTGAAATGTGCATTGGCGAACGCAACTCAACAACATTTTGAAGCGAATTCAAATAAGCGCGCCCAAACACAGCCCATTCGTGTGCAACACTGTGACTCTGTTAAGCATCTGTTAAACTGGCTGTTAGTTAGCAGCAGCAGTTGTCAGTTTTCCTTGTGTGCTTGCGCCGCGTGTGTGTGTGCGCTGCCCACCGAAAGTTTCGTGAATTAATTGTTAATAATCGAAATACAAATATTAGTGACAATTGCTGTCAATAATAACAAGTGCAGCGCTTTCGGCGAACGGCGTCCGTGTTAAACTCTGCAGTGTCAGCAACGGCCAGCAGTGCAAACAGCTGAGAGCGACAGCAACAGCAACAGCAACAGCGACGTTGACGGCGACGGCGGTGGCAGCGGCAACGGCAGTAATCGTCACAACAACAACAACAGCAACAAAAGCAAAAGCAGCGGCGGCTCGCTCGTCTGTGTGTGCGTACGCGCGTGTGTTGGTGTGCGTGTGTTTTTGTGTTTTTGTGTTTATTTTTGGAATTAAAAAGCTAGCAGCCGATATTTGTGTGGCAAAACTAAAGCTAAAGCTAAAGCCCAAAATCGAATCAGAAAAGTGTGCCGCAGCGGCAATAATAGACGCGCGTGGTGCCTTGAATTCACTGTACGGCTCCACGGTGGAGAACTTTTACCTGAGAATGGATCCCACGCGCGGCGACTCGCGCTACAACCTAAACTACTCGATGAGTAGTATAGGTCTCAGTCTGGCCGACCAGGCCGACATGTACGGCAATCCAGCCGTCGCTGCTCTGGGCGCCCGGCCCCCCAGCGGCGGCTTGCTGCAGAGCATGGGCGGCAGCAGTGGCGCGGGCCTCGCTATGCAGCAGCGTCCCAATCCCGCTGCGGCGGCGCAGCAGCAGCAACAACAGCAACAGTGCCAAACGCTGGGCAACAACCAAACGCACAGTCCACAGCACCAGCAACAGCAGCAGCAGCAGCAGCAACAACAACAGCAGCAACAGCAGCAGCAGCAGCAGCAACAACAGCAACAATCACGTGGGCTAAAGCGCAGCGGCAGCGACTGCTACGAGGACCATCGCTCTAGTGGCGGCGGCATGACGCTGCAAGGCCTAGAGAGCTGCACTGCCGGCAGCATAGCCAGCGGCGGCATCGACGTCGACGGGGTAGATAGCTACAACGCGCTGCCCAATAAGAAATCACCGCCCGCCAATGGCAAGAAGACAAAGGGACGCGTCAAAATCAAAATGGAGTACATCGACAACAAACTGCGCCGTTACACGACCTTCTCCAAGCGGAAAACTGGCATCATGAAGAAGGTAAATCGACACCCAGTGTTTTCCTATGCGACTAAATGATATCGGGATTGGCTATCTGTGAGAATGGGGAAAATAGACTCCACATGTGTAAGTGAATATGAGAAGGGTTCTTCGAATGTGGAGAATGTTTTGCTCGACAATGGCAATCACTCAGAAGTGAAACCTTCCTCCTCTGAATTTGTGAATTGATGAAAGCCACTAATTAAATTCATTAATTCAATGGATTCAAATATATGATTTGATTACTCGCATAGATTTAAGGTTTTTCAAAATGATAGGAAATTACGAAAAATAGATGCAAATTAAGGGTGGTTTAAAATATTATTAGACTTGTTGCTTCACTCAACAATTGAATCGCCATATTGCAACCATTGCTTTTGGATGGTTTTGGTATTTCTTGCATCAGTTTAAATTTGAAAAGAATCTACAACTCTAGTCTATTATTTCGTTCGATTAAAAAAACATATTTTAAAGGCTTTCCATAAAACAGAATTTCAATTTTTTGTATTCCTATTTGAATTTAATTAGTTAATACTTAAAGATATGTTCATTGATAGTTAGGACAACCGATCAATTGATTGATGAATTGAGTTAAACTCAAATATAAAATTTAATTATATACTGCAAAGTGCTCAGCTTTAGACTTTAATTCTCAAAGCCATTGACGACTTTTCGAATTGACGCTTTAATCTGCTGGGATCATGGAGCAGCGAGAGGCGATGGTTTCTTTTCAACGGCGTATTCAGAACTTTTCTCTTTCATTTTGCAAGCAATTCATTCTATTTTGTTCAAGCCAATCAAAAGCCTCCTCCATGTGTAGCACGTTTTGAGCGCATGTGCAATTAATAAATGCTACCGAATCCTCAATTCTCTTTGCAGTCGATTCGATTCGAGTCAAGCCGAGTCGAGTCCTGCGGCTCTTGCATTGTTCTCCGTTCTCCATTGCAATGCTGCTTTATCGTTCTGTTGCCATCGTGCTCCCAAAGCCCCCAACGAATGACGCCCGCCCCACCCTTCCTCCACGCCCATGGCGACCAACTGTTGCCCGTTTGTTTTGGCGGCGACGGCGCTGTGTAAGCGCGGGAGCCACGATTCCAATTCCAATTCCAATTCCGATTCCGAATTTCCCTTTGTTTTCGGTTTCATAAAATGTTAATTTGCCGGACGCGCGATTGCATTCAAAGAGAGCTGCCCAATTCCAGCACTACATATGTATATACGTACATATATTAAATATATGTATATATGTGTGCTATATGTGTATGTATGTTTGTATGTGCATATAAATAGCCTTAGCAATACATATGCTGATCCCAATTGCCGTCCTGTGCAGTTGCGTGTCGCTCGGCCTCATCGTAATGGGAAGATGCAACTGCAACTGCAACTGCAACTGCAACTGGCTTCGCCTGCTTCCTAGCCTATTCGAAAGAAGCCGGCCGCTTGCTTGGCCAAGTTCTGCGGCTTTTGTTGCTTTCAAATGACCAATTTTCACACGCAAACTTACATAATGCGCCGCTTAGCTCGCATATGAAATGCTTAACATTTTTAAATAGACTCCTTGGCCTCAAAGTCGCTGCGATCAAAACACAACAACAACAACAACAACAACAGCAACAACTACGCTGAAAAAGACTAGAAAAAAATGAGAAACTCGCCAGAGTTAAATCACGATCTCAGCACGATCTTAACTACAGGCACAGCCAGCCAAATCTTATGAAATATTTTCGTTTCAAACGAGACACAATGTAAAAAGGAAAAAATCTTTGAAGTTGACTTCCACTCGGTCTATACCCTCGCCAAAGGCGATGTGGGGGCGTGGAAACAAATAAAAGATATTTCGACTAGAATTGGAGAAGGAATGTTTCCAAAAATTCAAAAATGTTTCTAATACAAGAAGTGATTAGCTAAAGTATAAAGTCTCTTTGCTATATACTAAATAATCATTTCAAACTAAACTTTGTCGTTTATGTCTTTAAGCCTTTCTCGATCCAAGAACTCTAATCCCAGCATTTACTGTATGAGTAACCAATACTCAACAGGTATTGGCTTAGATGGAATATTTACCTTTACCTGGATTAGTCAACTGTTAAGCGATATTTATATTGTATAATAAAGTAGCTGCATCTATTCGAAAGAAGCGTTTACAAATATGATTTCGCTGCGAGCGCATTGCTAAAATATTTGACCCGAGAGATACAAGCTTCCTGCAGAGTTTTTGTGGCGACTCCTCCTCATGCTGCAGTGGTTTTTGTTGACTGACTTTGGGGGCCTACTTATGACAGGCGCGCGCCTCTTGACAGGGACAAAACTTTTGTTATATATTTTTAGTGACTTTGATGTGGCCCTCATCGATGTCCACGCCGCGGACAGTTGACATGCAGACAATGGGGCTTGGCGCTATATAAACACACAGACGCGCAGACACATCTACAGATACAGATGCAGCCACACATGCATCCTGGCAACAAATTGCGGTTATTGAACCCGATCAATTCTGGCTGCTGGCTGGCAGAGGTTGACGCCACTGATGCGAAAGCAACCTGCGGCCAATACCAATTTTAGACATTTAGCGAGAGCTACTAGCAGAAAGAAGACGAGACGGAAAACACTGAGCGGAACCGCGCTCTGGTCGTGGGCGTGCCAAGTGGCCGAAAAAGGCCAAAAGTGAAAAGTGAGCTAATGCCAACGCATGATCTCATTTGTAGGCCTGGCCTAATTGCGTAGGCAGAGGCATTGGCTCTGCAAAGAGAGTTTGCAGAAGATGCAGGGTCTATATATATATACATATATATATATATGTGTGTGTGTGTGTGTGTGTGTGTGTGTGTGACACACGTGTGTGGCTGTCCGTTCCTCTGTCCGTTCTGTTTGTGTGCCTGATCGGTTGCTCCCCTGCCAGCCTGCTCCCCTGCCTGGCTGCCCTGTCGTTTGCCATGTAAAACGTTTGCAACAATGGGACACCGACAGAGGCAAGCGCAAAATGCCGCCAAAAGGTGTTAAATTGAAATCACGAGGCGCGTTCTGCCCGCAAGCTGCGAGCCTGAGGCCAAGCTGGGGGCCAAGCTTTGGCTTGGGAATTGTTCACTGCACGGAAGCATATTGAGACCCCTGGCAGCAGACCCAACCTCAGCCTCAGCCTCAGCCTCAGCCTGAGCAGCAGCTAAAGCAGCGGCAGATTGTGCACAGATAAGCGAAGCAGGCACAGGGCCGACAGTTTGGCTGGGTCGGCTCGCCTTTTGGGCACATGCAACTGCAACATCAGTAGCAGCAGCAGCAACAATCGCCTTCTAACAAATGACTCTGCCTCTCGCTGCGGTCTCTGGGGCTTGTCCTGTCAGCAAGCGGCACGCACCGCCCCCCTCCCGGGCTGCCCTAGCTACATCATGTCCTTTTGTCTTTGTGTTCGAAATTCAAATTGACATGAATTGTTGGCCCGCTCGCTGCTGCCGAGCCTCACCCCAGTCTCAATCCCCATCCGTATCCCTTCCCATTCCCTGCCCGCTCTGCCCTCATCTGCCTCCATCGCAGACACCTACTCAGCTACTCAGCGGCCCGGGCCGTGTCAATTGTTTGCATTTACACATGTTACACATAAAATTGGCAGCCCCTGGCAGAGATTGGCAACCAGAGCAACGTCCACGGCAACAATGTGCACAACAATTTCATTAATATTAATAAATGCTATGTTCACTCTCGCACTCACACTCACACTCGCATTCGCATTCGCATTCGCACTCGCGCGTTTCGTGCGCGGTTCTCGCGCGACTTCCTCGCTAGCGAGTTATTTATGCGTTGAGCCGCTGGCTCTGCTGGGAACTCTGCACGGCATTGCACCGGACAGCAGCTTTATCGCCTTGAAGTAATTACGAGCTGTTGATAGCCAGCTTAGGCTACCGTCTACCGGCCCCGAGCAGTGTGCTTTGAATATCTGCACTAGAGATGAGCGCGTGATTTCGCTCACGTAATGTGAGAGTTAAGGAAAAGAAAACGTTTCTCTGTAACTAGATTCTTTGTATAGTCCGATTCGCTTGCAAATGGGAAATCGGAGTATCTTGGTTTTGTGAAAAATTTTTCTACAGGCAGAAGAAGGCGTGCAGAGTCCATAAAATATATCAAATCTTGATCGGAAAATCTGTCTGAGTCCTATTTGTCCGCTAATCTGTCCGTCTGTCCGCATCGACCTGATAGTCTATAAGACGATAAAGACCATGTTGTTTCTCAACTGTAGCAGACGCATATCGAAATCGTTTCGACAACAATTCCCGTTTGATAATTTTGATTACAACGTGAATCGAACATTAAATATCATCGACTCATACGTCTTTGGGGTAAAAATTACAAATTCTTGTATTTAGTTCATGTATGGTTAATACATATGTTGGATAAGCCGAGGACCTCAATTATCAGAGTTTTAGTTTAGTTTTAATTCGATCTCTCTCTGATCTCTAATAAATAGATACTTTCTTCATTGCTCTAAAAAATTCTATAAAATTAAGCTATTTGTCTAAATTGCAAAGGTATTCACAATCTCGAGTAGAAATGAGATTCTCCCTCGTCTATTCTGAGAATCTCAAGTGCAATTGAGATTAAGATTTATAGTAATGGTATTTCTGAATTTTCATGTTTGGTTGCAGATTTGTCCGAGTTTATCTTCATACAGATAGCTGTGTAAGTTAAGGTTTAGCTCCGACTACTTTTTGTTTCCAGAAGGCTGCTCGGCCAGAGTATCTGTTAGTCGGTACCTCTCGACTTTTTGGGTGAAGAAAAGTCTATATATATCCATATCAAAGGCAGCGAATAGCCTCGGGTCGAAAATTGAATAACTGTAATGCTGTCCGAAGTTTTTAGATCAACTATCGTTGTCTCTCGATACTTGAGAATATAGAGTGTAGATATTTGGATATCACGAGTCCATCGCTAGCTGCTGAAACCGCATTTGGCGCGATCTGATATCGCTGCCACGTAATCGCATAGTTTGACTGCAAATTTATGTGCCGCCCGTGGCTGGGGGGACGCGGCAGTACGTGGGGCTAGCGAACCTAATCTAATCAGCTCTAATCACACCTCCTTGCCGTTCCTTTGCAGGCCTACGAGCTGTCAACGCTGACTGGGACCCAGGTGATGCTGCTGGTGGCCAGCGAGACGGGTCACGTGTACACATTCGCCACGCGCAAGCTGCAGCCGATGATAACGTCGGAGGCGGGCAAGCAGCTGATACAGACGTGCCTGAACTCGCCGGATCCGCCGAGCGTGGGCGGCGGCGATCAGCGCATGTCCGCGACGGGCTTCGAGGAGACGGAGCTCAGCTACAACATCGCCGACGAGGACACCAAAGTAAGACAATTGATTTACGGCCATCACGGGCACGCTCATCTCGCACACCCCCAGGCGCCGCCCTCGCACTACAGCCTCGAGCAGAGCCTCATGCAGTCCGGCTACACCGGCGGCCAGGCCTCGCCCCTGTCGCACGCCCAGGCCTACGGCGGACATGCACACCACGCGCACGTGCCGCATGTGCCGCCGCCGCACTCCACGCACTCGCATATGTCGCATACGCATGCGCAGCGCTAGGGACTCAGACCTCCCCTCTTCCTCTCTCTCTCTCTCTCTCTCTACATATACATGTGTGTATAGACGTAGGCATAGGCATAGGTATAGTTGAATGTGTGACTGAGTGTGAGTATGTGTGTGTGTGTGTGTGTGTGTGTTTAGCAGATCCAAAGTGCATGAGTCGGCGCGGCAACGGGAGGGAGATTTTGATTGAGGGGACAGTCCCGCACCTGATGATCTCGCCCGTTCATTTTTTTGTTTATCGCAGTGGGCGTGGCAGCTCATTTAAAGCATATCTTTTGTTAATACTAGTCAGATCCCAACTTGAAGGCGCCTGTGCCATAGCAGCCCCAACAGCCATAGCCGTTCAGCATCGGCTGCAGCAAATAAAACCGAATCGAATCGTACCCAGTGCCATCATTCTATAGCGTTTCCACCAGACAACTCTCGTACAGAACAGACGCACCTGAAACCACGACCAGATAGCCGAGACTGCTTTAGTTAGTCCTTAAGGATAAGTGCAATAAACCGAACTAAACAGAGCTAAACTAAATAAACTAAACGAACTAAATGAACTGAAATAAAATGAAATGAAATGAGCAGAGGAGTCACTCTATGTATAATCATTTGCTGCGCAGAGTCTAATGTAAACTAAACTACATTTTGTTAGTGATGATCCCAACTGTGTTTTTTTTTTTTTTTTTTTTTAAGTTCTTTTAGCAAATGTGCAGGGCGGCGGCCCCCAGTGCGATGAGCGTGCTCCAAAAAAAGTAAAACAAATCGTTTATTATATGATATAGTAGTTGCAAACTCTATTTTTTGTTTTGAGTGAAAATCATCATCGTCTTAGCATTAACTTAGCACTATTTATAATTTATGTAGTTTATTGGATTTTCTCCCTCTATATATATATATATATATATAATTCAATTCGATTTGCCAGTTTGGCTCTGGCTCTCACAGCTATGACAGCTACTGAATTTATCAATTTGCATAATTAACTTGAGTTTATGCGTGGCGAGTTATTGTAAATAAATTATGATCAAATAACTGGATCGAATGCGTGGCAGTTTTTTTGAAAGTCACTGCGAAAGATAGTCACTCTTCCCTTCTAGGGTGATGAAAATGGGCTCAAATTGAGTTATTTAAAATGAGACTTGACATTTATCATAAAGCCAGTTCAAAAGTACATATTTAGAATTTTAAATATTAATATTAATAATGAAATAGATATCTGAAATATAAGTTCTGCAAATTCGACTCATATATATCGGATATTATATCATGAAATTACGCTACGCACAAACTATTTCAGTTCCCGTTTGAACCTTAAGTCGAAACTCAAATCCAACTCGCAAATCGAATTGAATCGTCTCACCCTTTGAGCTGCCCGCTTCTCGCTCTACTAATATTTATTGTATATTTTTATGAAAATTTTAGTTTAAATTGAAAACAAAACCAAATTACGAAGCAGCTCAAAGTATTTCATTCTTATGTGGCATGACAATAGATAATAGTTAATAAAAAAAAAATATATTTAAAAAATTACGTAATTTGCAAGCAATATAATATAATATATTAATAAAAACATGTTTGAAACATTAAATTTCTAGATAATTTAATGCAGATTACATTTCTGTCAAACAGAAACAAAACAGAAATCAAAACCGCAATTCTATAATAAATATTCATAGTGCAATTAATTTTAGATGCTTGAGCAATTAGTTAAACAAAAATAAGACAATACTTTAAAACAGAAAAACAAAAAACAACACAAATAACAAAACGTTTTTAGGCTAAGTTTATTATGTTTAAAAATCAAATATAGTAACTATACGAATGCACGCATGCACACATATACATATAAACATATATGTGTGTGTGCATATATATATTATTTAGCTCAATATTATAAAATAATAAAAAACGAACGTAAAGAATATTTGAAAACTTCGCAACTGCGCAACTTGCGCTAAAACAGAAGAGATAACGATTTTCCAACGAGTTTCCCAGCTTACCCAGTTTGAGTTTTGGCTTTTCAAGATCAAGGTGAAGATCTTTACGTAACCAGCTAGCTTCTTGTTAGCCTACACGTAAAACTATCTCAAAAATACTTTTAAAAATGAGAAGAAAAAAAAACATTATGCAGCCGGTGAGTGAGCAGGCCCAGCTGAATGAATTTGTATCTGTAACTGCTTAGCTTTTACTTGTATCTGTGTCTGTGTGTATCTGTGTTTGCATACGCTTGTGCTATCTGCGCTTTTAAAGCTTCCGCTTGTGCTATTAAAAATGCCTGAAGTGCTCTGCCCCCCTCGACCATCGACTCGACAATAGACCCGCTGATAGCTGCATGTAGGTTGTGCGTGCCGCTTGTGACGTCATGAGCGACTCGCAGCGAGTTCATAAATCGATCAACAGCAATTGGCTCGTCCAAGAGCTAAGTCATGCATCAGCAGCTGCCCTCTCTCCGCCCCCCGCCTCCCGCTGCCCACTTGGCATGCAAATCGCGCTCGCGCGCGCGTTTTTCAATGCCAGCCCAGACCAGGCCAGCTGGCAGTCGCGTAGGCTTCATCGCATCTCTTGGCTGGCCCGATGACGTGTGCCGTCGAGCCACTCTTTGCGGCTGCTCCAAGCAGGCAGCCAACAGCTGTCGCTTCAGCCGCTTCAATCGGCTCACTCGCTTCATTCAGCTCCAACTGGAGCCGATGAATGAACGCCGAGCACAGCGCAGCAGCAGCAGCTACCACGCAAATGTTGTGGGTGTGACACCAACGCCGCTCCGGGTCATAACAAAACACAAAACACAGAAGTAGGTGTGCTGCTGCAACTTAATGATCGACTAAAAGCTACGCTGTGATTCACTCTTTCAATCGATTTTCCTTTGAGACTATCTCCGTTGTTTCTTTAACTCGTCCTCATCTTGTTAATAATAGATTTGTTGTAATTTATTGAAAATCTCATCTTCGCTGATGGCTTATGAGAATGCAATTTTGCCTTTGAAACCCTTGATGAATATCTTCTTATAGTATGTTAAAGGTGTTCCACATTTGAGTCCTACATTGAGTCCCCCATAATTTGATTTCCTAAGTATTCAAGAATGAGTGAAATGAGTATTTGAAGTTCAAGTTAATTCTTGAAGTGCTTGAATTGACATCATGTTGTCAAGTAAGGTATATCTTCCATTGTGCTACTCATCACTTTTCATTTGTGACTTACATCTCTCTCTCTCTCTCTTTCTTTTACTATTCGCGCTCTTTTGCTGTTTACAGGGTATGTAATAGGCATGTCATCACTATTTCTGATACTATTGCTGCTGCAGCTGACTGATAAACCTTATAGCTTGTTAATGCCCGCGGCTGCTGTAGGTCGTTCTCTGCCTTGGTCGCTGTCTCTTTCGCTGCCTCTATGTCTGTCTTTGTCTCTGTCACTGCCGCCAACTCTGAGTCCAGCCAAGGTTAATTGTTCGTTTGCAGTGGGTTGCTCTTTCAGTTTGTTATTGTTGCTAATGTTGTTTGTTGCTGCTATTGCTGTTGTTGTCGTTGCTGTTGTTGTTGTTGGTGTTGTCGTTGCTGTTGTTGTTGTTGGTGTTGTTGGTGTTAAGCAACTTTACGCCACTCTATACAATACTTATACATATTTAGCAAAGCAATATGCGTAGATTTTGACTGCGCGGGTGTTTGCCTTCTTTGGTCGCTCACCTGCGCATCTTAAACGCCAACGCCTCAGCAACATATATACTGTAAATATATATACTTATATATATATACTTTGATATATATACTGTAAATATATAAAAGACATAAATAAAAGTAATAAAAACGCAAAATGTAAGTTTATTGGCATCAGCCTAATTTTTATTGTCATTTATTTGTATACCCATTAAAATGGGCAATCTGAGTTTCATGAAAATACATGTTACAGCCAGAAAGGGGGCGTGGCAATCACCATAAATTATAGAGATCTTCAATCAGGAGCATGGACTGCTTTCATCGGGTTCTTCACAGGGTTAAGCGTATCTCCGGACTAGGATTGATTATTGATTCCTAGAGTATCTTAACATTTTGATTTAAATGATATTTAATTCTAACTTTATTTTCTTTCTCCTCTGCCTCTTCAGAGGCTGTGACTCTTGAAACTTTGAATTCTTTGAGATTCCGCTAATTTAGCCATAATAAAGCTAAGACCTACGCTATAGGATAGACTGTGAGTCATAACGAAACCAATTCTAAATAGCGAATTTCTATTTGGCAAGGGAATTAGCTGATAATGAGACTTATTTGAGCAATGCGGACTCCTTGAACTATTTGCAGTCGCGGCGCACACAAACTCAAGTGTCTGCGCAGAGTTTTCTGCGCTGAGCTTCTGGCCCAGCGCCTCCTCCGACTCTTGCTGCTTAGCTGTTGTCCACACACGTTTGGCTGTCGCGCTTGTGTGCCCCTCGTGGCTGTGCGCACTGTACAGTGAATACATATCAGTTTGAGAAATTAAAAGCATTTTGCGGTTCGGCTGACTATCTTGGCCGCGTGCCGCTCGAGCCTCTAACGACATTTCAATGATTTTCTGACCCTGTTGCTGCTGCTGCTGCTGTTGCGGCTGTTGTTTTTGGGGCCAAGCGTCACCAAGTTGGCCACGTGCGCAGCAGAACGCAGCGCGACAGACGAAAGAGACGGCACAAAAGCATTCGCAGTGCTCGCCGATTACGTACGAGGGCAACCTCTGTCAGTGGCGAGTCGCGAGTCGCCACCAACATCGCAACAACGCCAAGAATCTTGCGTGGCCCCAGCCTGGACCTGGACTCGGAGCTGAGTAGCTGCAGAGCTGTAGCTGGATTTTGTGTTTAAGTCGCCGCGCGTTGAGTTCTAACCACATGCCGCCACAATGTCCTCTTAATTTCCTAGGCCGCAGCTGCGCGATGATATCGTCGCCAGCGCATCCTCGATCCCTTTCTAGTTCTCCCTCTCGCTCTCGCTCTCACTCGTGCGCCGTGTCTGCCTGTGGGCTCGTTTTTAATTCAACTGATTGTACTGCAGCTTCTGGAATTCGGCATTTCTTAAAGCCGCGCATTGTGCGCGTCGGCAACATCTTGAGGCTGGCAGCAGGGAGGTACCTGAACTGCGAGTCGCCAGCTTGTAACTCCTTGTGGCCGTTGCCGCCTGCCTCCTGCCTCCTGCCAGCTGCCAGCTTGCGGCTGCCTGCCGCCTTCGCAATCTGCAAAAGAAAAAGTAAAAAAGCAAAGTTTAAGAAATGACAATTTGAGAGCTTCTTTTTCTGCTGCTGCTGCTGCTACTGCTGCTGTTGCATTTGTGTATTGTTTTTGCTTAGCTGAGTTGTCTGCCGTCCGTTTTGTTCGCCTCTTGCTTTCATTGTGATTATTTAAAGGCCGAAACCCGCCGCCAAGAGGCCGGCCTTAACGAGGCGCTCTGCCTTTCAGAACTCCTTCGGCGCATTTAGTTAAGCAATTATTGTTGGCAATGCAAACAAATAATGCGTACATTGTATGCAACTGTCTAAGCAGCGATTGTGCAATACCCTCACACACACACACACACACACACACACACACACACACACACACACACGTACATATATACATAGGGATAGCAGACTACCCCGCCGACTTGCCGCTCCCTCGGCTGAGCTCTCCAATGATTTTCCGAGTTAATCAAAATTCTTCGCTATCGACTATGAAATCTCAACGACCTTACCCCCGAGCGTGCCCGTCTGCTTTTAGCCTAGCGCCATGTGGCATCATGCGCATGCCCGCCTGTCCGCCTGCCACGCCCAAAAGCACCGCCACTGAAGCGTGGCAGAGACGGCGACGGCGACGGCGACGTCGACAAGAGCAAAGGTTTTCTTCTTCTCATTTTCTTTTATATATATTTTTAAATGTTTTTCCTTTTTTCATTTTAATACGCGCTTCACTGCGCATTTTATGGCTGAGAATTAGCTCTTTTCGGAATGGTTTCTACATAGATTAGATTTATTAAGATGTTTCCTGTTCAACTTGTGAACTTCAGTCTGTCGATCTTTCGTCATAGCCAACGATTTGATCATGCTTCAGAGATTCCAAAGATAACTTTTGATATATGCATATGCATAAAGGAAAACATTTGAAACACACACACAATATCTGTCTCTCTCTCTCTCTCTCTCTCTCTCTCTCCCCAACAACAGCTCGAGCATCAGTTATTTTATTTGTTTGGAAACTCTCTAATGAATTTCTTTAGACTGAAATCATGAGTTCACCATCCAGCTTCTTCCAAAATTTCTGAGACTTCAATTTGAATCAACTAATCCATTTATTTAATCGGTAGAGCACCTTTAAGTGATACCTTGAATTTATTTTAGCTATTAAGAAATAAATCTACTCTATTTTAGAAATGAAGAATCCTTATTCAATATTATTAAATATTGCAAAGAAAACATCTATGCAGGAATCAAATAAATTATATAGAGTTTTCTATTGCATCAAATTCATGGGTTCTTTAAAGATCTGCGAACCTATTCGGGTTTCTCCCCACTTAAGCCCCAATATATACGTTTGAAAACAAAATGTTGTTCATTCAACATTTGCTCCGATTGTGGGCAGGGGTTGAGCTAAGTTGAGTTGAATTGAGTTCTTTTTCTAGCGATAGATTATTTGGTATATTGTTGTCTTAGTCCAGTATTGGGTTCTGGGCACACACGACTGTCAACTCGGGCAGGTGGGGGAATGGGGGAAACTGGGAAACTGTGGGCAGCAGCAGCTCGGCTTGACGTTGTGTGGGACGTCCGCGTGCTTCATTACATAATGAAATTGATGGCACAAGTGAGCGGCGTTGTGCGCCTAGAATTTATTACCGAAGATGTTTTGTCACCGCCGCTAATACCCTTACAATAGGCCGAAGTGTTGTTAACTCGTCTCATTTCACTTTACACGTGTGCGTGTGTTAGGGCGTGTGGAAAAGCCAGACGTTAGCCCAATTCGCATTATTTCGAATTTGGCCAGCTCTTGAGCAGAGCTAACCATATGAACAGAAATGTAGTAATAGTCATAGTAATGCTCATCAAACTCTTCTTTCTATTATATACTCTAGTTTGGGTCTGTATATCCGAGGAGCTTATATTAACCTGGGAGCTAAGTTTAAAAATAATAATAAGTTCATTGTCAACCTTTAGAAAATTCGATTCAAAGTCAAATTCACTCTATGATCTTAGATAGAATGAGAGAAAGAAAGAGAGATAGGCAAAAGAAAAGATAAGCGAAGAGTGAGAAAGAGAGAAAGAGTGGGAGAATGAGAGAATGAGAGAGACACTTAAATAGTGAGAAAAAGGGTGGGATAAAATGAAAAAGAGAAAGATTAAGAGAGAAAGACAGATAGTTGTATAGAAAGAGATACAGAAGGAGTGGGATAGATGGGGAGACAGTAGAAGGAGACCGAGAAAGCGTGGGAGAGAGAGAGAGCTCGAATCAGTAATATACAAAGAGAAAGAGAGAGAGAATGTGAATTAGAGGGAGATATAGAAATTAAATAGTACGAGCCCAAACCACTATTAATTCGAACAGCATGTTTTTTTCACAGTGCGCAATGTTTAACACACTATATTGTCAATACTACTAAAGATAACACATACCAATGCGTTTCGTCTTAAAGAGAATTTTATTCTCTTCACGATGAAAAAAAAATTGTTGCTCTATTTCCAACAGCAACAAAAATATGAGTAATTTACTAAAACGCTTGGCTTAACAGATGAGCAAAAATTGACCACTATTAATTCGAACGCTGCCTAATGTGATTTACTATCATACTTAAAACAAAAATTTAATTAATATTCGAATTGTGTTACGTCGCCCATGGCCTGCATTACGCATTTAACTCATTTTAGAATTGATTTTAAAAAAATTTTGCAATGCTCTTGAGAAATTGAGCCCCACATCTCTTGCAATTCGATTTTCAAGTCAGAAATGTTAATTTTTGCTTCATTTCGAAGCTTGCTCTTTAATGATGGTGGCTAATGCCACCAAATATTCTCAGTTGGGATTAGTCTAGGCTAATTAATGGCCAATCTAAAACCTCCACTTGATTCAGCCATTTTTGGTGCGTTTGGCTGTGCACATGATGCTCCGCCCTGCTGAAAAGTTTTGGTTCTGGTATTGATATCCGCAAATTACATTTTAAAATATGAATGTATTTTTCAGCATTAACCGTCCTTTCAATGAAATGAAGCTTTCCTAATCCTTTGGCACACATACATCCCCATACCATAGTGCTCGCAGGAAACTTTACTCTTTGAGGCAGTATTGAGGGTATGTTTCTGCACTCTTACGAATGACACGTTTACTCGTATCGCCGACACTAACATCAAATTTTGCTTCATCGCTAAATGTGATGGTATCCCATTGCCTTTGAGTCCAAGACATCCTTTCCCGAGCCCATTGCAATCGTTTCTTTTTTGAGGAAGCGTAAGCAAAGGTGTTTCCTTGGCCCACGAGTAAGATAAGTTATTGGGTACGATGCATAGGTAATAACAAAACATACTTTATAAAAACCATATCCAATACTTTTTAAATGCAATTGCGTCCATTTTTGCTTGACAGCTTTGGCAATTTCCTGCGACCATTTAGAAGCCAAATTTCATAAAGATTGGCGTCGATCAGCCTTAACAATTTTGGCTAGTTGTCTTTTGTCGCGGGGTGTTATTGCTGATGTTCGGCCTCTATTCGCAATGTTCACGTCAATATTCCCAATTTTTTTTTTTAAATTTGTATCACCCAATGCATAAACGATTTAGACCAATTTAATTGCTTGGTGATCTCTTTAAGATTTAAAATAATCTCTAAGCAAAACTCAGATTTCGTTGCAAATAAGCTTACCACGTACCATCGTGGTGGCATCCTTGCATCTGCAGCAATTTTAAAATTTTTACCAGTGTGTTGCGATATTATTCGCAGACTATAATTAGATAGTTATTCTGTTTCATTGGTTGCTTTTTTTTGCTTTTATTTTGAGATAAAGGTAAGCTTACGCAGCGTTCGAATTAATAGTGGTCAATTTTTTCTTATCTCATAAGCCAAGCGTTTTAGTAAATTACTCATATTTTTGTTGCTGTTGGAAACAGAGCAACAATTTTTTTTTCATCGTGAAGAGAATAAAATTCTCTTTAAGACGAAATGCATTGGTATGTGTTATCTTTAGTAGTATTGACAATATAGTGTGTTAAACATTGCGCACTGTGAAAAAAACATGCTGTTCGAATTAATAGTGGTTTGGGCTCGTATATAGAAATAAAATTGTAATGAAATGATTCAACTTCCCGAATGTTGGGTCTCCCCTCCGCAAAATTTATTGTTTAGTTAGTATGTCATTAGCTAGTCGAAATACCCTGTAAATATTAAGCAGATCCACTTGATGAAAGTGCCATAAATTTTCAATTAAACCTGATGCTTCTGCCACTCGGTCTAGACGACGTTGATGATGACTGCGTGCAAGCCCAGGACTGCGATTGGGAGTGAGAGACAGAGTCTGGAGCTTAGATGGAGTCTGAGAACCCAACCTTAGTTTCATTTGAGGCATCAGGCTCATCATTGTCTGATTGGCGCCGATTAAGCCATCCAGGCGAATATTTTGCATAATGTTGGCAGTGTGCAGATGCGAGGCGCTGCCTGCCTGCAATTATTTGTGGATTAACATTTATAACACTTGATCCTTGTTGTTGTTGTTGTTGTTGTTGTTGCTTGGCTGTGTGCTGATAAAAGGTAGAAAGCGTTGCGCTTGACGCTTGGCTGCATTTAAAAAGTATTTTTCGTGCCATGCTGCAGCACCAGAAGCAGCAACAGCAACGAGTCAAGAAATATTTGCAGCAGCAGCAAATGCTCTGTCCAGTCGGACAGTTGTCCATTTGGCCGTATGTCTGTATGTCTGTTATGCGGATTCATTGCAACCGCAGCCACTTGTTGCTGTTGCCACATGTTGCAGCTACAACAGCTACTTCAGTTAATGTTGCTGCTGCTGCTGCTGCTGTTGTTGTTGATGGTGTTGCTGTTGCTGCGCTAAATTTCACACCAACAATGAGCGCGCGCCACAATGAATGAGAATGAGCGACGCGTCGAATTGCATTGCACTTCGGCTGGCCGCTGAGAGCTGGCTAAATCGATACCTTAATTCAAAGGCACGCCAGACCGCATTTTTGGATAATCAACAGCGCGTCCGCTGCTCCGTTGTGGCACGCGTGAGATTTCCTGTCAGAGGTTTCAAGTTGCAAGCAGTCAAAAAAACCAAAAAACCAAAAAAAAAAAATCATATCAAAATCAAAACAAAAAACAAATAAAATGCCCGAAAAAAGAACTATTGTCTGGCTTAAATTTATTTTGGCGCTTCCGATGGCTTATCTGGCTATCGGGCCTGGGAATCGTGGCAAGCGAGGGGCGATAGATGATAGACGGGAGAGGGGAGACGAGAAACGTGTGTTGCTGTTATTACCAACTGTATTGTTGCTGTTGTGCAATTGGCTTTAAAAAGCTGTTAACATGCGTTGTCATCGCTGCCATATGTTGCACGACGCATCGCACGGCGGCGAGCTCCGAAGTGAGCTTCGACTCCTGGTCGCCGATCGGAGAGACAATTGCTGCCACCTGGCAGAATCGAACTCATTTTGCGAGGCTTGGATCAACGCGCGAGGCTGCAGTTTGTCAGCATGCGTTGATTTACATTGAAATCTATGCGAAAGTGCAAAGCCCACGGATTTGCGTAGCTCGCAGCGCTAGTTATAGCTTCCTCAGTTCACATGTGCCGTCCCTTATTTGGAAGCTTGTGTGCTGCGCAAAAGTCAACAACAACAGCAACAACTACAGCAGCAGCAGCAGCGACAACCCGAACAAAATAAAATAATACAAAAACCAGTACAACAACAACAACAACAACAAGAGTCAAGCCGAGCCGCAGCAGCAGCAACTGCGGGGGCAGCCGCGCGGGGGCACAGACCGAGCCGAGTGCAACGTGGTCGCCACATTGGCTGACTTATGACGAAAATAATTGCGGCTATCGCGGCTGGCGATCGCGTCATCGCCATCGACATAGTCAGCAGCAACAGTAGCAGCAGCGCAGTTGCTTGAAGAAAGCTCATCGAAGCTGTTGTCGCAGTCCCTGTTTGTCGCATACCCTGTGAATGGCCCACGGCGGATAGTCGAAACTAACTAGTTAAAGCTTTAACTCTATCGAATAGCCTATAAATGCAACAGGTGAAAATAATCTGAATATATAACTAAACATAATAAGAACTCCTACTTTTATCGATGAAAATTCCTCTTTTCCAACTTAAAATTCAAAGTATTCAAATCTATGACTAAAGTCATAGATATCGGAATAGTATAATGGACCACTTTTAGTCATTCGTATATCCCAATAGTTCTCTTTTTATATAATACAATAAATATATAATTATGCTATCCATTCTCATCTATAGAACAAGAAAAGATTAAATTTCCTATTTCTGAGCACAAATCCGACTTACTAGGTAAATATCGAAAATTGCTGTTGGAGCCGAGTTCAGATGGCATATCGATAATAATCGATTGGTTCCTCTTCGATAATAACAGAGCATCTTTTAGTCTTGCAGAATTTTGCACTTGCTTTCTTTTGAAGTAGGTCTTAGTCTCTGCTTTATTTCTTCTGCTTTGCTCGGCCATTTCATACGCGGCGTATGAGTAATCAATAATAATTTTATCGCCGGTTTTCTAGTCGGCCTGTGTGGTCGGCGCATTTAATTTTCATAATGTTGCAAGACGCACAATCGATTGCCATAATAATTTCACGCAACTGCAGGGGAGGCGTGGCAAAGGGTGACTCTTATGGTCTGGTGGTGTGGGGAGTGGGGAGTGGTGACTTGGGGGTGTTGTTGTCAGACGCACAAGCGGATCCAGCGACAATTTCACATATTGTAATTTAGTTAATTCGCATCGTTCGACGTACGCGAATTCGCCAACATTGTCTATGCATTAGCAACATGTCGTAGTTGTTGTTGTTGTTGTTTGTGTTAGTCTTGTTGTTGTTTCTGTTACTGTTGTTGTTGTTGTTGTGTCGCATTGAAGGCGACTGTGCGGCGTCTGTTGTTGACTACGTTTGATATGCAAATTTCTGTTTGCCATTTGCTTCAGAAAGCACAGACACAAACAGAAACATAAACACACTTACACAAACAGAAACAAGCGCACACAGATACGAATACAGCCATACCAATACCAATACCAACACAGACTGATACAGATTCAGATTCTGATTCAGATACAGCACACCACAGCGAAAGCTACGGCCACAGCTAATGCTGTGCATATACAGATACAGATTCATGCGAATGAAAATATCGCTCGCAGTCGTTTGGCTTAAGTCGCCCAATGGCATCGCCGCTTGGGAATTACAGTTGAGGCCTGTGTGCGAGCGAGTCACAGGGCTTGAAATCGCATCGATATCGGGCATATGCTCAAAAGGCGGCCATAGACTGAGCAAGGATTGTCCTAAAGGCATCCTGTTTAATGCGATACCGTTTCGTATACCGAAAGCTGCTTTGTGAACCAGAACGTGGACGGGAACATGGAATGGGAACAGGAACGAAAGGGGGAAGCTCGAAGTAATACTGAAATTCTTTGTATTGCTCTTTCAATTTGTATTTGTTGACAGCACTACATAATGGGAGGTTACATCAATTGGCGGTTTTTGAATATTCCTATTATAATATCCTACACATTTGCTTAGCTACTACAGGCCTGCATGAACGTAATCATTTCCAAAACCATAGTACTGTACAGTAGTAAAATGTGCTTAAAAATGCTGTACTCATTCCTTGCTGTACAGTATATTCAGTAGGAAAAAAAATCTATACAACTTTTATACTGGTCACACTTACAGTGACTGACAGTAATAGTTGTGCTATCTGTAAATGAGCACAAGTTTTGTCTCTTTTTTACATGTACACTTTACTTCAATATGAGTATAGTAAATGTAATTGAGAACAGCTGTAAAGATATTTAGAGCTGCGCTGCTATGGCTACTAACGAAAATTATGCTTTTGAAAAATAATATTATATTTTACCTATTAATGGTAAATTAATAAGAAATGTGCTATTTTATTAAATATTCAGTCCGTCAAAAAAACTGAAATTAGCGCATATGGAAATGTAAATTTGCCATATAGCCCTGATTTTGATGTTCTGCAATGGTGGAAAAATAACCAACAAGAATTTCCACTCCTTTTTAAGATAGCATGTGAGTTATTAGCAGTTCCAGCAAGCAGAGCGGCAAACCAAGCCTATCCAAATAATTACTCACTGTACAGTAAGTTAACTGCATACCAAAACAGTGTACCGTGAAAGCACTGTACAATATTTTGTACTACACTCATTTTGTACTGTACAACATGAAATTGAGTGAGTACAAAAACTGTTAACATACAATGTTGTACAAAATTGACAGATACTCATTTTGTACTGTACAGGAAA
Source organism: Drosophila aldrichi (assembly GCA_035045965.1). Classification (NCBI taxonomy): domain Eukaryota; kingdom Metazoa; phylum Arthropoda; class Insecta; order Diptera; family Drosophilidae; genus Drosophila; species Drosophila aldrichi. Next base: position 511,872 of record JAWNOM010000374.1, on the reverse strand, counting down.
AAACGTATGCTCATTTTTATAATGAATGATTCAATAGCCCTTTTGGGTGCATCCTCATTTCCGTAGGGTTCGCAATGCTTGTAGAGCAGAAGAAGTGTTTCAATATTTTCAAAAAGCTATCAGAATTTAAATAGCAATCGATTATTCTTTACTGGAAATGCAGACTGATAGACGATCCAATTTAGGCTCAATTTCGGTCCATTAACCTACGCTTGCAATTTGCCATTTGCAACTGAATCTCCGATTGGGCAGTTTCAAAAAATGTGCCATCCGTGGCACTTAACGCGATCGCCGCAGACGAAGTCGACGCTTTGATCGCGTTCTCAGCATTTTCGGCGCTTCATTTGTCGCATTTCATTTGGCTATTTTGTAGCTGATTGACTGCGAACAACTGCCGCACATGGCGTATTCGCGATATTTGCAAGCATTCGCCTGGTCTGGCGTGGCCTGGTCTGGCCTGGTCTGGCCTGGCCTGGAGAACCCAGCAGCCGCAGTAAAGAAGGCAGCTCCACTGAGTGCCACATACGCGACGCCTTGACATGCCCACACGTAGCAACAACAACAACAGCAGCGACAGCAGCAAAAACTTTGCAACATGCCACGAAACTTTTTGGAATGTATGTTGCGCCGCTCTTTTTTTTTTTATATACGTTTGTTTCTCAATTCTTTTCTCTCTTTGTCTCCAGTGCTTTTCATCTGTTTTTAATGGGCGGCGTGTGAGAATTTCTTTTGAAATGCAGCGTATGCAACGCGTGCTCAGAGACAGCATCGACCCTTTAATAAGCTGCTACTGCCCCTGCCACTCCTCCTGCCCAATGCTCAATTTATAATGTTGTGCGCAATTACTTCACTGCCAAAGCTGCCAAACAGCTGGCCAAAAGGCGAAAAATTATCACACCATTCAAATGACGCTCACGATAGCGGGCCCAATGTTTCTCGACTTGTCGACTTGTCCAATTGTCCAACTGTCCGACTGTCCAATTGTCCAATTGTCCGACCGCCTAGCTGCTGCCCCGCGTGCTGTGTCGCTTTGGCGGCAAAACATTTAACAAGCTCAGCCGCCCAGCAGTTGTCGCCGCAGATGCCGCATGCCACCTAGAAAGCAGGACGCTAGGCGTCCAATTGGCTGGCCCAACAGCAGCAGCTCTCTCCACTTCCCCACTCTGCCCCCACTGCCCACAGGCCACAGTAGGGGCAACAATGCGGCAGCAGCGGCTGACCGCTGGCTGGTGGTCCTTTGTCACCGGGCGAGCGCTGTCAACGCTAATTTGTGGAGATGGCTGCCGCCTTTTTCCAGCTAAAAATATAGCCATAAATGTTCAGCACTTGCACAGTGGCTCAATAAAAATCTGCATTCAACGTGCGAGCCTTACAAATTACCTGTGCTGCAGTGCCTCGCCGGCCGAGCATTTAACTGCGTCGAGTATTTTCCCACGTCTCATTTAAATTGTAGTTAAAATTTTGCTTCTCTGGCAGCCCATGCTGCGCCTTTACTTTCTATCGATCCACTGCATCCATCGTCCGACATCGTCCCCATCGTCATTATTGTCAACTCTCAGCCAGTTGCCAATCGTCTGTCCCAGTGTCCCTCTCTGTCTCTGTCTCTGTCTGTAACTATCTTTCAGCTTCTGCCTGACGGTATAGATTGATGTCTGCGAACACAGCAGCCAGAAGTCAGCTGCCAGCATCAGAGATGCTGAGATTCGAGCTGCATGGCACAGTTTGCGCACTTTGACATCCTTTTTGCTGTTTTCGATTTTTTTTTTTTTTTTTTTTTTTTTTTTTTTGTCTGGTTTTGTTCGCGAGGAAGCGAATATTTGCCATTGGGCTTCAGCTTATTCAGAAACTTTGTCCTGTCGAGCTCATTACTAATTTGAAACTTTATAAATTTTACAATAAATTATGTACTTAACATTCAACGAACTTTTTGCTCTTTTAATTAGAAAGAAAATAAAAATAGAAACTTGACAAAGCTGCCAACAATCCTGAAAGCTGACGCCAATCGAAAGTAGAAGGCTACACCTTTGCTGAGAACGAGACCTGATTTCGAGCATTTATTTCGAAAACAAACCTATAAATTATGCAGCTAAGATTTCGAGCTAAGCCAAGTCAAGAAATTAATGTTGTATATGTATGTACATACATATCCGATTGCATGGCCCTCAGCAGGCCTAGGCAGATATATCTTAAGATATTGTCTGCAATAGATTAACATAACATAATAAGATTTCATATCTCATATCTTTAGTCCTCACATCTGTATATCTGCATCTGAATCATACAACAAATGTAGAATTTATTATGTTTTTGAAAGTTGTCGCTTAAAGGAATTTGTATCTGGTTTCAAGGCCTGTATATCTATAGTATAGATATAATAGCAACTGACAAAATGGTACCTAAATAGGAACTTTATTAGTTTAACATAGTCAAGCCAAGAAAAAACACAATTATCGAGTAAATAAATTATTTATGTCAACTAAATAAGTTTTTTTTTTTAATAATCGAGTTCAATTACTTCAAAGCTTTGTAATATTCACTTTGAGTATATTCAGAATTATCGGATGTTACGTACTTATGCATTACATAGATACATAACATGTCATGTCATGTTATGTACTTATACATTACATAACATTTTTAAGATCCGATGATTCTGAAACCATAGACCGTGGTATGTATTGGTATGTATGTATGTATTGGTCTTTTGGTTTCATTCCATTCCGCTGGATGCTGCCCACTCTGAACTTGACAATTTGATTGTTTTTTATATTTTATATGTACATATAGATATTTATATAATTAGTTGAGGCGCACATGCCTGAGTTTAAATACCTCTACATGTTTATACATACATATGTGTGCCTTAATTAAAACGTGTGTGTGCATGTGTGTGTGCTCGCTCGTAGGAGTTAATTAGACTGCGGAGGTGTACGGCCCGAGTTACTTGGAGAGCTGGGCTCTTCGATTGTGCCTCCGTCAAGTCGCTGGCCATTCGTTCGTTCGCTTTCAAGTCAAGTTTCAGCTATTAGTCGCTCAATATAACGCGTTTTGCTGTTGTTCGAATATGCGTATGTGTGTGTATATATGTATATATATATGTATATAAATGTATTGTTGCTGGCTATGATCTTGAGTTCTGGCTGGCGTAGGGGCCTTCTGGCCCGCAATATCGGTACGGACCGGGGCCGTTCGGTCTGCTCTGTTCACACGCTGCTCATCAACAATTGCTGTCACGAATTTTCCACTCGGCGCTTTTTGCGCGCGCTACTTGTTTGTATTTTAAAATTTATTTATTTGTGCAGCATCCACACACATCGAGAGAGACGCACAGCACAGAAACACACACTCAATGAGTGTACAGCAGCAGCAGCAACAGCAACAGCAACAGTAGCAGTCGTCCTCCTGGAGCGCAGCAAAGAATTCATTTGATCAGATAATGTAATTCGCATTTTAAATTGAGGCGCATTCCCAGTTAGACTTCTTCTCACATGCATTTACCGTGCGCTGCTCAGTGGACTACTCGGCCCGTCCCGGCGCGGCTTGGCCTGGTCTGGTCTGGTCTGACGTGGACTCTGCCCAGTCCTCTACTCGGCATTCGCCGTTCCAGCGTTGCGGGCGTTGCATTATTACGCACAAGTAAATCATCGTCCTCATCGGACGTCCTCGTCCAGCGTCCCAGCTCAACGGCTTGTTAAGTAATTTAGTTGGCTTCTTTTTTGTTGGACCCATCTGGCTTTTCCCATATGATATTATGTATTATTTTTGTCGCAGTCTCTTTCCTTGGCTCATTTCTTAGTCAGTCATGATGTTTTGGCATATTTGTGTGGCTCGCATTTGTTATTGTTTATATGCATTAAATTGGCCTTCAATTAGGCAAAGGTGTTTTCTAATTTTATCACAGGTTTCGACTCGAGGATACTTTATATATACATACATACATATATATCTATCTATATATTGTAGCTAGTGCATTTGTTAATCCAGCTACTCGCTTCGAGGAAATTAGTTGCACACTCGCCTTTTAAGGCATTTTGCAATTAATCAATCAGTTTATAGTCTATGAATCGAGTGCGCTGTTAATTTATTCAATTGAATTTTGCTTTGCGATCACTGACTTCTGAGCAGATCTGAGCAGATCAGCATTATAACAAACGATCTCGGTATCATTTTGCAAGCCATATTAAGACATAATGTTAGGCAAGTTCGTAAAACTGGAGTTGCCAAGGAATTTCGTTTGTTTCGTCTTAGGTTATTAAGAGACCTCGTTTAATCGAGTATAAATAGAAATCGAATCGAATCATGCAATAGTGAATACCTTAAGGACTCAGTTTTATACGATCATTTTCCTCTTTTCGTTTTATCTTGCAAAGTTAGAGAAGAGATCGATGTAAATTGTAATGTAATGGGAAGTATGATTAAAGCAGATCCTTAGCTCTATTGATGTGTTAATAACTCAATGGAATTTAATAACATTGCCAAATCGAACCTAAGACTTTCTCATCACCCCATTTTTAGTCGGGGTATACTTGCGGTTGCGTGAGCGGCTTGCTTGTATGTTTCGCATTTGCGAAGCTATTAAGTGTGACGATCTTCTGATCTGTAGATGATTTGATTCCCTTCTACATACATATATACACTTTGAGGATCATATCAGAGTGTGTATTTGAATTATTTTGAACATTTCTGCCTGATAAAGGTGGCTGAACATATGGAGGAAAGTCAAAGGCGAACGCAATTTTGCTGCTTCTGCTTCTTCGTTGATCAATTTGAGATCAAACGGGGGCTGAGTATCTGCAGCTAGGCATTAGCATATCGCTGCTGGGATCTATAACTTGGAGCAGTGCTGGGAACTCGTTGCGAGGAAAATTGAATGTCAAAGTCTTGGGTCTGCTGGAGCTGCGAGATGATGCGGATCGATCTCTGGGGCTCTCATAGTTTAACGATTGGATTTTGATATTTGTGACACGCAGATTTTCCATCAGTGTCAACAAGGCATTGTTTGGCCCCATCAACGTGGTTGGTCCGCCATATCAGTGGGCTGACAGGATAGACGGTCGGTCGATCGGTCTGTCGGTCTGTCGTTCGGCTGACTAAATGACTGACAGAGTTGAACGTCGATTTCTCAACATCAGCCCGAAAAATGCAAAGCGAAGACAACGCGTGCATTTGCATAGACACAAAACTGCGACTTTAAGAGCCGGATCGATAAAACTCACACACACACAATAAAACGACGAAGAAACGCAGGCTTCCTGGTGTCCCGTTGCCGTGCGATGTCTTTTGTGGATTTATGTACCCACACAATGGCTGACTGAAAGCCCGGCCCGGCCCGGTGCGGCTCGACTCTCGCTTGGCCTGACCTGGTCGAGCTCTGATCTGGCCAAGTGTTGGCTAAAACACCATTCTAGCGGCTGAGGCCAGCTTGTTTATTGGCAGGAAAATCTATCAAAAGCGCATAATGTATTTATATTTATTATATATAAACACAAAAATAATGTGCTTGACATTTGACCCGGCCCAAACGACAACGTTGCGACCACATGTTGCCACGTCTTTTGGCTGATTAAGAAACGGCTTTCGGTTTCTCTGTGTTGCCAGCTTTGTCGGTTCGTCTGTCTGTCTGTCTGCCTTTCTGACTCCCCCTCTGCTGCCTGATGCTGCCATTGTCTTTGTCCCGTTTGCAGTCGCGGTGTATTTTGCATTCTAACACAAATCAAATGCCTCACCACTAACCCCTCGCACGTCTCCCCCCGCCCCTCCTCCACCTCTTGCCACTCACCAGTTAAACGCTCGTTTATAATGTTGTTAAAATACAATAAATAGCCAGGATTCGCAGCAGGCGGTTCCATTGCGATACGGCCACGGCCAAACGCACAGCTCTCGCTCTCGCTCTGGCATGCTGATTTATGAAATGTGTCCGCCGAGTTGGCGGCCAACCAAAGGCCAAATCCCCCACTGCACTCGGATCCGAGACCGACTGCTGACTGCCAACTGCTGCAGACTGCCGACTCCTGACTGGTGACTGCCGCTGCTGCTGCTGCTGCTTGGTGATTGTGTGTGATTGCAACTCTCTGATTGAGTTGTCCGTGTGTTGGGCTTCTGTTTACATAGACTCTGAGTTAGTTAGGCTGCCTGTTGCACTTTGCACTTAAACGCTGCAATAGCATGCTAAGTTGTATCCAATCCCTATGTTGTTTTCGGCTGAGATATAGTAACTCAGTTTCTATAGACACTCTTTTTCCATCCACTCTTCATTCATTTTTATCAGAAATAAACGCACGGTATATGTATATCGATAGACTAGACTTAAGATGTATTCGAATTGTATTCCTAATTAATGTCTGATTAAAGAAGCTACATATATACACGAGTACCTACAATACATATAATATACTGGGTAGTATGGGTACAGTCTTTGACTTTGAACACAATCAGAAGAAAACAATATCTCGGATATAATAAAATTATATAAATTCACTATTTTAATCATGGGTGTAGATTATATTTATAATTGATATTTGAAATGATCTTTTTCGCTAATGTAATGGATAGCTCCCCTAGTAAATATCCATAGGAATAGATATTATATACTAAACGGACACCGTTCGTTTTATTGTATTAAAGTATTGTACTCACCCTTGGTCAGCCCTGATCGCCGATCATGACGATCTTGATTTTCTTATTTTCACACTTGAACTTTTTGCCTTTGACAGTTACACACTCGCCGGGCACTTGGATCGGTCACTTTTGAACGTCTTTCGACATGGCACGATCGAGGCGGTGCGCTCGTCGTTCGCTGATTCGTTGATCGTCGTGCGACTCACGCAGTTGCTCACAGACTGAAGGCGCAATCCAAACCGCTGCGACTCTCGAGCCGCGCTGCTTGCGATATCTAAGAAAACCCGTTTCTCGCAGTCGCCGCTCAACTTTAAGAGCGCGAGCATCGGCTGGCTGCCTGTGTGGGAATTGAATGGCGGCATGCCCTCTCTCTCTCTCTCTCCCTCTCTGTCTGTTGCTGTCTCAGTCCGCGCTCTTCACTGGCTCTCTTAAGTACATAGCCAGAGCTGTGGGCGTGACTTGCGGCAGCTGCTGTCTGCGTATTAGATTTTATAGACTCGCTTTCAGCTCGCTTACCTGTCCATTTTCGGGCCGGGCCTTATGTACATTGGCCGTTTGGGCTGGCGCGACAAATGAGCAAACAAATGAGTTTCTTTCAAGCCGATATTATGGATGTCTGAGCTGCGTATTTAATTTGTTATGGGCTCACGTCTGTGTGTATATATTTTAATTAGCGCTGAATCTAACCAGTTTTTGTTTTTGATTTTGTTTTTGCTATGTGAAATTATGAAATCAGCTTTGATTTTGTGGGCGTGAACACGAGACACGAGATTTTCATCTATATGTATGTGTATATCAACTAAAAATATACACATATATAATTTATTTTATTTTTTTGTTGCTGTTCATTTTTGTCAATTGACATAAATTTAATGAAATCTGTGAAAATCTTGCCCAATGATTGCAATAGCTGACGCTCTACATTAGATGTTGATATCGTTTTCTGTTTACAATTCATTAATTGGCCGCTCTAAAGTTTTAATTAGGCTGCTTTTAGCAATGAAACAATCACGATTTTTGTCTGATTCATTCAGTTTTACATTCAAAGACGAGATTAAATCAGTTGGCATTGTATTCGTGCTGGCTGCGATATCTCTTTTGAATGTCAGAAAAGTATTCGAAATTTGAAAACTCATAAAATTGATCTGTCTTAAAATAAGGTGATATCTAAACTCCATTTAAAAAATATACAGACAAGCACAGCTATCAGTTAATATGTAATACATACATATGTTAATAAGAAAGGAACAAAATTAAAGTTCTTTAATCGTAGTTTAAGATATAAATTTAATTTGATAAAAATAAATATACGTAGTTCTCGACTCATAAAAGCTACAGATATGCGTAGCTCATCATTTGATATGACACATGTTTTTATTAAAAAACAATTTATCGTAATCTAAGATATTATATAATATTTATTTGATTTTATTTAAAATTGATTTTTTTAATATTCTCAATTCAAACGGAATTATTCTATTATAGAAATCCACTTATTTCTGCATCCTGGATTTTTGATTATCTCATATACAACACGAGCAATTCGAAATGTTAATGCCAATGCAACGTCTAAGAAATGCCCATAATATCAGATTTATCTGAAATGTGTATGATAATTCTATTTATTTGCTTTTATATAAATTCAGCTAATTACCTTAAACATTAAAAGTGAAATATTTTACAGAAATATATTTACAATCTGATAATGAAAAACAAAGTTCTCAATTGCCTAACCCAGACATTAAATCTGACTGCGAAATTCGCTGCGCAGATTCAACTGAATTTGAGTTGGCTCTATTCTACGTCCGCCGAGTACCCACTGTACAGTGTGCAGTCAGGAGTGCGCAGGGAACATATTGCAATGGCTAGTTACGCCGCATTGCCGGCTGACCACTGAAGTGTGCACCCACACGAGCTGCCTCCTGCCAGCTGCCTGCCGCCTCCTGCCACCTTATGGTTAGCTACTCGTTTAAATGCAAAGCAGATACTCGATACTCGATACTCAATGCTCAATGCTCGATGGGCGATGTGCGATGCTTGGCTCAGAATGCTTCGTATAATTGCAATGTCCATTCAACTGTTTGTTTGCGGCCAAGTTCACTTCATTTTGGCTTTTAGCCCGTTGTTAGTGGCCATCATAAATTTTGCGGAAAGCGGGCGCCTGGACAAACGCCAGGGCTAATCGGTGGCGTTTCATCTGACTGCGCTTGGCCCCCGCCAACTCTTTCCTGATAGGTCTGATAGGTTCTCCTTGTCGTCGTCGTCGTTGTTGTTGTTGTTGTTGTTGTTGTTGTCGTTGTCGTAGTTGTCGTTGTCGCTAGCCGTTGTTCTGTTGTCTTGGCTCACGCATAATTAGGTCTGGTTCTGCTTCTGGTTGTGCATCTAGTTTTGGCTGTGCTCTGCAGGTTGCATATCGGCCCCTTACAATTTGGCCAAATAATTGCTGACTGAGAACAATAAGCCAGGAGGCGCGCTCGTTGCTCTTGTGAATGGCCAATCGTGGCATCTTAATGCGCGCCAGACATTTAAATAGATGCTAATTCCCATCATAACTGCAACAACTGCTGGACTTCTAGCCAGCTCTTCAGTTGGCCCAATATAAATGGAAACGCTCACGACGTGCTCACTTTCTTGTTAGCATCGTTGGCATCTTTGGAGCTACTGGAGCACTTCCTGCTGGCCGCTTTCTTTGCGCGTGAATCCGTGTAACCGCAAACTGTGATTTGACCAAAAACAGAAAGCCGCCGCGGCTTGCGGATATAAACGCTTTAAAGTGCATGTTGTTCGCCCGGATGCGACCGAACGAAGCCCACAGCCGAACCAGCCAAACTCCAACTCTGACAATGTCCCTCTACGCAGTGTTGTCTCTGTCTGCTGATTGTTGTTGCTGCTACTTGTTGTTGTTGTTGTTGTTGTTGCTGCTGTTACTGCTGTTTCGTGTCAACTGACTTTGGCTTTGTTTGCCAGCCGCCCCACTTTGACCAGCCCCAGCAGTTTACGCGCGCCCTGCCCTGGCCTAGCCTGGCCATAACATTTGCTTAACGTTTCCTGCCAAACCCTGCCCGGGGCTTCACTTGGCTTCGTTTCGTTTCTTGTTTGAATTGGTTTGGGTGGTAATTCCGCCTACCTACACACACACACAGTGGTCCTTGGGTCTGGAGCATAATCAAAATAATCAAAAACTTGGCAATATATTCTTAGCCCTTTAATACATATGTATATGTATATTTATATAAATGTACAAGTAATTTTATACTCTTATTTGTGATTTCTGATATCATGTCTTTATCAATTAAACAACTAAATCATTCGTTTCTCGAATTGAAATTTCACATCAACATTGAATCGTCTAGCATACTATCTGTAGTCATCTGATCTAGATTTACAATGTGATTCACTTAACTTCCGTGTACAGCTCTGTAGGTATATCGTCTCTGTGACCTCGTTCCAAAATGCCTCCGTGGCGCAATCGGTTAGCGCGTTCGGCTGTTAACCGAAAGGTTGGTGGTTCGAGTCCACCCGGGGGCGGCGAAATATTTTTTAATTTTAATCCAACCAATGCACATAGAGGGAATAATTTTTAATTGATTAAAATTCTTTTGACTGCAAACGATGTCAAAATGCTATTGATAAGATATACTGTGCTAGTAGAGTTGATTGTGTTGGTAGGCAACTTTAAAAAAATATTAATTGGATGGTTATAGATCTCTTGGCTTCACAAGAATTGCGTTTCCTAGCCATTAATGTTTGGTTCTACAGCAATTTATAGGTGTTTTCTTCTGCATTTGCACCACTGTGCCGGTGTGTTGCCGTGGTTTTGCACTCGCGGAATTGTGCGTTAGATTTAAATGCTTTCGTTATGGGGCTTAATTTGCATTTTTATTTTTATGTTTTCATTGAAAGCGCCAGCATCAATGGAGCCCGCAACGGGGAGCGCACACATTTGGCTATTCCTTTGTTTCGCGGCGGCTCCTATCAGTGTCGGTAGATGCACACGCCGTCAACGGAAGGAGAAACAACAACAACAACAGCAACAACAACAGCAAGAGCAACTACAGCAATAGCAACAACAGCAATAGCAACAACAGCAACATGCAAATGCAAATGAATGTTGCCCAAAATGCTGAAGGAGGCAAACAAAACACAAAACACAAACAAACAGCAAAAACAGCAGCTCAAACTGAAAATTGAAGTTTTGAACCTGAAGTTGAGATTGTTAAGCGGGTGCTGACTGTCAACGGGACAGCAAAGTTGCAACAGCAGCTGGCTGGCAACACACAACACACAACACACAACCCACTCGTGCGACATGGGGCATGGGGCAGGGGGCATGCAGCTTGATGTTGTCGCCATCGCCATCAGCGTCGCCATCGTCGTGTGGCACAGCCGAGAGGCCATTTTGGTAAAAACAACTAATCAATCCACAAATGTGCCATCCGTCAATCATTGGCCTGGTGTAGGTCACACGACACCATCAGCGAATTGCATTCAATCGCATTCACTTTGCCTCCAAAAACAACAAAATGCCACCTTGGCTGTGAATGTCAGTTGGCCAATTTGGTTGCCAGCGCTCGTTCATTCATATATATCGAGTAGATATGTATGTGTATGTATGTATATAATCGGAGTATTCATTTGTTGACTGCTTGACGAACTGCCTCGCCTGCCCGTGTGTGTGTGTGTGTGTGTGTGTGTTTAACTGACAGGCGACGGATCGCATTTATTATTAGCCTTTCCCAAATTGACTATTTTTGGCAAAGTCGATGGCCACACAAACTCTGCAACAGCAGCAACAGCGCAACTGCAACTGCAACATGCCGCACATATCACAGCAAGACAAATTTCTATATAATTGCATTTGTTGCAGGCTCCAGTCGAGGCCAGCGGCCGCAGAAATAAAAACTGAATGCAATAAACACAAATAAACGCAAACTAAACACACTACAATGCTGCATTATTTTTATATAAATTGCCAGCTACTGGCCGCGAATTCCACGCTGCCTATCTGCCTCCCGCCTCCCGCCTCCCGCCTGCTGCCTCCAATCTTGGGGTTTGAGCTGGGCTGGTCTGCACTGGTCTCTGGTCTTCGGGCTGGAGCTGGAGCTGAAGCCTAACTCTAATTGTCATTTAATGAGACACGCTCGGCATTTGCGCACGACACACGACTATCAATTCGACAACAATTCGATTCTCGTCTTGCACTTGACAGAGGACGGAGCCGAAACGTGTCCTTCCACTCCCGGCATCCTTCGGTACTCTGCTGACTGAGTTGTGTAAATTGATTTGTTCAGCAAAAGCAGTTGGAATGCCCCAGTCGAAGCAAATAAGTCGCTTAAAATAGCTGTCGAATTTGGTTAAAATCTCGCATCCTAACGCAGAACATTTTATTATGCCAAATTATAAATTGAATTCTCCCTCTTGCTAACACACAATTTGTAAACATTCCCCCGTTTGTGGCGATAATTGCTATTATTATAATGGGGAATCATGTTAGTCTCTCATTAATTTATGATCTTCTAGCTGCTTGTTGACATGACATTTGAACAAGTTCATTTCGCTCGCAATTATTGATAGCTCTTGCCGAGCGCCGTTTCCGTATTATTTATTGGCTAATCAGTCGCTTATCTTACGTGTTTAGTTTTCCCCGTGAGAGAGCTTTTGGCGAAAACTCACAGAACTGCCCTCCGTGCTCAAGTAATGTATTTTTCCATGCGGGCCTCAGTTGCCTCCGTGGCGCAATCGGTTAGCGCGTTCGGCTGTTAACCGAAAGGTTGGTGGTTCGAGTCCACCCGGGGGCGAAATAAGTTGTTTTTTATTTTAAATTACTTGCAATAAATATTGTATTTAATAACTATATTAATAACTTATATTAAAAATAATTCATTTTAATATAATATGAAAACGGTATAGCCATAGGTATATATACTATATACATACATATGTACATATATATTTAGACTTCCCGGGCCCTTCGCTCATATCTAATTACAATCTTTTCACATTAAGCTCATACGCTTTTTAACTCTGAACACGATCAGCAATGCGTGCAGGTCTTTGGCTCTGTGGCACAAATATAGCTGCAGCTCGTTGAGTGTGAATCTGCTTTTGTTGTCGACTGCTGAGCTGGCTCAAAGACGCTAACGTAACAACAGTTGCAACAGCTACAGTTGTTGCTGCAACTGCCAAAAGTCGAGTTGCGGGACTTACATAGATGCACTTTGTCAGTGTTTCACCTGTTGTTGTTGCTGCTGTAGCCAGTGCTGTTTGCTAATTAAAATGTCTTGATGCTGTCGCTCAAAAGGCACTCGCTCGAACCGCAGGCCGGCTGCCAGACGTCAGCAGCAGCAACAACAACAACAACAACAACAACAACAACAACATTAACAAGCAGACGAGTCAGAGACAACGACAACGCCCATTTTGGTCAGCGTGGTGCAGTGGCAACAATGCAATTTAGCCATACGCGTCGCTGCTACAATTTCATTGGAAGTTGACGCAGTCGCAGTCGCAGTTGCTGCTGCAGCAGCAGCGCACGCTGCGTATGCGCAATGCCACAAAATGGCGAACGCATTGTTACAGTTCGCAATTATTTTGCCGAGACACTAATCAAAATTAAAATGATGCGAGGCAGCTGCGCTGTCGCGGCCGCCGCGGATGGCTGATGAGTTGTCCCTGCACGTTCGATTACAGAGCCAGAAATCAATATTCTAAATTCTTTAACGCGTGTGCACATTTAAGGCAACGAGCTCTGCTCATGGCTCATTGAAATGCGTGCCGGCGAGCAACGCGGCCAGCACTTATACGCAATTTCGCGCCATATTTGGGCCAGGCAGATTGTTTTTTCTCTTTTTATATATATATATGTATTTTTTTTTCATTTTCTTTTCTGTGCCAGACACTGTCGTTGGCTTGACCGGCATATAGAATAGAGAACGAGCCCGTCCGGGCCAGCCTTGCATGCAGGTCATCTTTGGCTTAAGATCAGCTCAGGCCAGACTGTTTGGCTGCAACAACTATCTAATCTCTTCACTCTCTCCCTCTCTCTCTCTCTCTCTCTGTCGATTCTGGTCTGGCAGGATGACCGTTCGCCAACATCGTCGGGCAACGAGTCGGATGACTCTTCGGATGTGGAAATGCCGTTGCCAGCCGACGCCGATGTTCCCAAGGCAGCGGCACATGAGCTTAAGGCAGACGCAGCAGCGTCCGCAGGTGGCCCAAAATCAATGCCAGCCTCAATAATCTATCAGACTGAGACGGGAGCATCGACGTCCACAGCAGCAGCCGCAGCAGCAGCGACAGCAGCGACAGCAGCGCCAGCGACAGCTGTAGCAGCACCGGATAGCAAATATGTTTATCCGGCCACCTCGTTCGCCAATATACCGCCGGACATGCTGCGCCACCTAATACAGTCGGGCCAACTGCAGATTCATGCGGAAGAAGGTGAATATGCTCTAGTCTCCAGTTAATAACTCCATTTGAATATATATATATATGTACATATTCAATGCATTCAATGCAATATTCCAGATGGCAATCAGTATGTCACCATACCGCTGAGCTCCACCGTGGCCAGTTACATCAAAGGCAAGTCCGCCACAGGGTCTCCCAGCTCCCATCCGAAGTCTGAGAAAAGTGCCGAGAAGACCTTGTCCATAAAGCAAGAATATGACTAGCATAGAGATTGGCCTAGACGGAGACTGCTCTTATGGCTCATTTGAATATACATATATAATATTGTAAATCCATATCTAATCGTGCGATCCAAGACAAAACACTTGCCCATATACACACACACATAATGTGGATCAGATGCTGATCACACACACATATACACACATACACATACACACCAAGTCATCTATATATCTATACACGTATATACCATATTTATATAGATTATTTTTATACCTATATAATCCTGGGCTGTGCTGGGCTCGACCGCAGCGCCCCTGGGAACTGCCTCAAGTTGTCAGAGGCAGATACTTGCGTAAGTTTATAAAGTTTACAAGTTTATTGAGATTAAATACCAGAGATGGAGTTAATGAGAACGATGATGATGATGTTCCTAGGCTGCAGATGAAAAGTTGCTTTGTTAATAGTTTATTTGATTGTTTTATTTTATAATGATACACATGCACCGTTTTTGTCACAACAACAAAAACAACAACAACAAACTGAGAAAGCGTTTCGAAATTGTATTTTTTAAATAAACCGAAAACAAATAATTCAAGCTAAATACCGTTATTTCCCTGGGCCATTGACGATTGGGGATTGCGGATTGGGGACTGACGATTGGCAAGTAAGTATTCGAAAGAAGAACAAAAGTTTCATTCAATAATATTTATTAATTTATTGACTGGATTATCAATATCTGTTCCTGGTTCGCTAATAAAGTTCATTATTCACAAAAGTCAAAATGATTTTGATTAGCAGTTATCTGAAATATATAATAGTATATGTATAACGCTTAATCTAATCACTTCAATCGGGGACTGCTGCTCCACACAATTCTCTCTGGTTAAGAGAATATCGATGAATTTTTGTCCACTCTATACCGTGTAAAAAAACGTGTTTCTTGGCACCCTAAAATTCGCACATATTCTAAGAAGTAAATCGTTGTATTGGCGCATTTATATAAGAATAAAGAGTAGGGGAAAACATTTGAGGCTTGGCCCTTACCTCAAACACCCTCCGCTGGGCAGTTAAGGAAGCCGCCAAGCCAGCAAAGCAAGGAAATTACATTCGACATACATACACATGTACACACATAGATATATTTATATGTACATATGTATGTATATATTGATTGCGACCTCATAAGAGACTAAAAAAAAAAAAACAAGCTAAGAATGCCTTTTGGTATTTAGCTGGTTGATTGATGTGAATGTGTGTGTGTGTGTGCATGTGTGTGCACTTGATTGATTGACGACATGATCCTATTGACACTTAACCTAATTAAACGTCGCTTTTTACTGCTGGTATGGAGGAGGGAGACGGCACCTGGTAGTAGCACCTGTTGTATGGCTCTTGGGCCGCCTCTGGGTGGATATGACGACGGCGCTGCTTCCGTTCCGAGCCATTTGCATGCCAAGAGCAACACTTGGCCACAAAAGACGCAACGTGAGCCGAATGCAAAATGAATGCGTGGACGCTCTGGGCGGTGCTTGGCACGCGCCGTTGTTTCCGCAGCACCTCTTCCATGGGCGGCTTTCGAGCCGGAAGCCGTTAGGGTTTGGGCCATAGACTTTATGGCCATATAACAGCATTGACACTGGCCAACTGTAAAAATCAAAACAAAAAAAAAAAAAAAAAAAAAACTTGGCTGCGGCTCTGGTCAAAGTTGAGTGGGTCACTAAACTTTTGCGGCTAACGGCTCTGTGGTGAGTGGCTCTGCGTGATGTGTGTGTGTGTATGCATGTGTGCGGGTGTTCTTGTGCACGCAAATGAAGCCGCAATTAGCGCTGACTATGACCACAAGCAGGAGTTGATTGACATTGGTCGATGGTGGCCAGAGTCCCCTTTCGGGGCGCTGCATGAACGAGTGGGCGTGGCCGCTGCCTAGCTCTATTTACTCTGCCAGCCTTTATTATCCACGCCCACGCAACTACACGCTGAGAAATGAGGAGCCACTCATTTTGAAATTCAATAAATATTCCTGAATCTGTTCAAATATGTTTTGTGATTTCCAATTATTATTTTTAGCGTAATAATATTTATTATATATTTAAGATTAGGCATCAAATTTATTTCAGCTATTCTTAGATAAAATGTTTATATCTAAGAATCATGGGACTGAGGTCTATGTTAATATAATGCAGAAAAGCCCCAAGTAAATAAAGCCGATATAGAGATCTCACATCTGAAAATGGCACGTGAATGAGTATTCTGCAGTCACTTAATATTGGCTATTGCTCTGCGCAAATATCGTTCAGTGTAGGCAACGCGAGGGATAGATAAAAGGAAACACACATGCCGTTCACATATGAATATTGATCCTTTTGGGGGACAGTTGTCCTGGCTGCGCCCCAGTGATTATTATTAATGACCAGCGCAAAACATTTGCATTGCGATTCCAGTTTTAGTTCTCGCTGCGAGCCGCTATCGGACGGACAGCTTGAAGGTTGTCTCCTGCAAGTCCTGCAACGCTCACACACATACATCACACCCACACACGCACTGCACTCACGTAGCGCTTGCAAAATCAATATTAATGAGCCATTACGAGCAGTCTCAAGCTGCTTCTAATGACTGAGCTGTCGGCTTGGCTTGAAGCGGAAATTGAATAGCCACACCGTAGAACGATTCGCAGCGGATGTAGCTCCAGTGCCGAGCAGGAAATCGCATTAGCATTTGCCTCAGCATCCCCAGCTCATCTGATACGGATTCCTTTAAAAAGTCAGAGAGCAGAGAGCAGGGAGCTGGAAAAGCCTTCAGCCCAAAACGGAAGTTTTAGCGTAATGCCTTGCGCCTGATGAGCTACCGAGCATGGGCTGCTCCAATTCAAAGTCCACGACAGTTGTAGACGAGACCAGAACAAAGGCAGCCCCCGTCCCCGCCCCCGCCCCCACCCACGCCCCAGGCACAGTCACAGAATCAACAAGGTCTAACACAATGGACGCCTTGCACAAGCAGGAGTACCGTAAGTAGCCCTCAATCAGCTCTGCCCACATAATCAATACCTTCCCTGGAGCAGCGCCATCCGAGGCATTCACCATCCCCCTCGCCGACGTGGCCAGCGAGACCATCCCTCTGAACGACACCTTGCGCCAGCCGCCCAAGCGACTGCAGCAGCTCATGCAGCAAGCCGCCGAGGCGGAGCCCCTCACTCTCGACGAGCTGGAGAACAAGCAGCAGCGAGCGGAGGCTCGTCGCCAGGAGCTAATGCAGCATAAGCTGAAAACCATTCAGAAGAACACGCAGACGCTAATGCAACGAGGGCAAACGATCGACGAGGATCAAACGAGAAGCGAGCATCAGCAGCCGGAGTAACGAGACTCACCGGACAATTGACACCATTTACAGCTAGCTATCTATTTTCCCTAGTATTCGATCCAAGCAAGGGATAAATTTGAATATGTTTGAGTGCATTCAGCTTCATTCACATTCAATAAGAAGTTAACCAAATTATAGTTAACACTCAACTATATTTTACTCGCACAAATCAGCTGAAAGAAGACACACTTAATATACATAAATATAAATATACTTAAAAAAAATATTTAAAAAAAGAAAATAAATAAATAATACTTATAGCACCATTTTTCGATACAAAATACGTCGAGGGAATTTTAATAATATTATTAATATAATATTAATAAAATAAATAAATTATGTATACACTTTATTGACTCGCCCAGTTTATTATTTCATTTCTTCAGCGAAATATTCAATAATACACTACAGTAGAATACGGTTATACAAGTCCGGACCAGAATTTTCGTCTCAATAGCCGTATGAACGCTATAACCGGTTTCTCCTGTCCTTATCTTTTATTAATATTATTATTTATTATCATCATTTCTATTACTCACTCCCAACTCAATGAATGCCTTCAATGTATTGATTTAAGATCTGGGAAAATGTTCATTTACGGCATAAGAAGTCTTATGATATGGATTTAATAAGTATTGTTAAGGCATTTGCCTTCTTAATTATATTATATTATATATTATTATAAGAAATTGAATTATTATATATTATTATAAGAAATTGAATTATTATTGAAATTGTATAGGTTAAGTAATTGAAGCTGAACCACTGTACAGAGAAGTTGTTATTGTACGCGCTAGCACGGGAGTGTCGCTCTCCAAAAGATCGCTCTCTCGCTGCTCGCTGTTAGATGCGCATAGGTGCGCTCTCTACTGTGCAAGCTGCGCTTGCGTTCATGTTAAATTTAATAAATTCAGTACAAAATTGAACACCGGTGCCAGCACTTCGTAGTTATTCCAGAGAGACCGCAAGTTGCTGTCTACATTTTTTTTTATACATATATTATACACTGGCCCATAGAAGGACCAGACTCCTTTTGGAAGGACATTTTTGGCGCCCCCGGGTGGACACTCTCTGGAATTGAAGGAAGCTGGATTATGGATTTTGTGGATAATCAGGGAAGTACATAAATACATAGAGCACATAGATGACCAAGTAATGCAAGCCATAAATAAATAAATGCATTACTTGAGACATACAAAATATTAATGTATGTACAATCTACGCCTATGTACATTGTGTTGAGCTTATTTCAAATTGAAATTTAAAAAAAAAAAATAAATAAATAAAAATAATAATAAGGTGCATATTGACCTTTGATCTGCAAATAATTCAATCTCTATTGCCTCGCATAATCCAAGTTTTCTTTGGCGCCGCTAGTGTGTTACAGTTTTTTTTTTGCTCATTTTCGTCTCGCACTTTCGTTTTGCGCTTGCGCTCACATCTCGCTCTCGCTCGCACATAAAAGTTCGTTCTCGCTTGCACAGATAATTGCGCTCTTAATTTACGCTCTTCATTTGCGTTCATTTGCACTCACTTGCAATATCGCTTGCACTTATAGTTGCGCTCTCGTTTTTACTGTCTCGCTTGCACATATTAGTGCGCGCTCATTTTGCGCTCATTGCATACTCGCTTGCAATATCGCTTGCACTTATAGTTGCGCTCTCGTTTTACTGTCTCGCTTGCACATATTAGTGCGCGCTCATTTTGCGCTCATTGCATACTCACTTGCAATATCGTTTGCACCCACGCTTGCACACGCAGCAGCGCTTTCGCTTTGCACTCAAAACTTACGCTCGTCACTTGGATATATTTTCGCTCAAAACTTGCACTCTCGCTTTGCGCTCATCGTATGAGCTCGATCTGCACTTATATTTTGGCATTCATACCGGCGCGCTCTCGCTTGTGAATGCATTGCACTCAGTCGCTCAACAGTCAAATATAACTCAATAGACCACTTGCCCAAATAGTCACTCAACATTTTGGTTGTTGTCTTCGCTATATCGTATCAACTGTCTGTAACAGTCACTCAATTATAGTTTAACACTGCCAGCGTAATATATTGAGATTTATTACGATCGCGCGCATTTGTTAACATTCTTGAATTGCTCTTCGCTTGTTGTCATACATTAAGTGAACCTTTATTTGTTTCGATTGAAATTGGTTTCAACTGAGCATCACTTATAGCATCATGACTAACAAGCGAGGAAAGAATAGGTCTATGGACGAGTCATCATCAGAGCGTGTCGAAGCTCTGTTGGCCGTCTACAAAAATGTTACAAACGACATAACACGCATTAATAAATCATTAAAAGATTACACTAAACCAGTAGAGCCATTTGAAATTGAATGTCGACTTGAGATATTGAACCGCTACATAGAAAAGGCCTTTAAGACACAACAAGAGTTGGACGACATTAACGCAGATTTAGTGCCTCGGTCAACGTTAGAAGATTTGTGTGTATCGACAAAAGCACTTCTTATGAAGCGAGGTAGTGATAGCCAACCTAAAAGTGAGAGTCCCGCTAACTCTACAATGATTAGCTCAGTGTCACATTCTAGGAATCTACCGAATATAAAGCTGCCAAAGTTTAGCGGAGAATATTCGGAATATAAGAATTTCATTGGACTTTTTGAGAGTTTAGTCGACAACGAGCCAGGGTTATCAAATATAGAAAAGTTTAACCACTTGTTGTCATGCTTGGACAAAGAAGCATTAGGCACTGTCAAGGCATATCAGGTGACAGATGCAAATTACCCAAAAGCGTTAGCTGCTTTAAAAAATGTATACGACAATCAGTGTCTCATATTTTTTAACAGCATTTCAAAACTATTTGATCTCCCACACATGTCCGAACCGTCAGCATCATCTTTGCGCATGCTGATAGACTCAGTCCGTGCCATTTACGAATCTCTTTTATCGCTAGGATCTGATAAGCAGATTTCGAATGCCATGCTCATCCATTTGGTAATGATGAAAGTGGACGCTGGCACGCGCTCTAGGTGGGAAGAGAATCTTGATTACAATAGGCTTCCATTGTGGCAAGATTGTGAAGCTGCCTTGAACAGACGGTATCAGCATTTAAGTGCTGAAGACTCATCTGGTCCACGTCGTAAGGTAGCTCAGGATAATAAGAAAAGAATTGGGAAAACTTCACTAGCTGTCGCTCTGCCCAGTGAGCCGCAGAGTCCCAAATGCGTGTTTTGTAAAAAGAACGATCACTTCATTCACTCGTGCTCGTCGTTCGCAGCAATACCTTGCCAGAAACGTTTTACGTTCGCAAAGAGCTATCCGCTCTGTATAAATTGTTTGCGAACAGGACACTCAGTGGCTGCTTGCAAATCAGCCCACTGTCGTGTGTGCTCTAAGCCGCACCATACCATACTGCATAGATACAGCTCTGAAGCGACTCAAAGTAGCTCAGCAGTTGTATCAGCAGTCCCTCGTGTCACTTCGTCACAGATTTCATCTGTAAATCACGCACGGATAGCCTCTGATCAAGTTCTTTTGGCAACTGCAGTTGTGAAGATAAAAGATCAATCTGGATCTTATCACTTAGCTAGAGCTTTATTAGATTCCGGCTCGCAAGTAAATTTCATAACTGAAGAACTGGCAAAACAGTTGAAATTAAAACGGCAAAGATCTGGGATTCAATTGTTGGGCATTGCTAATTGTCAGTCATCTGTTCGGCACAGCGTTCAAACTTCGATAGCGTCCCGAACGGACGACATAGAAATCCGAACAGACTTTGGTGTGTTACGTTCCATTTCGTCGTATCAACCAGAGAAGCACACTGAAGAGATCAAGGTACCTGATAATGTACAATTAGCTGATCCTCAATTCCACAAGCCGCAACGTATTGATTTGTTGCTCGGTGCTGATATATTTTTTGATATATTAAGAGAAGGCAAAATAAAAGGATCCGATAACAACCCAACATTGCAATTGACTGCCTTTGGTTGGATTGTATCTGGTCGCTGCCGAACATTGAATGCAGCTACTAGTTCGTCGACTTTCATTAGCGTCGTAAACGACGACATAGCTATAGATTCAATAGTTCGCAAGTTCTGGGAGTTGGAAGAAAAGCCAAATACAATTAATTCGAATTTGTATACCCCAGAGCAACAACTGTGCGAGAAGTCATTTGTGGAGACTATTTGCCAAACTACCTCGGGTCGTTTCAGAGTGTCGCTGCCATTCAAATCAAGCCCACATTGTCTTGGTACGTCTTACGACACAGCCAAGCGACGATTTCTGGCCTTGGAAAGAAGAATGAGCAAGCAAGAAGACATTCGGCCAATGTATATTGACTTTATGAAAGAATACTTGGCCTTGGGTCACATGAGCCCAACTAACAATCAAATTCCGAGAGAGCCGCATTATTTCATCCCATATCAATGCGTGCTAAGACCGCACAGCGCATCCACTAAACTTCGAGTAGTGTTTGATGCCTCTAGCAAGTCCTCCTCTCAATTGTCGCTGAATGATCTACTCATGGTGGGTCCGACCATCCAGCCGCAGTTATGGGAGACTTTGCTAAGATTTCGACTTCGTCCTTGGGCTGCTACAGCAGACATCGCTAAAATGTACCGTCAAATTGAACTTGACGAGTCCCACCGTAACTTTCAACTTATTGTGTGGAGGGAAACGCCCACTGATCCGTTACAAATCTTTCGATTAAACACAGTAACGTACGGGACAGCGACTGCTCCATTCCTAGCAATTCGATGTTTAAAACATCTAAGCGACTTGCATGCTTCCACTCATCCAGCTGCTGCAAGATCGTTAGCCCGAGATTTCTATGTTGATGACTTGTTGACAGGAGCAGATAGCGTCGAAGAATTGTGCTTGTTGCATCGAGACTTGATAGCAATTCTTCAAAAGTTTGGATTTCCTCTCACAAAATGGTCGTCCAATTGTAAACAACTCGCAGCACAACCAGCTAGAAACGATATAGTTATTGGTCATCAAGAGGACACAAAAACATTGGGATTAATTTGGAATCCAATGAATGACAGCTTTAGATATTCCATGAACTGTCCAGTAGAAGTTCAACAGACCAAAAGATCCGTTTTGTCATTTGTAGCAAGGTTATACGACCCCTTAGGTTTGTTAAGTCCGATCGTAACTCGTGCGAAGGTCCTTTTACAGGAAATGTGGTTGCACAAACTTGGGTGGGATGACCAATTGCCTGTTCAAATGAGGCAAGAATTTGAGGCAGTAACTAGCTGTTTCTCAAATCTAAACTCGTTGCATATACCTCGTTACGTTGGCACACTTAAATCGAAAGGATGTCAAATCCATGGATTTGCTGATGCCTCAACGAGAGCTTACGGTTGTTGTTTATACGTAAGAATGCAAACAGATAAGGGTATCACTACCAGGCTGCTAGTCGCTAAATCTAAGGTAGCGCCCTTGAAAACAAAATCTGTTCCGCGGTTGGAGTTGTGTGCTGCAGAATTGTTAGCTACCTTATGGGATGCGGTAAGGAAAGTACTTGATTGTCCTATTAATCAAGTCACATTTTGGTCAGACTCTGAGGTGGTGCTTCATTGGCTGCGAATGCATTCATCTAGCTTGAACACATTCGTTGCTAATCGCGTTGCAACCATCCAAGAGTTGACAACTAATGTATCTTGGCGTCATGTACCAACGAAAGACAACCCAGCAGATATTGTATCTCGGGGATGTTCAGTTGAGGAGCTTAAAACATCATTGTGGTTTTGCGGACCAGGATTTTTAAAGCTTTCTGACACATTGTGGCCAGCCAACCCACAAATCACCCTATCAAAGGAGTTAGAGCTGCTAGAGAAGCGTAGAACTGCAATTACTATGATCGCGGTCGATGAGGTAGCAAATCCTATCGTACATCTTATTGAGTCAACGTCATCATTTTCTAAGCTAATCCGCATCGTTGCATATATGTTCTGCTTTATCAATGGAAAACAAGAAAGTCATTCTTCACTTGTTCCTACAGCTTCTGAGTTAAGCTTCGCATTCCTTGCAGTTATATCTGTAATTCAACACATTGAATTCAGCGAAGAAATAAAGAAAATAAAGAAGTCAGTCGTGTTGCAACCGTCATTGCAAAAACTGACACCGTTTTTGCACCCACATCAGCATGGCAGGCGTATGTTATGGTTGCTACGAGTAGGAGGTCGTTTATTGAAGGCACCATTAGCACATAATGCCAAATTCCCATTGTTGCTTCCAAAAAAGTGTCGTTTCGTAACGCTTTATTTGGAGCATTTGCATCGCTCTCATTGCCACGCCAATCCCCTAGTACTAATGGGCCTGCTTCGTCAGCAGGTTTGGCTGGTCAATGCTCGACAGGCTTGCAGTGCAGTAGTCCGAAAATGTGTACATTGTTTTCGCTACAAGCCGAAACTCTTATCCCAAATAATGGGCAATCTTCCCGCTGATCGCTTACATGGAAATAGGCCATTTGAGATCAGTGGAGTGGACTTTTGCGGTCCAATATTAGTTTCGCTGGGAATTCGGGGCAAATCGCCAGTCAAAATGTATATTGCCATATTTGTTTGCTTTACTTCGAAGGCAGTGCATCTTGAATTAGTCACCGATTTAACCACAAATTCATTTCTAATGTGTTTATCCAGGTTCGTTGGTCGACGTGGGCTTGTCCGGAAGCTGTATTGCGACAATGCCACCAATTTCGTGGGTGCTGCACGCACGCTGGACCTCAAAGCTACGTTCCATGGCAACACAGCGGACATGGAAATGTTTGCTGCGGAGCGGGGCATGGAGTTTGTATTCATCCCTCCTCGAGCGCCGCATTTTGGCGGCCTTTGGGAAGCGGCGGTGAAATCCGCCAAGGGTTTGCTGCTGAAAGCGATGGGCAGCGCTCGATTACGGCAAGACGAGGTGGCCACCGTGCTGGTCGAGGTCGAGGCCGTGCTCAATTCGCGGCCAATGGTCGCTCCCAGCAGCAACCCCAACGACGGCGAAGTGCTCACGCCAGGGCACTTCCTGATAGGAGCAACGCTCGTGCCGCTGCCAATCGCGTCCACAGAGCCAGTCGACGACGCCAAGCTGACACTATTAAAAAGATGGCAGCTGACATCCAACATCAAGCGTCGATTTTGGAACGACTGGTCAAGGGACTACCTGCTCAGCCTGCAGCAGAAATCAAAATGGACGAAGGAGAAACAGAACATACAGGTCGGAGCAGTCGTGCTCGTGGGAGAGGACAACGCTCCTCCACAACAGTGGATGCTAGGCGTGGTGACGGAAGCCATAGTCGGAGGAGATGGTAGAGTGCGCGTAATTGTCGTTAAGACAAAAAATGGCACATATAAACGGGCAATTCATCGCGTTGCACCACTGCCACTCCACTAATACACTAATACATTATTGAAGCCCTGCGGCCTTTCAACGCGGCCGATGTTAAGGCATTTGCCTTCTTAATTATATTATATTATATATTATTATAAGAAATTGAATTATTATATATTATTATAAGAAATTGAATTATTATTGAAATTGTATAGGTTAAGTAATTGAAGCTGAACCACTGTACAGAGAAGTTGTTATTGTACGCGCTAGCACGGGAGTGTCGCTCTCCAAAAGATCGCTCTCTCGCTGCTCGCTGTTAGATGCGCATAGGTGCGCTCTCTACTGTGCAAGCTGCGCTTGCGTTCATGTTAAATTTAATAAATTCAGTACAAAATTGAACACCGGTGCCAGCACTTCGTAGTTATTCCAGAGAGACCGCAAGTTGCTGTCTACATTTTTTTTTATACATATATTATACACTGGCCCATAGAAGGACCAGACTCCTTTTGGAAGGACAAGTATAATATGTATATATAAGTTTATACTGGTAAAGCAGAGAATATTGATTTCATTAAAATTTGAGTAACAGGCAGAACGAAGCGTGAAAGACTCCATAAGATAGCTATATCTATCCATATAGATTTGCCAGTCCGTCGATTTGCCAGCGTATACTATTCCTTCAAACAATCGGTACTTATTCTCGATGCAATGGAACCTTGGATACGGGCCGAAATTTAACAAAAAGCTTTCAATTTAACTTCAGTTATAAACGTAAATTGAAAGAATTGTACATATTCACTTTGCGGCTGAAGTAATATAATGATTGAAATATTAATAATTAATATAATAAATATAAAGTATATAATTAAAGTATAACCTTCAGCACGTTTTCTATACATACCTTGAGAGTTACGAATCTTTAAGACGTGAATACCAGTGGACTACTATCGACATAAAACCTATTTTATATGATTATTTTTCAATACGGCATGGGCACTCGAATTTATTATTATTATTAGTTATATTAGATTTGCTTGGTTCGATCTGAGAAAATGATTAGAGAAGAAAGAACTGCAAATGAGATTCATTCACATTGTTTTATTGTTAGCATTAATTCATATATGCATGTTAAATGGTATTATTATTATTATTAATTTTAATTCATACATATATCGTAGTACATTTCCAAACAATTAGATTGTATGCAATTAAATCTCATTCCTTAACAATATGCTGAATGCTTCAATCTACTTTCTCTTCGTCTGCTTCTTCTTCTTTTTAGGTAGCCAGCTCTCCACGGTTATTGCGCTTACGAATTGCAAACTATGTGATCTATGTGATTTATATAATAAATTTGGGACTTTTGCAGAGATAGATAGATAGATGCATATTCGTTTCTATATGCCTCGTTTGGATGTGTGCGTGGTTGTAAATCATGTCTTTTGGGTTCTAGTATTTTGAATTTCATTTTTGCTTTGCTTTCAACTTTAATATTAATTTTATATATCTTATGTGGTATATTCATATACATGTAGAGTATATATATAAATACATATATATATGCTCGAGCTGTGCCATTGAGACTGCAAATGTTGCTTTGATTTCAGCGTTTGTTTGGGATACCACCTCGGGAGGGTTATCCACTTTGTTTTTGTCTTGTTTAAGTTAACTACAAATTGATAAAAAGAATTATTTCTTTAGTTCGTTTCTCTTCTCACATTGTGTGTGGTCTATATATGTATTTGAGTGTTTGTGTTCAGCTTAAGCTATTGTATCTTTTGTATTTCCCGTATTAAATATGCTATATATTTGTATATGTATGCAATTTCATAGTGTATTGGTGCATTGGAACAGACTCCTAACTTGGGGCCCAAATCGGCGCAGTCGATGATGATATAGCCCAGCCAAACCAAACTGAAACCCATAACCGCAACCTTGACCTAGCTCGCTTCGCAATTTGTTCATTGATGTCCTATTTAACGGCACAACCTATATTTTTTTTGTTAAGCACATTCCCAATGTTCTATCTACAATGTTTGTCTATGGTGCAGGTCTCTTTGTCAATTCCACCCGAAGCACTCTGAAGACGAAGTCAATCTTCTCTTAAGTTTGTCCTCCTTTCCGGGACCACTTTATCCGTCCGTCTGTCTGTCTGCTAACAAGTACTCAAATATTCGCAAGGAGATCTTATAGCTTTCCCCTCGACTGCTCGCTGGGCCGTCTGATGATTTCAATTGCTTTTGCCATTTGTTTCGATAAATCGTATCTTTAGTTCTTAGGTATTTTTTCTTTTACACGAGTTTTTGTTTTGTTTTTACAAAGTTTTAATCAACAGTTACAAAAGTTTGTTCTTAGTAGTTGAACTATGGTGGGTTACGTTCTTAATGGATAGATACTTGTGTTACTTTTCTTGGTATTTGTTTGTTTTTTATTTTTTGCTTTTTGTTTTTCAATTTAATACTATAAACTTGCACGGCTGACGCGCAGTCAGCTGATGCTTGGTATCTTTGCCTACTTTGCTTCTCTCTTGCTCGCCTCTCGCTCGTCTGGTACTTATATTTTACTTGGTTTACAAAAGATGATTCAAAATATAAAAACTTATCAAAAACACAACGAGCAGTACAATCACATATCGCCCCATCGTCAACGACAACAAGGCCAACCAAAATCTTGAACTCTGCATCGTCCGAGAGGTATATCCCATCTGGAATATCTGGTATATCCCACTGCGATTCGTTGCGCGCGGTAATTTGAACTGTATTAAAGCTTTTTTGGTTTTCTTTTTCGCGTATGCCAACAACTTAAGGTTTACCGTAGGTATATTTGTTTATGTTAATTATAATACGCACATATATACATATATATACATACATATGTATATGTGTTAATTTATATAATATATATTCTAAATCGTAATCGTTTAGATTTGTATTAAATTCTTGTTGCATGGAGCACGTGCCTACCTAAAAGTGAACGCCAAACAAAAAGGTTTCCCATATTGATGTAGTTGCTTCAGTAAAAGCTTCGAGGGCTGCTCTATAGGTTTCGATCAATGCTTGACTATGAGTCGAAGTTCAATCTGGATTTTTTCAGTTTATTCGAGAATGCTTTGGCACTGAATATTTGCGAACATTTTTTAAATGGAAGACGAGTTTCTGTAAATTTAAAATTCTTATATATGTAAGACCTATAAAGTCCCTTGAACGAAATATCTATTTAAACTTAGTTTGGGTCAAATCAAACGAATATAAATATTATTGAAAGTGCTATAATTTTCATCAAATCAGAACATATAGTGGAAGCAGTATAAACTCTATTCAAGCAAAATCTTGAAAACAAATAAAAAGATTTTATCTATTATATACAGCCCTAACTGGACTTATTGTGAACGATGGAAAACTTATTGAGCAGCCCAGACAAATGGTAATATACATATATTTATGCA
Organism: Drosophila aldrichi; assembly: GCA_035045965.1. NCBI lineage: Eukaryota > Metazoa > Arthropoda > Insecta > Diptera > Drosophilidae > Drosophila > Drosophila aldrichi. Next base: position 483,526 of record JAWNOM010000374.1, on the reverse strand, counting down.
TTATCATATATGTATATATATTCATATATTTGTTTTTAATACTATCATCAATATATTTATTTATACATATATTGTTGGCTAGACATCAAAAATCAGTACTGCTTGTCAGAGTGTTACCTAAGCCTAGTTTTGGTTTTTCCTTTTGCTAACAATTTCCCATTTATTGGATTTTGGTTTTATTTCGTTTTTTTTTTTTTTTTTTTGCTTTTGTTTTAGATTTTGTTTAATATAATTTGTTTGCTTAACACATTTATTGCAAGTTGTATGAACTGAACTCTTATATCTGAGCGACCTTAGGCGTGGCGCCGCCCTAGTTGTACACGCCCCTGACCATGCCCTCGCGATTACGCGACTGCCATTTGCAGGTGAGTATGCGAATGTAGGTGCGCCGGAAGGAGGCGTTGCAGAGAGCGTAGCACATGGGATTGATGGTTGAGTTGATGTAGCACAGGGCGTAGAAGAAGTCCCACAGCTCGGTGGGAATGCAGTCCGAGCAGGTGGTCAGCGGCTTGATCAGGACTAGAATGTTATACGGCGTCCACGTGATGATGAAGCTGAGCAGGATGGCCGACAGCGTTTTGGCCGCCTTCGACTCCTGTCGCTTCTCTTGCGACTTCTTCTTCTTCTTGGCCGCGTTGCGCGCGTTCAGCAGCGCATTCTGCCCCGCCGTCTTGCCCAGCTGCTTCGGTATGACCTTCGCATTCAACAGCCGCATGTCTTGGGGGGCGTGTGACATCCGCCTGCCCAGCGGCAGGCTGAACTCCGAGTCACGCGACGGCAAGGGGCGGCGCGTGGGCGGGGGCGGGGGCGCTGTCGTGAGCACGCCTATGCTGCCCGCCCCCACCGTCGAGATATCCTCATGAATCATCTTGATGGAGGGCCCGCACTCGCCATGGACGCCCTGGTTGCCCAGGGCATTATTGACGCCGCCCGCTCCGCTACTGCCGGTCGCTGAGCTAGCGCCATCTGGCGGTAGCCGGATGAGTATTGTGTAGACCGAGTCCTGGCTAACCGAGCGCGAGCCGATGCGGTTGCTCACGGGCAGCGTTCGTGAGTCACGCAGCGCATTGGCGCTCGAGTTGCTGTTGGCGCTGCCGCCGTTCAGGTTGTTGTTGTTGCTGACCGCAGCAGCGCCACACCCAGCGCCGCCCCCAGCTCCATTGGCCGCATTGATGCTGATGTTGATGTTGACATTGCCGTTGTTCCCATTGCCGGTCGCGTTCATTTCCTGCATCTGCATCTGCGAAATGGAATTGAGTGGCGGGCGCAGCGGCGTCGGCGACACATCCGCCAGCATTATGCTCGGCGGCCGCACCCCGCTCACGCTACCGCCCATCGAGTAGTTGTCCCGCATGACGTTCATCGAGGTGCATCTGCGAACGACAAAAAGGACACAAAGGCATGTCGCTCTTCAGTAAGTTTCCACATGCCACATGCCAGCAGGCATCGGCATCGGGTGCTCGGCATTGACAAGCCTTACGGCTGACAAGCTACGACAACGACTACAACAGCAACAACAACAACAACAACAAAGAGAACAATAACCAAAACGGAACAGCGGATGCGAGCTGCTCCCCCCAACGAGTAACCCTCTTTCACACCCATACCCTTACCCATACCCATGCGTAGCCACACGCACATCTCATCGCACAGGTGATTAGCGCTCAGAAATGAACACTCCTAGCGACAGGGAATCTGAGGCTGAAATCGATTCTGTCGAAGGTCCTTTTCGACAAACTTTCATCGACTGTCGATCAAAACGAACTAAAAAGTCAAAAGGAAAAGGGATCCAAATTAACTGAATTCTAATAAAATTAAATTTAAAAGGAAAACGGAACTGAAGCAGAATATCATTTAGAAAATAAGCATTCACTAACTGAAAACTGTTCATCAATAATCAAGTAATATACTTAACAATAATTATACATGTGTATAAGAGAAATATATGGGGACCAGATTTTTCGTCGACATAACCGGTTGGACGCTTTAAGCGGAGTCGTTATAACCGGATTCTACTGTATTTGAAAAACATATTGTAATAACTGGTAGTATGCTTCACGTTTTTCATTGTATACTATATAATAAAGCAAATATCAATTGTAACTGCCTGCAGATGGCCTTAAAGTGAAATCCAGGCAGTATTCCGCCATGTTTAGTGATCTTTAAGTATGGAATGATAGACGAATTTATGTTTTGGTATTTCAATTTGAAAAGCAAATTTAAACTTGCATTATTGGATATTCATACCAATTATACGAAGTAAATCCCAGTATAACTGCATACATGTTAAGATCTACTTTGACCAAACTGTCTATTTCCTCATACTCGATGGAAAATGCTTTGATTCAGAAATATATAGTTATTTTTGAGTTTCATCTGTAATCAAAATTAGGATAGTTCTTGAATAAAGTACTCATATCATATCTATTCAATTATTATCAATAATCGTGCATCATTGGTCATCCATCCAGACTGTTTTCAGGTAACACACCTGGCTGAGCTGACTCTGTTCCTATTTCATAGAGTTCCCTACTTCCTGCCTTCCTTTCTCTGCTCCCCTGAGCGAAATTGGATATTTGAAAATACGAATAGCAAACTAACTTACTTATGCTTATTTCGATCAAGATAATATTGAACATACACATTTGAGTATTACGATAACAAGGGCTCACCCAATATTTTAAAACTTGTAAAAAAAAACAATAACGAAACGAAACTTAAGGCATAAAGTCATCTAGTTCAAATCATAAAAAGTAGCTGACAAATAAGGTAAAGAAAAAGTTCCCACAAATGAATTTTACGAAAGGGAAATGTATCCAATTATCTGGTGAGGTTCTCCCACGGCTGCATATGGAGCTGTGCCACTAGACTGCCATGCGAATACTTTTGGGTGCACTGTGTGCGCTCTATTGATGGCCGTGCATGTGCGAGATGAAACCGTTGTGTGATGATTTCCTTTCCTCTCCCTTCTCCCTTCTCCCCGAGGACGGGCATCGAGGAGTGAATGGGCTTTTCTTTTGGAATGAAGTGTTCTGAGTGCATTCGAGATGCGAGACATACACATGCAACCCTCACACACACACAAAAACGATTCGAGTGCATGAGTGACTGTGACTGGGTGTGTAGGTGTGAGTGTGTGTTGGTGGGTGTGCGTGTGTGCCTGGGTGCCTGGGTGCCTGGATGCCTATGTGCAGTGTTTGCTTACTCGAAATTAGACGATTATAAAGAGAGCTGCTTTTTTTACTACCTGGAGACGGAGCTTTGTAAAGGAGTTTCAATTGTTACTGGTGTTGCATACCCTAAATCAGATGGCTCCTCCTGCTCGTAGGCGAAATCGTCGGAGTCCTCGCGGCCCGAGTGCCACCACGCGATGCACCACTCCTTGATGCTGCCAAAGCAAGAATATGGCTTTTTGATTGTATTGGTGCTCTTGATCTGCGCATAGAAATATAAATATGAGCCACACATCAGTCAATTGGAACGGAGATACGAATATGACGAGCAGCCCGGAGTCGCCTGTCCACCACACCCAACTTACGCTCGACTTGCGCGAGTGCATGCCGTGATATCCCGAGTCGATGACCATGTTTGTCATGTAGACACTCTCCGCATCCGCCGAGCTCTCGGAGCGCGGCCGTCGCCACGTATCATGATCATTTCCGCCCAGCTGTCCGAACCCCAGCAGGCCCCCCGAGGTGTGATTCACCACGGTATTTTCGTCACTGAAATGAACAAGGACAACGGCCGAAAGACCGCAGTAGTTAATTGAGAAACAAGTAAGAGTGCTCTAGCCGGACATGCCCGACCCAGGGAATATTTATAAACATAAGCGGAAATCTCAGAAATCGTTGGCAATCTCTGCAAAAGTACTAATCATAGAATTCGCAAATGGTTACAGCTGATTAAACTACAAAGTTGATAGATAAAAAAAATTCTGAAATATTGAAAACGATCTCAATGAAATAATTACAATAATGTAAAATGTAGAACACATTGAGCTTATTCATTTTGATATCTATACAAAATTGTTCTTAAGAAATCATTTTTCTCAGTTTTTCTTAATATGTTGTTGTCTCATACGAAAGAGTTCATTTGAAGTGGGTACCATATGAATGTAATGAATAATATTATTATAATTATACTCATGTACATATTTTCATAAATTATGTGTTAATACAATGCTGATATTTTAGTTTTAGCATTATGCATTATTTTATATAAATATTTTATATAAAGATATCTCTACCGTTCTCGGCATTTACTCTAATTGTTTAGCTCTACTTTGAATAGCCAACTTATGCCAGCTAGGCACTATCATTACTTATCAAGTCATTTATGCTGTCTGCACATACATATAATTAGGGCACTGATAATATTATTATATTGTATTGCTGATATTATATTGATAAATATGAATATATTGAGGCCAGTAAATCAGGAATCCGTAAATCAAACTCACCTGCTATTGGACCGCTTACTGGAGTCCTTCTTGCCGGCCTGCAAGTTGGGCAGATCCTTCTGGCGCTTCTTCGTCTCCCGCCAGATGCGGAAGTAGAGGAAGCACATGATCGTAACGGGAAAGTAGAACGCAGCCAGCGCGGTGCCGAAGGTGATGTACTGGTTCGTCTCAATGAACTGAATGTAGCACTCGTCCTTGGGCACCGTGCGCTTGCCCTCGATGTAGGGCCAGCTGTAGATCCAGGGCGGCCACAGCAGCAAACTAATGCCCCAGGCAGCGCCGATCATGACGGCCGCCTTGTTGGTCGTGCGCTTGGCGCGATATGTCAGCGGCCGGGTGACACTGAAGTACCGGTCGAAGCTGATGATGAGCAGGTTCAGCACGGAGGCGTTCGAGGCCAGGTAGTCGAGGGCCAGCCAGGTGTCGCACACGTGCGGCCCCAGCGGCCAGTAGCCCAGTATAGTGGTGACCGCGAAGAGCGGCATCGAGATGGCGCCGATCGCGAAATCCGCGATGGCCAGCGAGAAGAGGAAGTAGTTGCTGATCGTCTGCAGCTGCTTGTCGATCTTGAACGAGATCATCACCATGAGGTTGCCCGCAACTGTCACCGCGCTCAGAATCGCCGCTACGAAGCCCATAACAAGCATCGAGGCCACTGAGTACCTCGGCCCCTTCGTCTCAAAGCCCAGGGTGGAGTTCGTGTGGTTCCCATACGGATCGTAGAGGCCATTCGCCGCCGTTGAGGTCAGGTTCTCAAGCAGAGCCGTCAGCAGGGTGCTGCTGGTGGTTATGGTGGGGCTGATGGTGGGGCTGCTGCTGCTGCTGCTCGTCGTAGCGGCCGTCGTGCTTGTTGTTGTGCTTGTGCTCGTAGTTACGGTTTTAAACAACGGCTCCAGTATGCTGGGCGGCCCATGGGCGGCCAGTGCCAAGCTCATGACTGGCTCCATGGCGTATGCGTGATATTTGATTTGCTTTGCTTTCGATTTGCTCCCTCGCCTGAGAATGCACTATAGATTGTCCACTATATATATGTATATGTGTGTTTGGCGTCGCTTTTGCTTATTTGAGTTGTGATTTTTAAATGGTCAGGCGGTCATCCCGCTGCTGATGCTGCTGCTGCTGCTGCTGATGCTTATCCTTGTTGCACCCACGCGCTGGCGCTGTCGTCGGACTTCTGACCATTTTCGTACTGGCCCTGCAGTGGCATCGCACAGAAAATCAAACAAACAAACGAAAATAAAATAAGAAACCAGAAAATTATGAGCTGTCGCAGGCTTTGATAGAAGCAGAAGCCCCAACACTAGCCGCCCACTGACTCAAAGAAAACGCACACACACAGACACTCACACTGGGCGGAGCAGTGGGAGTGGCAGTGGGAGGGGGCGAAGACGCCTGCGGTCGCATTGCTTTGTGCTTTTTGCAAATGACATTTTCAGTGTGATTTGTTTTAATGAAAATGTAAATGAAAAACTGCTTGAATGCGTTTCCTTGGCAGTCGCACAGTAACAGATAAACATGCCACGCCCACGCTTAGCTTTATTTGCTTCTGTTTCTGTTTCTGTTGCTGCCTCAGCCTCAGCCTCTGTTTCTGCTTCTGCTTCGGCTTCTGTTGTTGTTGGTGGTGTTGTACGAACAATGGGGGAACATGCAACAGTCAGTGTAGGCAAAAACTTGGCTATCGACTCGAGCACAGGCGCAGCTACTCGGCCCGCTTCCCCCGATGCCAGCTCCTGGCGCACTCTTTTTCGAGCAGGCACTCTGGCACGGAAATGTTCAAAGAGGCCTCCTCTGACACTTTGCGAAACTATTGATGTTGTCATTGGCTACAGACACATTCACCCACCCACACACACACTCGCACACATAGGTACACATTGTGTTTTGATTTGGAAAGTTTTTCAATAAGTTACGTATACGCCGCGTGGTGCGAGGCTATTCTCAATGCTTGCTCGCTCACTGATGCCTCTGACATGATATGCAGCCTGATTGATTCGTATTGAGTCCATTGGAAGTTGTGGGCCATTATTCTCTGCAGCGTTGACAGCACTCAGCATTCACTATTGTTGGGCCGTCGCATATTCTCCCCGTCGCTACTCCGCAAATCACAAATCACGCCTGAAATATGTCAGAAGGCTTCCCAGGATACAAGCATAAAAAATGATAAGGCATAAATGAAATAACACAAGTTTATAATTGAATTATGGGACTTTAAGCCGCGCCCGAAATAGACCCGCGTGCGAGTTTCTGCCATTGTTATTATTGAATTAACTGATAATGGAAAGCTTTCAGCCAGACAATGAAAATGCGGGAGTGTTTGCAATTGCATCTGGAAAAAAAAACCTCTAATTGCTTTTCACGCTTTACTGAAATCCATCTGCACAGCTGAAAGCTTAATCCGTTTGCACTTTCCATAAGAGAATAGATAGAATAGTCCATTCGAAGAGGCTTCCATTAGGCCAGCATTTAATTAGGGCGTAGCTAAATGTTGTTTAACAATGCTTGAAAGGTATTCGTGCCGAAATTTTCTATCATATTAACAGAACAGAATAGAATGGCCATATGTTATTGCTATCATATTCTTTAAGTTATCTAATTTGTAAGACAATCCCTTAATCTTATCTAAGGACAGTTGTGCACACAACCAAGTAATCATGATTGTGTTATAGATATATCCAAGTCATTCCGTTACTTTAATTCAGATGCAGGATTTCGGATATTATATTCGCAGTATGCATATTGTCTAGACTTCGCTGACTATTATTAAGTTTAACTCGGCTCTCTGATTTCTATCTAAATAATTATGAATTTATAAAATCTCATAAAGGAGTAACTGAGAGTAGAGTAGACTGAGCCATTTTGAATATATTTGTAGCATACTTTTGTGGAGTACGAGCAGTAATTTGTCGGCATCTGTCGAGGAGCTTATCTTGATGATAGATGTACAAATAAATTATATAATTATTTTAGTGAAATTTGTATAATACGAAAACCACAAAAAAGACAATAAAGAACCATCTCCACAAAGAGACAGCTTACTTTCCAACAATAAGTCAGATCTATTTGGGTTTACTGTAGGTATACTTCGTAGGAAGGGCTCATTTATCAACTAGCGACTAATTAGAATAATTTAGATGGACGATGCATGCACAAATTGGCTGCGAAAAGTGTGTTTAGCCTGAGTCAACTTGTGTTCCCCAGCAGCTGAAGACTTGCAATAGAGAGGCAAAGGCATTGGCCGGGCTAATAGCAGCCAGAGCGAGACAGAGGAGTTGCATGCACGATTTTGGCCTAAGTTGGGCTGGAATTAAAATTTGTAATTAAATGGCGAGCATAGGAAATGAAAGAGCTGTCTAGCAGCTCTCGCCAGGAGAGTAGTGGCTAAGTGGTAGCTTTCCAAACTGAAACAGAGAAAACGAATAAAATGAAAACGGATTTGCATTTTCTCACTTATCGTCTACACTTTTCAGTTTTTCTGTGGCAGTTCATATCAAATCGTCGGAAAATTGAACGCGCGCCAAAGAATAAATCAATCACAAATCGGAATATTTGGCTCAATTCTTGTCTGGCACAAACACGCGCATAAATCAAAGCAGCGAAGTGGGCGGACCACAGAGGGGTGGGGGAGTGGGGATGGCCAATAAACAAGCAGCCAAATGAAGAGCTTCCCAAATTGGAGCTCAGCCAGTAACACAACAGCTGTAATTAGCAAAAAAAAAAAAAACAAGTAAGAAGGCTCTAGTCGAGACTGCTCGACTAGGAGATACCCTGAACCCTCAAAGCTGATATTCTAATCATTCCGCACATATACACATGCATCCACACGCACGCATAAGCCCGCGCTCTGGGCTGCGCTGCAGTGTGGGCAATATTATGAGATTTTATTTGTTGAATAATTTCTTTTGTAGACGTACGATCTTAATGAAACTTTCAGAACGTAATCATAACGTTAAAATATGCGTACATTCTAAAGCACAAGTTTCTAGTACTTGATATACGTTTTTTACGAATTGGGGGCGAAGGGGGCGTGGTATCCAAAATCTGTAAATGACAAAATCTGTGTATCTATCTAATGCATATACACAGTAAATCTGAAGTCTCTATGTCTAAAAGTGTTCAAATTAGGCTGAAAAAACAATACAAATTTATCGATTATCCTCGATAAAAAAGATATCGAATGAGTTATCGAAAAAATATGATAAACTTGTACTGCGTATGGTATACGCGAGTCTACATACAAAATTTCAGCTCTCTAGCTTTTATAACTTCTGAGATCCTTTTGCTCATACGGACGGACGGACGGACGGACGGACAGACGGACGGACAGACGGACAGGGCTAAATCGACTCAGCTCATCGCCCTGATCAAGAATATATATACTTTATGGGGTCTGCCACGCCTCCTTCTGCCTGTTACATACTTTTTCACAAAACCATTATACCCTGATTTCCCATTTTCAATGGGTTCAGGGTATAAAAAAAAACAGGGTATAAAAAGGGGAAGAGGCAATGCTAATATCTGTATGATATCGCTACTCGTGTGTGTTCATGTGTGTTAGACTGGCTAACCTGCCGAACCTTTTGGCCACGACAGCTTACGTTGGGTAAGGCAAACAGCGCACCGCAATCTTAGCCAACTGTCGGCTTAACGTAACATTCAAATCATGGCGAATAATCTCATTGCCTGCCGAGCCCGTAAAAAATGGATTTATGGATTTATTATGAAAACGCGACAAACACAAACACACACACACAAACACACCCATATGAAAGCGCGAGCAACCTGCGGCTATCCATGGCATTTCGTTGCCAATTTATTAGGCTATGTTTATGACAGTTACACAGACGCACACACAGTCACATGCACACGCACACTTCAATTCACACACATGCCTTCGAGCCTGATCAGCTCATCAGCAGCAGCCTTAATTTTATATACGATTTTATATAGGTTTTCCCAGCATTTAATGCGGGCGCTGTCAGCTGGATGAATACACACACACACACACACACACACACACACGGAGAAAGAGGCTCACAGACAAACACATACACAGACGCCCACTTGGATCCAAGCTTTTAAGTAAAATGCGAGAAAAATAGCAAAATAGCTGTAGATTTTGTCCGTTTGCTGCTGCTTAGCTTTTATGTTAATTTCTTTGCGCGAGTTAATTGCTGGGCTCTCTGGCTATGGTGCTGGCCTTTGCTTGTTGGCGGAAATTGAATTGCTTTGCTGGTGGATGCTGCTGGTGGCCGCTTTTGCTTCTGCTAACTGCTTACACCTTATGCTCGCGGCAGACCCAATACTAAGCATATTGCGAACCGCTTGCCGCGCCCCACCGACCCGATCCGACCTACTCGCAAGTTTAATCAAAACGAGAGCACTACAACAGCAACACCAAACACAAAACGGCGTTGCTACGCACATACACACTCCTCATGATTGCGTGCTCTCCGCTCCTGCTCTCATTACTTACATGGGCGCTTACGTTGCGGCGCAAGCTCTCGTGCTTTCGTACTCTCTATCAAACTCTCGCACTCCCTCTCTCTCTCGCTCTCGCTCTCGCTCTCGCTCTCTCTGTCTCTCTCTCACTCTCGTTCGCTCTGTCGCTGTGGCACTCGGTTTGTATGTGTGCTTAAACTCCCACCACTATGTTATTCAGTTGCAAACGCTCAGCGTCCGTTTTAGCGTTGACATTGTTGTTGTTGTTGCTGCTGCTGCTGCTGCTGCGGAATACTGCTGGCTGCTGCTGCTGCTTCTGCTTCTGCTTCTGCTTCTGCTGCTGATGCTGCTGCTGCTGCTGATTTTGGCCATTTGCCGCTCCCAAAAGTCTGCTTTGTAATTTTTCGTATTGTGAGCGCACATCGTTGCTGGCATCAGCCTCGCTGCTGCGTCAACGTCGCTGCTCGTCTCTATTCATTCCGTTTTTTGTTGCTGTGCAAATTTTATTATATACAATGCGGGCTGCTGCGCCAAAGTTGACGTCGACGCCGCCGTCAACGCTCTGACGCGCTTATCGTGTGTGCGCTGGCCCCCAAGTTTTTACATTCGGCCTGCGCTTAACATTGTAATCAAATTTGTGCTTTGGTGTTATAGATACAAATACACAGCGATTTTCTTTTATAACTTGGACTTCAACTAGTTGTTGAACAACACACGCGCTTACGCTACAATTCCGCCTTTTTAACCAATTATTTATTTAGCGTGTTTTTTGCTAACGTAAATCTAATCCGCTATCAGCCCGTAAATAATCGTTGCTTTTTCACGTTGCGAGCTGCACGCGTTCGCCGCCAGCTGAAGGGCTGAGCTGCTGATGAAAGCCAAGCGCACGTCGCTAAATCTCGTCCGGGACTGAATCCAAAAGCTTCAAGCACATACCTTAACGGTACCTTTGCTGCGAGAGCAACGCACAACCCGAATGCGCGCGTTTACTTAGGGCTCTCTCAGTTTCCCGCTCTCTCTGTCTCTCACTCGCTTTCTCTCTGTGTGTGTAGCCAGGCAGGAAGCTGTGAGTACTTGTAGCTGTTGATGTGGGTGTGCCTGTGTGTGTGTATGTGTGTCTGTGTGTCAAAGCTGTTATCTTTCGCTTTGTGCTGGAATTTGTGTTTGTTGGGCAACACGGCGAGCATCCTCAGCAACACCCTCAATAATGCCCCAGCTTGGCTAATGTATGTGTGGGTGAGAAAAAGCGGAAAAACTGTTAAAATGTGGTGTAGGTGTGTACTTTTGTACATGTGTGTGTGTGTGTGTTCGTTTGGCATGCGTCTATACACTGTACGCCATTTAAGCAATGTCCTTTTCACTACATGCTATGAAAGATGATAGAATTGGAAAAAGGGAAACAAGTTATCCAGGAAAACAGATTAGTCAGAAAGCTAATAGAATTTCACTTTAACTTTGGTCTAGCTTAGAATTGAAAGTATGGTTTTGGGTAGATAATTTATGAAAAGTCCTTTAGAAGAAGTCTCAGAGGACTGTGAACACGAGTACATATATATTCCTGAATTCGAACCTTTAGCTTTGCACATTGATTGGCTGCTAATCAATCATCTAACATGACAAGAGCTGGCCTATTAGCAACAGACTCATATATATAATATTAATATTCTTCTATTTTTAAATAGGATCCTTTTTCGTGCAGTGTAGCGTTAAGTTGCACCAGCAACAACAGAATAAGAACACAAAACACAAACTAAATGGATGAATATGAATGAAAGATCCGCAAGCAGGCAAGTGCAGAGTACAAATGCTCAACTGCCGGACTGCTGGCTAGGTGGCCGGGTGGGTGGGAGTAGGAGGATGAGCCTGTGCCCCAAGGGGACGTTGTCTCAAGCATGCTTCTGTGTAAATGTAGCACAGTTGCTGTTTTTTCTCTTCATCAGGCTGAACAGCGGCAGCAGTGGATGTCTGTGGATGGGACTTGCAGGATGATGGAATGTTGAGGACGATGGCGATGCCTATTATGATGATGATGATGATGATGATGATTATGATTGTGGTGCTGGTGACGGTGATACTAATGATGACAATGGACTTGTGGTTCGGCATGTTAGGGCATCCACTGAGCCGGCGTAGTAGACGACTGAAAAAGCGCATTCTCACATTTCAATTAAATAATGCCAAGAGTGAATTTGAATTTTTTATTTTATTCGCTCCTTTTGCTGCCTTCGCTTTTATTAATAGCAACTCGTGTTGCGCTCACGCCGGACAACAATGGCCAGCTAACTGACCAAGGGCTAATGCGAACCGACAGCTGACACGCCTGCAGGCCATCTGAGCCCCATGGGCCCTATTCCAGCTTGTAGACCACATGTGCTATATCTATACATACATACATATATGCTTTTAGCGAAATGGCCCTGGACTATTCGTATGCTAACTACGTGATACTCGCACCGTATTCAAATGTGGCCGATGTATTCATCGATTGTTAAGAGTCTAGAACAATATCTGGCCCGTATACACTATGCACATATGTGTATGCTACGAAATATCATTTTATAAGTTCGAGTTTTACGTTTGTATATAAATTCATTTTTTGAAACTTGCCGTCTACCGACTGCATAATACAGGTTCCTATGTAAACAAGTAAGAAAGCTCTAGTCGAGACTTCCCGAATACGAGATCCCCTGAACCCTTCAAGGAACTGTTATTTCCATGATCCTTCGCATCTTTCTGCTTATATATGTAAGAAACAACACATGCGCACACACACGCACGCAGATTGATTATAACATGCATAAGCATGTATTTGCCAAAGCACAAGTCGCTAGTACTTGAAATACGCCTCTTACAAATTTGGTGGTGAGGGGTTGGATATAAGGGTGGGGATGGATTATAACAAAAATCGAAGTTCTATAAAATACATATAAATCTACTTTTGAAATTTGGCGACTCTAGCTCTAAAAATGTAGCAGATATAAATTTATTACTGATTTTCGATAACGTTTTTAATCGATAACAAAAGAACGGGACGAGTTATCGTTTTTTGAAGATAAACTCGATATATGCGTGGTATACAGTGACCTAGAAAAAAAAATTGCAAGTCTATAGCTCTTATATATTCTGAAATCGACGCGTTCAAACACACGGACAGAAGGACAGACGAACAGGACTAAATCGACTCAGCTCTTCGCCCTGATCAAGAATATATATATATTTTGTGGGGTCTGTCACGCCTCCTTCTGCTATTACATACTTTTAACAAAACCATTATACCCCGATTTCCCATTGAAAATAGGTTCAGGGTATAAAAATCTGGGAGATTGTAAAATTATGGACCTCTAACTGGAAATCGTGGATATACATTTTTTGGGTAGAATGACTTTTAAGAAAGGGTCTTATATTTTTTAATCTCATCTATAAATAGCGGTATATCCCACTTTCCTAGTTGATGTGTTTAATGTTTTCCCCTTGGAAATCGTGTTGAGCTGTAAGGGATCCTGGTTAAATCAATGCAAAAAGATGAAATATAAAACAAATATTGTTTTGGTCCTTTTTGTATATATTTTAATATTTTTTTGTTATTTTTCTATATATGTATATATATATATCATTATTATTTATAAGCATAAAAGTTTACAAATATAAATATCTTTTGTCATACGCCAGCGGCTATGAAAGGCCTGTTTTCTTTCCTTTATCTCGCGCTCTCTCTCTCTTTCTCTCTCTCTCTCTCTCTATCTCTATTTCTATCTCTATCTCTATCTCTCTCCCTCTCTCCCTCTCTCTCTCTCTCTCCCTCATTGTCTATATTGTCTCTTTTTTTTTTAATATAATTAAAAGCAAAAGCTTTACTAATTTTGTAACTTAGGTTATTGTATGGATGGTATAGGAAGATATGGGCGTGGCATTTAGACGGGTGAGAGTAATGTCAAATTTAGATTAATCGATTTGGTAAACCTTCTTCCGCCTCCTCTAGTGGAGTCTTCTGGCAAGTACTTAAGACTGGGAGATACCTTTTTTTAGTGATATGTTCTTGACAGCCTGTTTACTACATCTAGACCAAGTATCCCTCATCACCGCGCACCGAGGCAGGAGTCTGTGTAGTAGGTATCTCGTTTTTGGGTGAAATTATTAATTTCCTCAAATGGGGCCCCATTATGAGTGAGAATCAGAAGGTTATCCGCCGATCGAGTGCTCTGTCTCAATTCTCAATTATTTCTCAAATCTAACACGCTGCGTGGGTATAAAGAATCTCGTTCAACATATGAATGTTTAGATGGTTCTCAATAACTTTTGATGAACTCTCATATGCCATATCACATCCAGTGATATGTGGCTGTATGGGGATATAAGCAAATATGGTTTACACATCAGATGTGAATAATATAGAAGTACGTAAATATATTTACAACAGCGATACGATAAACAAAAGATCTGTGTGTAGGTTGATTTTGTTATTTCGTATTTTTTTGTTAACTATGTTTAAGTTTTGATAGCAGAATATATATATATATATATATATATATATATATATATATATATTGCTATTTGCTTGGGAGTTAGAGATAGGACATATATATATATATATATATATATATATATATATATATATATATATATATATATATATATATATATATATATATATATATATATATATATATATATATATATTTAAGAGTAATTGAATAAGTAGGCTAAAATACAATGCAAAAAAAGTTAAATTACGTCTTATGCTTAAATTTAACGACACAAATTTTTGCTTGACACGAACGACGCGCTGCTTGGCATTTTCTATGTATATATATAGGTATATATAAGTAGATATACTTGGGACTTAGCCCATTAGCCTTTGGGGATGGCTGACAAATGTTGCATGGTTGCTGCTGCTCCGCCTCCTCCAGCTGCTGATGGAAGTCATCCCTCGGAATAGGAGCTTAGGCTGCTGCGCGTGGAGCCCGTGAAGTGATCGCGCTGCAGAGTATCCGAGGGCACAGAAACGATCAAGGCGCCACCGTACAAGGTTTCCATCTCATCCAGCTGCTGTGCGAATGTCTCCTCCAAACGCTGGCCGCGGTAAGAAATACAAGAGTAAATAGTCATTCATTAATTTGTAAAACCTTTCCCATACGAGCATACGCAACAAGGTTTTCAAACACACAACATCCAACTAAATACGTTTCAGATTGTATTCTATGTACAGATTTCAGATTCTATATAAAAGCTGAGTTCGAATTTGATATTTGGCATGCATATTAGTTGCTAATTGAGTTCTACAAATGCTTTGTAAGTAAGTAAGGGTAGCTAAAGTTAGATAGTATAGAGTTAAGAGCTCTCTGGCCCGTAGACTAACCTCTTGTTGCAGCCTCTGTTGTAGTTGCTTTACGAATAGAAGAGCCGGCAAGAAAATGTTGGTTTTAACTTAATTTTGACATTTTTGATTTTCGATTTTGGATTTTTGATTTTAATATTATTTGTGTTTCATATATTTTGTATGAGAAAAGCAGCGCGTTGTTTGTCCGTGTTTTTGTGGTGATGTGAAATAGTGAATGTCGATGCTAACGTATGTATACATATGGCAGGCATGTATTTGGTGTATAGAGTGCGTGTGTGTGGTATGTTTAATAAGTATTATCTTACAGCTTTCTAATTATATATCTCGCCCTTCTTTCTTTCTGCTCCTGGTCTAAGTACTCTCTGCATTATAATACTGCTAAATGGAATGCATCGGTTGCAGGCGAAGCCCGCGCACAAAACAATATTTCATATTTGGCATCATAGGCAAAACGATTATTTAATTAACAAAATACAAAATATATTCATATATTCAACATTGGCAATTTGTAATGGCAATTGGCAAAAATTTGATTTCGAAGATCTGGATAGTTCGAATAGTTGTGTATGTTTAGTTGTGAGTGTATGTTATGTCTCTCTGCGTGTGTGTGTGTGTGTATGTATGTGTATATATTAACCACCAAAAGCAAGCAATGTTAATGGAAGGGAAAATATAGCGCATTTAGGAATTAGTAAGGTGGATTAGGAGATGCTGCTTAGATGAGGCGAGTTCATAGATATTGATATTGTAGACGTGATTCTGGTGTATCAATGTAGTCCCCATTACGATCTTTAAGCGGCCGATGTGTCGTCGTCCAAGCTGAGCTGACGCTGAGCTATGCGAGGCAGCCTGTACTTGGCCGCATACAAATCGTGGTAGAAGTCGTCTGTGACGCTGCCGTTGTGTGTCGGCTTCAGCGTGGAGCGCAGCTGCGGCTGCACCTCTTCCAGCAGGGCGGCTGCCTTCAGTCCCGCATCGAAGATCAGCTCGGCGTCGCTGCAGTAGCGAGTCGAGGTGCTCAGCTCGTGCATATTGTACATGGACTGGGCGCTGCCCAACGAGGACCGCCCGCTGCTGCGGCTGGCCAGCGAGGGACGCTTGATCGCAAATGAAGTGGAGTGCAGCAGGTGCTGTGTGCGGGCCGTCAGCTTGGGCCCCTCATGTATGCGTAGCTCGACGGGCGCCTCTGGCACTTCCGGTCGTCCGAATCGATGCGCGACCAGGCCCAGCTCCTCTGGTGTCTTTGGTAGCGGCGGGGCTGCTGTCTGCTTGAACGTGCTCATCGCTGGCTTGGCACTCGCCTCATCTGCGCTGTTCAGCTGTGGCGTCGGGGTCACCACCTTAACCAGCTCATTCGGCGTCGCACTTGGCGGCATCTTGGTAATCAAACGCAACGGCTGCGCTCCCGGCAAGGTGACCACACTGGCGCGCTTCATTTGCTCCTCGTCCCCGTCCTCTTCCTCGGGCAGCATCATGTCGCTGCGCATTTGGGCCCGATGCTTGTGCATGATCGGCGTGCTCGGCACGCTGCGGCTCAAATCGGGCGCCGAGCCCCGGAAGTTGCCCCGGCCACCGCCTGACCCGAGCATCAAGAGCGACGAGCGCGACCGGGGCAGTTGCTGCGGATCGATGAACGTGTTGCGCGGCAACAGTCGCGCCGATCGATCATTGAATATGCCGCGCAGCCTTAAAGGCAGCTCCACCTCGAGGTTCTCGAACTCGCTTCGGTTGGCCACGAGGCCATAGCGCTTCTCATGCTCATCGATGGCGGCGCTTATCAGGACATTCAGTCGCTGATCATTGCCGCAGTCGAGGTCAAAGTCGAAGTTGGTTTGGTTTGGTTAGCACATGCAGGGCCCGAGACCAGCCAATCGGTCAATTGGTAGTTTGGCATTGGTTAGTAGTTGAAAAGCACAGCGGTAAGCATTGATTTTGACAATATTGAAAGTATATCGTTATCATATATATATACATATATATTTTTAGTTTTGTAGGTAGTATTGAGTAGGTAGAGTAGTAGGCCACCAAAATGTATGCATATTCGTGGAGGTGTAAAGAGAGAGAAAAAGTTGTTCAAGATATATATCATTTGAATTTTTGGATCACAGCATTGATCGTGCTGCTCTTGTTGTTGTTGTTGTATTTGTTGTTGATGGTGCTGGGTTCGCCAAACACATAACGCTTTGCAGTTGAGCAATATTTGACTAGTTTCGATAGAATATAATGATATATAGATATACATATATATATATACCTCAGATCGTTTAAAAAGTCATCTTGCTGGCAGAGCGCAAATAGCACACGCTAGCCCTAGCTGAGCATTTTCTTTATAAGGCAATGAGTTATCGAAAGTAAAATCTAATTAATTTTGTCTATCGAAAAGCAACAGCTCATGGAGATTGCAATTTAATTGAATTGAATTTAATTTTTCTAGAACCTCTACAGTACAAAATGTATGCTAGTCACAGTTAAATTATCAACCTTAAAGGCAAAATCAATCTGTTTGTGAGTCAGAATATGCTTTGCTTCGCATTAGAATGCTTTTCTCGCAGATAATGGGAAATTAGTCATGGCAGAGATATCAGCAAAGAAAGGTGTAAGCCGTGAAACAATCAATTATTGCTCAACTGACAAGCGTAATAACGTTGTGACGTTTGGAAGAACGGGCAGGCGAGAGACTAGGGTCAGGTCAGAGGGCAAGGGCAAGGGCAAAGGGTAGTACAGGACACCACAAAGCACCACCGTTAACCAATAAATAATATATAAATAAATAAATATTTACAATAGTTTTTAGAAATAACTTAAGATCAAACCAATTTGAAGAACTACACACAACGGTACATTACACAAAACACCAAAAAAATGAGGCGGATAGGTTTCCGCTATTATAAAAGCAGCCTGGCTTGCTGGGACTGGGACTGGGCCTGGGACTGGGAAGGTGCGGAGAAGGGGCTTAACAGATAGAGACAGGCGAAGGAGTAAGTGTTGAAAGTAAAACCGGAAGCTGGGCGTACACACCTGTTTGCGGGGCACTAGCTGTTCACGCCAATCTCGCAGCTCGGCCTTCAGCCGCTCATCGATCTCCGAGAGCTTTGCGTGCTCGTGCTCAACAAGGGCCTTGCGCTTCTCGTTCTGCAGCTGTTCCAGCTCTCTGCAATGTAAATAAGTATTACCAAACGGTCCTTTCGTTTTTTTGGCTTCGCCTTCGACTTCACTTTCGCTCACCTAATGGCGCTTTCACGGGTGGCACGCAGCTCCTCCAACTGCTTTTGATGTTTAACCTCAAAGCGACGCTCCTCCTGCATGTAGCGTTTCTTCTCCTGCTCCTGGAACTGTTTTAAGAAAAAGTACTCAGCAGTCAGTAGATGTTTTCAACCCTGATCCGATTGCAAACCCACCTTCTTCAAGCGATCACGCTCAAGCTCAGGATCGAGATTTGTGGAGATGCGCAACGATTCGCGGAACATGAGATCACGCGCCTTCCGCTCAGCCCGTATGCGCTTGGGCAGGGCGCGCTTCTCGAGTGTTTGCTTCTTTAGCAAGTCCTCCTCCTTGCGCTGCAGCATGCGCTTTACTTGATCTAGCTCCTTCTCGTGGCGTACGATCATTTGATGACGCTGCATGAAGCATAACTCCTTGACATGCCGCTTCGACAGCTGATGGCGTTCATGCAGCTGCTTTTCCTCCAGTTCCCAGAGCAGAGCCTCGCGCGTACGCATGGCGTTCTGTTTCTGTTGAAGGAAATTGCGGTTGATGGTTGCCAAGTGATCACGATGCTTCTCGCTGAGACGGCGGAGCAGCAGCTCGTGTCGCTCCTTGAGTGAGTCAAGGAACGCGCGCTCCTTCTCCTCATGATCCAGCTCCATGGCTGTGCGGCGCTGCTTGAATTCGTCCTTCCGCTTGTCTTTGGGAAACAGATCGACCTCCTGCTTGAGCAGCCGTATCTCCTGCTTAAGATTCTCGCGGAATATCTTAAGCTCTTGCTCCTGCTCGGAGCGTATACGCTTCGAGGAGCTGCGCAACTCGTTCTCTTGCGTCTGTTCGGTCTTTTCGATTAGCTGCTTGTGTTGACGTGCGAGAGTTTCCATGTCCGTCTCGTACGTCTTCTCAAGTGATATACGCTCCTGTTCGAAGCGCCGATCCTGCTGCTCCTTGGCCAGCTGCTCCTTGACATGCAACTCGGTTTGCTGCTTCTTTTCCTGCTTCTGCAGCATTTTCAGTTCGCGCAGCTCCTGCTTGCGGAAGTCGTGATCATCGTAGATGCGTCCGTTATCCTCATCGCCATAGATGACGCGACTAGTCGTTGTGGTCATTTGCACGCCATCAATTTCAAATTTGCGCGTGCGCTTGCGTGTCTTTTTGCGCAAATTGCGCAGCTCGATCTCCTCCTTGGTGAGTCCACTAACGCCTGCAGACTTCGCCGCCGGCACGCGCGGCTTTTGACGTATGACCACAACGTCCGCCTCCTCCTCCTCATCAATGGACAGCGCCAGCCGCTGCTGATGTAGGTTGTTACGGTTGTTGCTGCTCACCGGAGGCGGCGGGGGCATCATGGAGTGCAGCTGCTTGTTATCCACTTCGTTGCGACTGTCCTGACTAGTGTTGGTGCCAATGCTGTCCGCATCGCCGCCTCCGCTGGTTATCAGCACTTCAACGCCGCGTTTTTCACGCACTGAGCCATTCTCGCTTGACCCGGAGCCGAGGCTGCTGTCAGGCGAGAGGCGTTTCTCTTGCTCTTGGCCGGGCTTAAACCGGTTCACGATGATGCTCACATCCTCGGGCACAACGCCATTGGCCTGCTGGCGCTTGCCGATATCACCGCTATCATTAAGCTCCTGATGACTGCTATCCTTGACCTTGATGACCTCATCGCCAACGGTGACGACGGACACGTGACTGGTGTCCATGAGCTGATCGCTGTGATCATGACTGCCCGACGCGGTGTTATACGCCGAATCGTCGTCCGCGTACGAGGGACTCACAATCAACACCTCACTCTCGTCCAGCTTGCGTGCGTGAACAGCACCTCCAGCTGCTGATGCCAAGCCGCCGTCTTGACGCTCATTCACAGAGAGTATCATGGATGACTGTTTCACTTGATCGCCAAGACTGTCGTCCAGTGAAGGGAAATCTTCATCAGTGGACGATTCATGCATGTGCCTGCTCTTGTTCAAATCATTCGACACGATTATCACCTCATTTTGCGCCATTACCGGTGACGGCTGTGAATTGTCAATTATCACTGGCGGATGGGTGCTTGTCACTACCGTTATTTGACTAACCGACTCAAGGCTGTTGGGCAGCACCAAATGCTGCGCCTGCTGCTGCTGCGTCTGTGTCGGCGGCAGCGATGGCGGCGGCACCGATTGCTGTTGACGCAGAGCAGACGATGCATCGCTGCTGTTGATGGTTATCAGCGAGGTACTGGAGCTGAGCACAGCGCCCGTTGCGCTACCCGAGGTGCTACCTGTAGAGGCTACGGACTGCACGGATATGATGGAGGAAGCGGTCGGCGAGGGTGGCTGCGACTTGAGCTCTCCGCCATCCTGGCCAATGGTCACCTCAATGCCACCTGTGGCCTCTGGCGGCTGTTTAGCCGGCGCTCTTGTCTCCACTTCCGATGTGGGCGTACTTTGTGGCTTGGCAATTGAAGCAGCAACGGCGGCTGCTGATGGCGGCGGAGGCGCTTTGCCCTTTTCCTTTTTGATAAAGTGCTATTGCAACGGGTTACAGACAATTAAATTAGGCCAGTAGCAAGTCTTCCAAGGACTACTCACCCTTTTCTCAGCATCAGATTTTTCATTTGTTTCTGCAATATCCTCACTCGATTTCTTTTGCACGGCTGCAGCTGGTGGCTGGGGCTGTAGTTGTGGTTGTGGTTGTGGGTCTGCTTGCTGCTGTTTATCCGACGCTGGTGGTATTGGCGGCACTGGTGCGGGCACTTTGGTATGCGGAGCGGCTGTATCGGATACTGCTGGCGCATGCTCCTCTTTGATCTGGTTTGGTTTTTCTGGTGTTGTTGCTTTAGTTGTTGTTGTAGTTGTTGTTGTTGCTGCTGCTGCTGTTGCTGCTGCTACTGCTGTTGCTGCTGCGACTGCGGCAGGTGCTGGTAGACTGCTACTTGGTTGGGATTGCTCTTTGGAATCCCGCGATATGGATGTAGGTGTACCTGGAACTGCGCATGAAAAGCAAGAGTTCTATAAGCGTAATACGAAAAGGCTGATGCACACTTACGTTTGTCAATGTCTTGGCTCTGCAGCGAAACAGAGTCATCGTCCAGGTCGAGCTGGAGCGCCGAGTTGCGGGGTTCCTAAGCAGAAAACAGGCAACGTAACGTCAGTAAAATACAGTAAACTGTTTTATAAAAATGGCTCGCTGACGAGTATGAAAACCCCACGAATTAAATTAAATTAAATTTAAATAATTTCAAACTAAAATATCTTTTTTTTTTGGAAAACTGTTGCTTGTCAATTGAAGGTTTGCAACCCGCGCTTAGACAACAACAGTCGTATGAGTCGTTGTATAACATAAGAACATAAGAAGCAAATATGCGACATATAAATAAATACATATATCTATATATGTGTTCGTGACTTCCGAAAAGCAACAGAACTAAAAAACTGCCACTTGAAGGCGAGTATAAAAAGCAAGATAAACATTTGGCAATGCTGATAAAAACAAAATAACTTTAATATAAATAGAGCGTGCGTCGGAGGACGGAGGGACGGCTGTCGGGGTGTTGCTGTAGAACGACTTACCAACCCTCTGATAGAGCGAACGCCGCTTCTCTTGGCGTTTAAGCTTCTAAATCAATTGTATATAAACACACACACACACACACAAAATAAATAATGCAGAAAACGATAACAAAATATGGCCGAAAAATTGACAGAGTCAAATAAATTTTATCGCACAGTTATTTAGATTTTTTTTGTTTGAATGGGCATAGTAGACGGGGCAAGGAGGCAGCGTGTAAGAAAGAGATATACAAAATATAGAGAGAGTTAGTGTCCTTTCTAGCTCTGGATGTAATACAGGTGCAATTGTGCTGGCAACAACAAAAACACAGTGAGTAGTTAAATGTATAGCTTACCTCAGCCTCGTCATCGACGACCTCCTCGACAACTTCGGCCTTGTACTCGAGTAACAGATCCTTGATCGGTTTCGCATCCAGATTACAGTTGATGAAGCCATGCTGAAGCAGCACTTCTGTTGAAGGTCGCTGCTGGGGATCCTGAAAGAGTGAAGTATGCGCAAGGCAGATTAGGTTTACTGGTTCTCATTGGTCGCAATAAGCTTGACACACCTTGACTAAAGCCTTCTTTAGAAAATCATTGAATTCCTTACTCCATCTGTTCGGGTGATCCAGTTTGGGCGGCTCACTCTTCTGTATCTTTAGCAGCACACGCATGGGCGACATTTCGCTGTTTGGCGGCTCCATTTGCGCCAGCTCAATAAGTGTGATTCCCAGCGACCAAATGTCCACCTTGTGATCGTATGGATTATCGCGAAACGTTTCGCACAGTACGAGTTCTGGGGCCATCCAGTAGGGCGTACCAATGAACGTGTCATGCTTTTGCATGGTGTGCTTATTCTTGGCCGACACTCCAAAATCAGCTGCACGTGAGAAGCACAGGACAGTTAATTCAGAGCACGCTTGACTTAAAGCCACCTGCTTACCCAGCTTGACACCACCCTCCATGGTGAGCAGTACGTTGCCTGCCTTCAAATCTCGGTGTATGACCTTGTTCTTGTGTAGGAATGAAAGGCCCTCGGTCATATGCTTGCACACATAGGCGATTTGAGGCTCTGTCAGTGCCTTATCCAGTTCAACCATAATGCTGTCCAAGGCGCCGCCGTCACAGTATTCAATAAGCATCTATAAATAAAAAGAGCTTCATTTTTATATGCGTAAATTACTTTAAAGATTAACAGTCAGTATTATACATTAATTTTATATATAGCATACTAATTCATGGAACGCATATTGCTCTTAGAAAGTATTTTATGCGTTCCGAATTCCCAGTACACTAATCTTTTGTATTTCACAGTACCCTTGGAAAAGACAAATCAGAGCATAATGATTTTATGAAAATGAATGTAACAGGTAGAAGGGGCCGCGGCAGGGCCCATACACTCGAATCGAGTCCGTCTGTGTGTCCGTTTATGCGTCTAGCAATTGCATCGATGCCCGTTAGAGAATTGAAATTCTTATAAGAAGCTCTATAGCAGGTGCTGGTCGAGTTTATTTTCCATGATCGATAATTATTACGATGTAAATGCAATCAATAAAAACCTTTTTCCAACTTAAATAGAATTTCAGAAAATCACATATGGCACGCAGCGCTCTTTCCTCGCGTAGCTAAAATACCTGAATTGCTTTCTATTCGAAAATCGCATTGCGATTGAGTTGCCACCAGTAACAGGATACACCCATAACTTCAGATTTGCTGCCTAGGACGCTGGCAGTAGAACAGTGGATTAATTCGCAATCGTTTTTTTTTTTTTTTTTTTTTTTTTTTAAGTTTCTAATAGATGAGGAAGCAATGGAGTAAAAACGCAGATCGTTTGCGGCTGAGGGTATCTTTGAGTCGGGGTTGTCCGAATTGGAATTGTGCTTTTTTCATTACTCATTAATGTGTTACAGTCAATTCCCTAACTAACCTCTTACAAATGCCAGCACATTAGCATGCGCATTGCTATGACTCACCCAGAGTTTGTCATCGATGGAAAATGCTTCATAGAGCTCGACAATATTTGGATGTTTAATCTCCGAGAGTATATCGATTTCGACCATGTGGTCACTTAGATTTTCCTCATCCTCAAGCGTGCACATTTTGGCGGCTGCGAACCGCCTGTGTTCCTTGTGTTGGGCTTTGTAGACCTTGCCAAAGGCACCATCGCCCAATTCCCCAACCATTTCCCAGAATTCCTTTGGGTCGGTGTCCATTTTGATGTTGTTGTAGAGGCGTTTCTTTTTCGCCTCGCCACCGCCGCCGAGGTGGAAGACCTTCTTCAAATTCGTTATGAAGGACATTTTGAGGAGCTTCTTGGCTGTCTTCTTGTTCGTCTACGACTTGCAGAAATACGAATGTAAATATTGTATTTATTTGGCCTCTTTGTTCTACATGCTGCAGGGTGCAGTGGCCACTGCCAAATTAAACTAGATTTCAATTTGGTGAAAGCTGCGTAACAACAGAAACAAACACATGCATCATTCATTGAGTTTGAGCTTCATTGATTGATTGAGCTCTGCTAGCTGTAGTTTTTTCTTTACTTTTTTTTTATTTTTTTATTTTTTTTTTTTTTTTTTTATTTAAACTCTTGTCGCTCACCTGCCTTTTCTACTTTAGTTGTTACTTCTCTTTCCTCGTCGTCGTCTTAGTGCAAATAGAACTGGGCCAAAGTTTGGGGTCGTGGGTTTGGCTCTGGCTGTTGCTCGTGCTCGGCGACGACTATTTAACGCTTCTGTGTGTTTATAATTTAATTAGCAGCTCTCAAGCTCTAATATTTGTACACTACATAGAGAGAAACACATAAGAATGGCTGCAAAATGATTACAAACGAGATAAGTAAAAGACGTAGACAAAAAGAGCGTAAAATGACTGTCTGTCCGTATGCATGTATTTGTGCGTGAGTATGTCTGTGCTCCAGTGTATGCGTGCGCATTTGCATGTGTGTGAGTTTGTGTATGTCTACGAGTTAAATCTGAGACTGCGACTGAGACTTGGCTCTTGACAGGCTTTTAACTTTATATCCATTAAAGAGATTTTCGGCAGACAGCAGTTTTACACATATGTGATAGGCACCCTAATTCAAACAATGCAATGCACAATTTGTAAACAACACGCGCGCCGAAGCCTCAGACTCGTTTTATAGTTGCTCATTGATGATTACGCTGCGGCCGCCCATCAAACTGGACGTATGTAAATTCTTGCGTGTGCGTGTATGTGTGAAACTGTAGACGAACGCAGCAAGCGACGGCAGCAAAAACAATTACCTCATCGTCGCATCACAATCATTTTATCATATCAGTTGGCTACACTATACAAACGACAAACACTCCCAGCTAAATTAATGGCAGTACTGAACCATTCGCGTAGATAAAACGGTTTTGCACTCGAATTGCTAATTGCTTTTGATATTTTGTCAATTTCTCTCGCGCAACGACAA
This sequence comes from Drosophila aldrichi, assembly GCA_035045965.1. NCBI lineage: Eukaryota > Metazoa > Arthropoda > Insecta > Diptera > Drosophilidae > Drosophila > Drosophila aldrichi. Next base: position 458,117 of record JAWNOM010000374.1, on the reverse strand, counting down.
CCAGTGTGGCCAGTTCAGAAATTCCACAGCGACGATATGGCAACACGCATTGCCTTTCGCATTCTCCCATATGTTAGAAGAGTACGACTATTGTATACGTGCAGTGCCGCCAAGGGCAAACAGAAACAGCATTTCACAACTACACATGCACGCAAGTAAAGACGATAACGGCATATCAATTGTTAGGAATATTGTTATTATAACTATTGTTAATCACGCGTAGTACAGCAGGGAAACTTAATCTAAAAAGATTTAGTAAATCTAAAGGCTTACACAAATATATCGATACATCGATCTATACGTAAAATTTGTTTTGAATTTACAGATTCTACAAGCGCTTGATACTTTATTAATTTATTTCAGTGGTATTTAGAATAATCGATTCACATTAACTATTCAATTATTGTTGTATAGGACTAATCGATAGCACGCATCGAAGTTATTTTGTTTTCCTAATCAACTATCGCAATCGATATCGTACTCGATTTTACACTCATCTCTAGACGCACTTCAAAGAAGAAGAATCTGCTTGTCATTTCGGTGTTTCGCTCAATTGTTAACCGTAGCAAAATTTACAATTGTTGCAAGTATACTTTAAGGAAAACACGAACATAGTACGCTGTGCGTAGGAAATCCCTAACACTAAAAATCAAGCATCAAATTCAAAATGCCGTCGCTGGAGGTTAGCGTAAACAAAGTGATTGTCCACCCGCTGGTTCTGTTGTCGGTTGTGGATCACTTCAATCGCATGGGCAAAATTGGCAACCAAAAACGCGTAGTGGGCGTGCTCCTTGGCTGCTGGCGTTCCAAGGGTGTACTAGATGTCTCTAACAGCTTTGCGGGTAAGCAATATATTCATATACATAGAAATCTGACTTGGCGGTTTGTAAAATTCACTAAAATCACTTGCAGTTCCATTTGATGAGGATGACAAGGACAAGTCAGTGTGGTTTTTGGATCACGATTATTTGGAGAACATGTATGGCATGTTCAAGAAGGTGAACGCACGCGAGCGTGTTGTGGGCTGGTATCACACTGGACCGAAGCTTCACCAGAATGATATAGCAATTAATGAGCTTATTCGCCGGTACTGTCCAAACTCTGTACTGGTCATCATAGATGCCAAGCCAAAGGATCTGGGTCTTCCGACAGAAGCGTATATATCCGTTGAAGAGGTGCACGACGATGGCTCGCCGACTACCAAAACCTTCGAGCATGTGCCAAGTGAGATTGGCGCCGAGGAGGCCGAAGAAGTGGGCGTTGAGCATTTGCTGCGCGATATTAAGGACACCACCGTTGGCAGCCTGTCCCAGAAAATCACCAACCAGCTAATGGGTCTCAAAGGCCTGAATGCGCAGTTGCGTGACATAAAACAGTATCTACAGCGCGTCGGAGAAGGCAAGATGCCCATTAACCATCAGATTGTCTACCAGCTGCAGGACATATTTAACCTTCTGCCGGACATAACCAACGATCAGTTCACGGGCACCATGTACGTGAAGACCAACGATCAGATGCTGGTCGTCTATTTGGCGTCCATGGTCCGTTCGATAATCGCTCTGCACAATTTGATTAATAACAAGCTGGCTAATCGCGATGCTGAGGAGGGCAAGAAGTCAATTGAGAGTGATGGCAAGGACAAGAATAAGGATAGTAAGGATAAAGAAAACAAGGACACTAAAGATAAGGATGCCAGCAAGAAGACCGATGAGAAGTCCGACAAGAGCAAGGACGAGGGCGGTAAGAGTAGCAAGAAATAGGAGCGAAAGAAAAAACGAAAATCACGTCGCAAACGCAAAAAGCACCCGCCAGAGCCGTAGACACCACTAGAAACATCAGACACCAAGAGCAGATGCGGCAGTGACAACATCAACTTCAAGTTCAGGAACCTATTTTGGCCAGCTAAGTGGGAGGTGTTAAGCATGTTAACAAACGTCGAAATGAAATAGCATATATAATTCCTCTTCATAACACATTACATAAATATATCGTACCTAGTTATATATATATATATAAATAAACGCAGCCAGATCTTTAACTAATTTGTATAGCTAAGTTCGCTAAAGAGCAGAAGCAGGTGTTGATGTAATTAAAATTTAATAATTTTAAAATTCAATTGGAATATTTCATATTTCATTCCATGCGCAACATATAGAGAACAATCAGTTGATCTTTCCAGACACACGTTAATCTATCAAGATTTCTATATAGTATTTGTATAGGCGATAGGCGCTCTATTTCGCTTTACACAAATCTTCCTTTCAAAATGATCTTGGTAAGTTATAACCATTGTCTTAAATGCCTATGAATAGGTTTTTAGATATTAAAGATATAGTAAGTCCACTAAATATGGGTTTTTCATTTGGATATTTTCGTTTTATTCATGGATTATGTTAATGAAATCAAACAAATTTGTATTGTAATTATTTGTAATAGTTTATTTATTTTTATTTTGTCTAGGTACTCTATAAATATTCTATTTAAGTAGAAATACATTTCACAAAAACAATTGTGAATGGCTGTTCCACAATTGTTTTTGCAGCTAAATTGAGGCATTCAACTGGGTTATCTGTGAGATCCGTCCATATAGCCATTGCACAGGGTATGCTTAAGATGCTGAAAGCAAACTATAATTTGCATATCGATCTGCCAGTAAAAGCATTTATTACCGATTCGCTTGCACATTATATTGTAAAATAATCCGAGCTTCAACTTCGCCTCGATCTCCTCTCTCTTTCTGGCTCGCAAGTGTATTATTATACCTAGTTATATTAGGTATATTAATAAGCATTTCAATAATCGTTAGAGTTAGCTTTAGAACTCTATAATTAGGGATAGACGAGCACATGGCACAGTTGGTTAGCTTAAACAGTTGTGCCCTAGGGATTGTTACACAATTATAATTACAATTACAATTACCGTTACAATTCGTATATAGAGATTAAAGTTAAAGTTAAATAGAAAACAAGAGGAAAGCAGGTGGCCCGAAATGCTTTGCAAATGGCTGTTTGCGAAGCATTTCCAGATGATTCCTCTTCGGGAGATCTCATCTTCAGACCAACCACTCGCTGGCTAGCGGAAACTTGAGTGGCTTGCAGCTGCTGATCCTTAGCGCGCGGTTATTGTCCTCGGGAGCAGTTGTTGGATTGCTGGAATAGCACTTCTCGTTGGCCGAGCCGAGACTAAGACTATGGCTAAGACTGCATGCATTAACATCATTCCCACTCCGTGCACTTGCTTGTGCTTTCGGGAATGGTTCCCTCATCTCTGCGTCCTCTGCACTGCCGTCCGCCTCTGTATAGCTAAGATTTGTGTGATAAGCGTAGTAACTGTGGAGGTTAAGCACCTTGTTGTTGCTCACTTCCGTATTTCTTGTTGCTTTGTGTGTTGTTGTTGTTGTTTTTGTTGTTGGTGAATAAGCCGTACAATTTAAACTATAAATGTTGATGCTGGTGCTGCTGGTGTGTATATTCAAATGCACAGCATTGTCATGTCACACCGAGGTGCCCTGCTGGCCAGGCACAGCCGAGCCACAGCTGGCATCCGGCTTGAACGACTGCTGCAGTCGCTCCTGGCACTTGCCCTTCGACGCGAAGAAGAACTTGTAGATCATGTACATGGGTATGCACAGCACCGACGAGCAGGTCACGGCCCAGCCCACCTGGATGCTCCACGGCGGATAGTAGAACTCCTCGCCCAGCATTTCCTTGTAGCCCAGTATCGAGAATATAAAGATGGTCTGCGGAAAGGCAAGCTCTGTAGTGGGTGTCTCAATTCGCTGCCTGTCCACTTACCAGCAGAAACACGGGGCTTATATACGTCCAACAGATGCGCCAGAAAATCCCCGGCTTGGCGCCCAGCATCTGCTCTACATCCGCACTGAAGCGATCAACGCCATAGAACCAAAATACACCAGCTGCTTCGACGAACACCACGAAGAGTATAGCCAGGCCAGGTCCGTAGACATTCAAGAAGTTAACCAAGACCACGCCGCCCTGCAATCAAAAGGCCGCTAATATCAGTCACCTGAGCTACATTCTGTGTTTGCTGGGTTCGCAGCATCCTGTCGGATGCATGGCTTTCATTTATTTTATATGGGGTGGGAAAGCTTCGACAGTATCGTGGACTCGGGCACATCTATTACACACACATTAAGACTATGACTGGATCCACTGGAGTGCCCCATTGCCTATCAATGAAACTGTTGTTCGAGATACCATTCCTATCCATCGAATTGGTCTTCTTTATCCAAGCAAATAAATACCATAACCATAGCCGATTGCTATCTAACTCCCTGGAGTGGATGCGGTTGTCCACGACAGCCCTGATAAATGGAGGCAAGCGCAGTCCCGGCTAAGATATGCACATAAATGGAATTGCTTGATCCATTGACCGATACTCCAGTCGAGTGGTCAAGTTAAATATATAAAAGATACTAAATTACAATTTCAAATGTAATCAGACAAAGTGGCGATGGGCGGACAGAAGCAGTCAGAGACAGACAGGGAGCCAAGTGTTGGCCAACCCCCTTCACTAGCCCGGCGATGCGGCATGCTTGGCCAGGCGAAGAGCAAACAAGCGCGCGACCCACCTGGCTGACAGCTAATAAAAATGCAGAACGCTGAAGTTGAAGCACAAGGAGGGAGAAGCGAAGAGAGAAGGCGGTTAGCGACTTGACTGGAGCTAAGTGAGCATGTGAGATTATCTGGAGGAACGATGGAAAGCACTTAATATGGCAATCCATCGTTTTTTGCTCCAGGCAGACTGGCATATTTAAACAGTCAGCAACTCCGTCCATCCCTTGCCTCGGCCGGCAGCAAGACAATTGCCACTCTTGGCCCTGGCCGCGTTTAATGAGCCATGTGAAGCCCCCCGCCATGAATAGTCTTAGAGTGGGGGAGCTGGGGAGCTGGGGAGCTGTGAAGTTGGGGAGTAGGGCGCACGCACTTAACAGTTAATTAAACGAATCACTCGGACTGATAGATAAGCGACAGAAGCTCCACACACTCATACTTACATAGGTCATTGTGGGCAGCGCGCACAGAAAAATGAAGGCGAGTAGCAGCAGCACGAACAGCTCTCGCCGTCGCCCAATCGCACGTGGATACTCGTCGCAGAGGGCCGTTATCATCGCCTCCAAGCCGCCAAAGGTGCTGTCCAGTCCCAGCGTGATGAGCATTAAGAAGAATATAATGCTCCAAAAGACCGAGCCGCTCATGGTGGCTATTGCCTCTGGATACACAATGAAAACCAGGCCGGGTCCCTCCAAGCCCACCTTGTCAATCGATGTCTTCTGCACATTGGCCATATAGCTGGGGGTGTGAAGATATATATGGTTATGATCGAAAAAGTTTAGTTCTAACAATTTCATAGTAGTATTTTAACTGACCGTTTTCAGTTCCAATATATTCCGCTCTATACTTACCCCAACACCGAAAATATAACGAATCCGGCCAGAAAGCTGGTCAGGCAATTGATGCTGCTGGTTATGAGCGCATCCCGGTAGCAGTTGTTGTTGAATTTATTGTAGCTGGAGAGGGCGAGCAGGGTGCCGAAACCAGGACCCAGGGAGAAGAAGATTTGCGAGGCTGCATCGATCCAAACCTTGGAGTTCTTCAGCTTGTGCCACTCGGGGGTCAGGTAATACTTGATGCCCTCATCCGCGCCAGGCAGAGACACGCCGCGCACCAGCAAGATAATGAGCACTACGTAGGGCGCCAGGGCCGTGACCCAGACCACCTTTCCGGCACTGCGTACGCCTTTCCAGAGCGAGAAATAGACGAGCACGAAGACTCCAAACACACAAAGCGCCAAGGTGGGCTTAACGGGCCCCATGAAGTCCAGCCCGTTGCTCTTGTAGCTCTCCAGAACCCGACGCCTGGAAAATTCAGTTATGGACACAAATGTTGGAATAAGAGTACGTACAATATGGTGATCTTACTCGAAAAACTCCTTGGCCGGTGATGTGGCCAACTCCGTGAAGTTCTCGCTTGTAACGGGCATACAGTTCTGGGTGTTCCAAGCGTTGTCGCACGACGTCCAGGGCAACTTGGAGGTGAACGAGGCGAACAAATAGTACACGGCCCAGCCGATAATCGTGTTGTAGTACATGCCCATATAAATGTCGATCAGGCAGATGGCATAGCCAACGCCTGGGAAGAAGAAGAGGACGAAGAAGCAGGAGAGGTTGTGTAAACAAACGTCTATATCATATACATATATAGCTATTCGCAGTCAACTTACTTAAAATAGTTCGTTAAAAACATATACTCTCGTATACCCTTCATATACATATATGTATTATTTATCTCCACATAATTTGTTTATTTTTAATGGGACCGTAGGAGTACAGGGACAAACACACTTGAGCTCCAAATATACACCGTAAGAGGAGCAGCCGAGTAGCTCCCTCAATATATTCAGGCAATTTGTCATTTCGCTTGATTTATTTTTGATCGAATTTTGATTTTTTCTAATTTCATTGATTTATCATCGCATTACATAGAATTTGCAATGATTGGAAAATAAAATGTTGCTGGGGTCTTATATATAAATCAGATAATCTATTAGTTGCAATAAATATCTCATTATGGGGATATATTTAAGTAGTACTTATGCCATTCAGTTAATCTCCCCTTCAAGTGCAATCCCCGAATGCCTGACAGCACTGGACTACTTTCATGGCATAGTTTCATACATTTCTCGTATCAAAATGTCTCGATATAACAGAATGTGTGTGTGTGTGTGTGTGGCTGTGTGCCTGTGTGTGTGGCTGTGTGCGTGTCTCTGTGCAAAGTGGGATTGCCAATCTCTGATTGATAACGATGAGAGAATTCATCAACTTCAAATATTCCCACGTGACATTTTACACATTCCTGCTTATTGGACACGACATGGAAGTGGAATGCTTTACTGAAATGTGTCCACGGACTCCTCGCCAAGGCATCCGGATCCACCCGCTGTGCACCTTTCCCAGCAGCACCTGCCACACTTATTTGATGATGCCAATAAGACACGTCACATGATTTTGAGTTGGTTTGTAGCCATCGTAGCCTTGCTCAGACTTTGCTACAAGCAATTTGTATTTTACGCTTGCGATACCCTGTAACAATTGAGATCGAAAGCAGGACACGCTGAATTCTACCTGAATTGCTCCACTGTAAGTGACTAGGAAAATCCTGTCTATCACAATGTTTTATGTGTTGCTTATTGTATATATGTACGCGAAATATCTTGTCCGTATTCATGATTTCTCTAATTCAAATCTAAAGAAGAAGGAGCGTTCGACAATAGGGTACTCCTCAGTCGAGAACTTTCTTCTATTTTATACCTCTGTGACTATCTGCTTGAGTGCGTGTGTGTGTGTGTGTGTGTGTGTGTCAATGGTTTTTCTTCATTTCTATTCAGTTTTAATCGCCTGGCAGAAAGTTGGCGCAAAGGTTTCTCTAGAGCAAACACTTGTTGAGCAAATGATGACTGCCACAAAGTAATGTTTGCCGTTCAGCTCAGGGCCAGAGGGCCGAGGGCCGAGTGCCGGCGGCTGGGAAGCGCGGAGGCTCAGAGGAGCCCGGATGCGAAAGTGGGAGTGGACTCTAGTGAGTCAGCAAAAAGTTGGTGCAAGTTTAAAGCGCTGTCAGCCGCAGGGTAAATCCACTTGTATGGCAGCAAAATCCATTTGGCAGCATTTTGTTTGCCATTTAATGAAATTATCAACTTGATACGCAAAACTTTCGAGTGTCTTCGTATCGAGATAAGTCAATTTGTGCATGGTAAGGAGGCGGAGGTGGCGGAGGAGGAGGAGTTGGAAGTGGAGGCGACGCCTTGCTGCACAATTTAATTAGAGCTCATATTGCGCCTTATTTGTGCCCTATTCAGATTTGAATTTGAATTTGAATTTGAATTTGAATTTGACTTGAATGCGCCGTTAATTGTTGCAACAATTTCCAGTCTGGCTTATCTCACTTAGCTCACTTGACTCAACTCGAGGCCGACTCTGGTCTCATTCAGGCTTCACGATAATGTCATCACCAGCTGAGCAAAACAATGAAAGCAACTTCCCTGCGGGCGCCTCTGTCCACAATCTCACCTAACTCCCCCCCTCTCTCTCTATTCCCCCCCCCCCCCTTCCGTTTCAGTTTCAGTCCAATCGCATCGCAACATAACATAAAATTCAAACATTAAACAATTTTGTTGCTGTTGTTGTTGCTCTTTAGTGCCCACAGCACGTGTACATGTGTGTGGGTTTGGGTGTGTGTGTGTGTGTGTGTGCAATATATTTGATATCAAAACTCTTCAAATTAATATGAAATATATAAATACATATGTACATATAAATCAATTTTCATTACTCTCTCAGCGGCTGCGGGGCATTTAACTGCACAAATATTGAACGCAATTTGAAGTCTTGATAGATTCGAGTTTCGAACGTGCAATTTGTGTGAAATGTGCTTTCTTTTCCGTGTGGCGATTATTCAATATTTGTAATTCATTTATGTGGAGTAGCATCAAAATGAATTACAGCCAACAGAAAGCGTGGGCCTGGGTTATATATGGAATCTTTGCAGTGGGAAAGTGCCGATTGCTCTGTTAAGGAGCTGCTTGAGTTTTCAAATATTGATCGAGAAAAATTTCGTACATGAAAGAGAATTTCATTCCAAAATGGAAAATCGCCCAAAGTATATACACCGAATATTAAAGTAACGCCAAATTTTGGGTTTTTTCGGTTTATGTATAATTTTGGTTAGTTATATTAAATCTAGTATATTGATATATACATCATCGGAAAGGTAATTCTTTAATCTACAATTTTTGCATTTTCACTTTTTTATTTTCAACTAATATTACATGTTTTATGGGCAGTTAAAGTTGAAAAATAAAAAAACCGAATATTAATGTTAGACACTGTATATATATTCTTGATCAGATCCCTTAAGCTCTAGATGGAATTGAGGTAATTGTTATTAAGTATTCAGGTGATTATAAAGCACGAAATCTAACTTTTCGCGACTCCGTTTCAATGGGGTTTGTTCTATTGCCCGACATTCGGTATGTACCATGGAATGAATATTAAGCAAATCCTAGTTGTATTCAAGTGGGACATTAAATTACAGTCTGTAGTAATGTAATCTAAATACTATTATTCAAAGCGAAAGCGGTTAAGCTGCTTCATTTAAATAAGCTGAATAATCTGAAAACAATCTGTAGTCCTAGACGAAGTCTCTTGAGAATGATCTAGTATTACCTAAGCATACACTCACCCTTCAATGCCGGACAAATGCGCTTCCAGATGCTGATGCAGCCGCAGCGATGGAACTGACCCAAGGCCAGCTCCATGTAGAACAGCGGCAGACCGCCGAAGATGAGGAAGATGCAATAGGGCACCAGGAAGGCGCCGCCGCCATTCTGATAGCAGATGTAGGGAAAGCGCCAGACGTTGCCCAAGTCGACGGCGAACCCGATCACGGCCAGAAGGAACTCGGCCTTCTGACCCCAAGTTTCACGATGGCGCTCCGTCACGGACACGACCAACACGCGCTGCAAGTATAACGGTATTGATGGTTTGCTCTTGCAGCGAAGTTGAGGAGGATGTTGGACTTACCTCGTTGTTGGCTAATCGTGGGGCCAGAGGATCGGTGACCTTAGCGGGCGTCGTGGTGTCGCCGTCATCATCGCCGTTGGAGTCGTCCTCGTTGTTGGGCGACTCCTTGTTGCCCCACGGTGTGGCCGTTGAAGCGCTCGCCGCGGCTGCATTGTGTCCGAACTCCATGCTGTTGTCGTTTCTGGTGCGATCCATGCTGCCGCTGCTACGAGCATCTGGCTGAGCCTGTACGGGCATTGTGGCCGAATACGGCGATCGCGGTACTAGCGTGGCCAGCCGGACTCTGCCCTGCCCTGCCACAGGTTGCGTTTGCGGCTGTGCCAGAGCCAAGGCTCTCAATATACCCGCTCTTTCTCGCTCCTTCTCTCCCACTCTCTCTCCTCCGTTTCTCGCTCTCTTCTCTCTCTGTCGCACACAAGCTCTATTGAACTGCTTGTATTGTCTGCTGGACTCCGACTATTGCACTTGCCCTTCAGTGTTTACATGCTGGCCGGCACATCCTTTGCCGGGGGGCGTGGCACTGACCTTGGGACAGCGATTGCGTTTGCCATTAACTGAAAGCGGTTAAAGGATTACTCGTGACTTCAAATGATGAACAACCAGTGACGCTCCTCCCAAACGCTGTATCGCACATACACATGAACAAATACACGTACACACACACACACACACACACACACATATGGACAATGGCTTTACACAAGTTTGTACTCGAATATTTATATATTCAAAGAAGTATCCATGTACTAAGGTGGTTCACGACAATAATACTAAGAGAAATAAGTAAATAGATACATATGTAATATTTATAGGAAAGTAATACTTTATACTGCAAATTTCGAAATAAATATTAATAAATAAATGTTAAAAAATAGGTTATATGAATGAATAAAACTTTTAAATCATAATATATGTAGATGTATAAATACATTATATACATCAAACAAATTTCATTTTTATAAATTATTTATCCATTATTAGGTCTTCCTATATATCAAGTTATGTATCAATTTTCTTATAACCTTTACGTCTTTTAGTAAATAAATGAAATCGAAATAATAATAATGTAAGTTTTATTCAATCTTGTTGAAATCTGATTCAATTATTCTAAAGAATTTGTTTTTGAACTACTTAAGTGCATGAATGGACAAATTATATTTTGTTTGTAAATTTGATATTTGTTTTGTTGGCTGCCCCTGCCCAGACGCGCATATACGCATCATTAAGTGGCAACTCTCTCGCTCACATCGGAGTCCCCGAGGTGTCCTTTGCCGCGTAATATATGGCTCAGCGATTGCCCTGCACCGAGAGCATTGGCGGCGCATCCCTGACCAAATTGGCGATGCTCAATGTCAATGCTGTAAATACTTGTAGACCACGATGTGGCATGGATGCAGACACATATATACATACATACATTCATATACATTTACATATACATATGTACATATGTATGTGCATATTGGCCCAATTGAGTGCGCCATCAGCTATAGTTGCTAAGCGTGTATAGCCGACGGCTACCCTTCAGACTACTGTTGGATGGAACTCTGGTCCTCCACATGTATTTGGACTAGATTCAACCGAAACCTGGTACAGTTGAAGTAGTACTATAGGAGAGGAATTTCAAGATAAGTCGCAATTGCTAAAAGTCATTTGCATTGCTTATTAATTACAATTTAAGATGTTTGCACCTGGCGCGTTCACAGCACACATATGTATCTCCGAGTGAGAAGCGCCAATTCTGATAAAACGAACAACACAAACGTCGCCGATAATTAAAAGTCAGTTAGAGATTGGAAGGCAACGAGTGGCACGTGGCAATTGCAAATTAATTGCCTATGTTAATTCAATATGTATATCTGATGAAAATCCGTGAGTTACGAACGAGCCTCAACTAAAATGGTACATGATGAATTAAATGCCTACAAGTGTCTATTGCCGATTTCTTCTGAATAACTCATCCACAGCTTTTAGTAGATTCTTTTATAATTATAGACTGAGCTCAGACATTGGCTCGACTTGCACATAGGATGAAGGTGTTATCAATCAGAAAGCAATTGTTTCAATAATTTATCATAAATGCTATTAAAATTACTGCCAACTTATGTATTATAGATTATATTCATTATATATAGAGTAATTATTGTCACAAAATAAGCAGCTGCAAATGTTTCATTTGCAAGACTGTGTTTTTTTTTTTCAAAACTGAAGCAAACAGAAATAATAATGATAAAATTGAAAGATTATCTTGCTTTCCAAAAACCATAACAGGCTTTACATGAAGTATGAATGAATGTATTAATTTTTCACGAATAATTACAAATTCCTCATTCGATCCCTTGAATTAATTTACTTTCAATTAAATTAGCAAACTTACTTTTTATTTATTTTATAGTTTATATATATGTGTGTGTTTTATGTTAAGTTTTTACAACACTATTCGTAATATCCACAAATATTTGAAGTCCTGCATGTTGAAGCTTTATGAGTTATATGTTACAAATGAATTCAATTGAAATTGTATTATTTGTTCTGTTCTTTCAATACAAATAAGAAACTTTCACTTTCTTCCTCAAGTTAGCTTCATTCAAAAGTCGGGAGGCGCGCGCCGCTTCGCTGTGGCAACTGCTGGCGGTGCGAACGAGGCGCATCCTTTTATACGCGCCAGGCCGACAGCCGAGCCGAATGAACTGCTTCCCTTCGTGCGTTGCCCAAATGTATGCGGGCTGTGCTTGCTCTGCCCGAGGCGGGGGCTGCTCGACTCCTGCCTGATTTGGACAGGTGGCAGCTGTAACTTAAATTGCAACAAACTGTTGCGTGCCAAAGTTTATTCAACATCTAAGGCGTGAAGGAATGGTTCGTAGCGGGGCAGGGCTGGGCAGGGCAGGGAATGGGTCATGTGTCGAAAGAACAGTCAATATCTACTTAGCACTTCATCTTAACTGATACTTAAGTGAACTGCAGAAGTTAACTGAAGCTAAAGCATATATAATTCGAAATTAAAAACGCTCAAGAAAGACAAAAAACTCACGCGTAACTGTATGTACGTTACGTGACATATGTACACACATATATGTATGTATTTGAAATGCATTTACACACAAACAACGCCTAAAAAGAATCACAAGCTTTTATATTCATATCGTTAATATTGGATTTGAAGATAAGAGTTCATATGGGAACAAGCAAGAGTGTCATTCATTGGGTATGTATAATGATTGAACAATGCTTACATTAACGTATTTTTAGGGCAATATACATATTACAAATGTCAGGTATCCATCACTTTGCATAGTATCGTTTCTGAGATACCGGAAATAGTAGAAACAGTGCGCGTATCTTTCACTTCGTGAACAAGTGTAAAGAACACCTAAGAACATTTCACAATAATAATATAAATTGCTCATTTAGCACACGATTCCGTGGGTCTGGGCTCCATGCCGATGTCAGCGGCTGCATCAATTTTCAATTCAAGCTAATTAGCTTAATTACTCAAGAGTCGCGGATCGGGCCAGGCGGCGCTGGCAGCAGGGCTGCAAAACTTACACTGATTGTGCGCGCCCTGCACTGCGCACGTTTTATACGGTTGAGGTAGGCGGCATTGGCAGCTTGGCGGTCTGGCAGGTAGCGCAACCAAAAGTCTGGCCACACTGGCGTTAGCGCACCCTCTGCAGTTTACCTCGCATTTGCGAACCGAGAGCTGGGCTTTGGGTCACAGACTGATGTGATGTCATGCTCTTGTCTGTAGCGCCTGTTGCTTGTTTTGAGCTGGGAATTATGGGCATGCCAGCCACGACAGCGCGTACAACGATACTGTTGTTATTATTGTTATTGTTGATACCATAACTTATGCCGGCACTTCGAGCGGCCTCATCGATTACTCAGTCATGATAGAGAGGAGCGAGCGTGGGTGATCGGAATCGTCAATGGGCAGTCAGCACTGCCTTAGGTCTGATCAGTGATCACGAGTCATATCGCTTTGTCGATGATTGTACAAATGCACATTTGTGTCGCGTCCTCGTATCTGTGCATTTATGAGCCATTACACGCCCCAAAATTTATATAAGTGTAATCGGATATAGAATTTCCTAGCGATTGCCCACGACCACAAACTGTTTGAATACGTCACCTTCGCGCCGAGCAGAAGGTGACTTACGAAAGAAAGAGAAAGAAAGAGTGAGCGAGAGCGAGAGCAAGATATTTGCGTAATTAAAACAACTAGTAATTAGATGCAAATGGAATTCGCACGCCCCTTGCTACTTGTTTCGTAAATAATTGAGATTAAATCTTTGAGTGTGGGTTAACAGTATTAAAGTAAAATTGGTTTTTCAAATCTGTTTTTGAAGTCATCCTCTTATTCTCCATTGACATTTTCGTGAGAGTTGATATTCGCGTGCGCTCGCCCTGTTTCACGAATAGCAACTTTTCGATTTTTCCATTCTAGCAATAAGCCAAAAATCGCTCCGTTATATGTCTCTCTCTTTCTTTCTTTCCCTCAAGAAAGTAAAGCTACTCCGACATCTGTTACAACGAAAGATATCTAATTGTTTATTTCGACAGAACAACCTGATAAGTATGAGATCGTAGTGAACTTCATTTTACTATTGTAAATTCTTCTTACAGATTTTATTCATAGTACCATTATAGTTTGCTATTAAATAGTCTATTTTGATTGGTTTCAAAATTTTCAGGTGGTTCTACAGAAGTACGCACTAACATGATTTCATATGCTACAATAAATGTACATATATGTAGGATAACAGAACATAAGTAAAAAGTGTAAAGTTACTAACATAAATTCCATATAACATTGAAACTAGCAGAGCTGCTTTCCGTTTTGTCTTTAACATGTATCATGTAACTTAACATTACAGCCGCATCTTTCTCAAATACCCAAAGAAACTGAGTTTCTCTCTGCGCTACCTGCTCATACATACATACAGACATATGATTGTATGTAGTTATTCATCTACATTTACCTCAATAGTGCACTATACTTTCTGCATGCCTGCTTGCTAACGTTTTCGTGTGTAATATTTTCTTCATTGAGAAGCATTTATTTATTCTCGCATACATAAATGTGTACTGGGGTGTGGAGCTAACCTTTGGAAGTAGGGTTATTTCATCGACCTCAATTGATCTTTAATCCATTGTGTCAACGATTAAAAGAAATACACAATGATAGTTGCGTCAACTTACTTTACTCAAATCTGTGCGCCTGGACGAATCTTAGACTCGTTTCCACATGAACAAGAAAGGTTGAAAATGGTATTGAAACTGCGTTCATTCCGCAGAGCAGCTCATTTCAATATGATGTTTTGTCTACACACATGCACATGCACACATGCATCATATACAAATGTTCACATGTTTGAATGTAAGTGCTAGGTGCATTTGATGTGCGCCTGGCACAACTTGTGGACTTGGCTCCAATTTTTTCAATCGATTGAGCATTGAGAATATGGGGGTGTAAATTCAAGAAAACGGAAACGATTCAGCAGATATTTTGGATATCGGATAACTTTGGATATTGGATAATTAGTACGAACAAATCTGGTGTATGAGAAAGAATTATAAAGTCTTGAGAGTTATGTAGTACATATTATGTACTACATTTGTGTGTGTGTGTGTCATGGAAATATTGATATAGTTTATAAGTAACAAATTATAATTTACGTATGTATGTAACTGTAGTTAAGGAAGTTTCTACTTTTACTTATTATTATTTTTATTTATTTTTTTTTTTTTTATTTTCAAAATACGGTCGTAATAAAATGAAGGTAACTAAAAGGTACCACCTGAGATGAGTAATTCAGATGTAGCCGTGATCGTGATAACTCAGGTTCGAATGCATTGTCACGGGTCTGGATTTTTTCTTTTTTTTTCTTTTTTAATAAAACATAAAACATAAAATTAACAAAAATATATTTTACTTGATTTTAAAAAACCCGTCAGACCTAAATCGAAGTCTACTCAAATTCAATACCTTTGTATTGACGACTTTGAGCCGGTCGCTTTTGCCGTTGTTATTTTATATTCATTCACAAAACCATACATTTGTTGAATTAAATAGTATACAACAGCGCCATCTATACTGCAATATACAATATTGAGCTCTTAAAAAAGAAAGGTTCGTGCCATTGCTGCTAAACCAGAATTGTTAAACCAGTATTATTAAATAATATTGTAGATATAACGCCATCTATCGTCCATACGCTCGTACGATATATATACAATATTATTATTTACGAAACTTTAGATTTGTTGAATTGAACAGCGCCATCTATAATTCAATTTCAATATTGAGTTCTTACAAAAAACATGGTGTTATTGCTGGTCAAATTATAGCTATAATACCCATCTATCGTTCGTTCGTTAGATATATGTGTCATTTGTAATAAAAGCAAGATTTAGACCAAGGCTGGACATATTCGATGTAGCCGTGATCGTCTAGTGGTTAGGACCCCACGTTGTGGCCGTGGTAACCCAGGTTCGAATCCTGGTCACGGCAATGCCTAGGAAGCATTGTCACGGAGTCGAATTAATAACATTTTTTATTACTAAGCTTTTTTTTAAATTTATTATTAAACAACTTCTATCATGATTAATCTGCACTTTTCTTTAAAGAATTATTATTTTGTCATTAGGTATTTGCGCAATTCTGTTTTCATTTATTTTTCAAAAAATATTTAATCTATGTATATAGGCTAAATTAAAAATAAATTATTTGATCAGTTTTGTAAATGTTTGGTAATTAGACTCGGAATTAATAACAACCCGGCGTAGCCGTGATCGTCTAGTGGTTAGGACCCCACGTTGTGGCCGTGGTAACCCAGGTTCGAATCCTGGTCACGGCAATGCCCAATGAAGGCATTGTCACGGAGTCCGGGTGTTTTCTTTTTTCTGTAATTTTCAATTTCTTACAAACACCCAACTAACTATATGAGGAACTTTTAAATTAAATAGTTAAAACAAATTCATATCAATTTCTCTATATTTTAGATTTCAGTATTTACAAATGCCATTTTGCATAACATACATACGATTCATATAAATAATATATCTGAAACTATTCTCAGTAAATCAAACATTGTTATAAAGCTTTATCGTTTCGCCGATACTTCATCGATTTCCTTACGATCACTTAAAGAAAGTGTGGTTTACTACTACAGCTTACTCGTCATATTTGAAAACCATAAACACATACACCCGCGGAATGTGATAACACATTTCAGATGCATACAAGATACATGTCTTCTTTTAAAATTACACAAAATAAAAACGACTAAAATTACAAATAACATGCGGGTTGGTTTTCCATTTTTATGTTAACAAACTTTATATAAACTGCTTACTTCTCACTGCTTACTGCTGACCATAAAGCAGTTCAGAGCCGGGTGGTATGGAGCTGGGATCGACGTTAGCACTAAAGTAGTTGGCGGGCGTTGCTACAGACGGAAAGAGCACCTCTGCCGACTGTGGTTGCTGTGAATGTGAATTTGGCTGTAGCTGTAGCTGTGGCTGTGGCTGTGGTTGATCCTGCGGCGCTTGTTGTAAAGTTATATTATAGGGGTTCTGCACATATTCTTGATATATGTCAGACGCATTTCCTGTTGGCACCGCCGTTACCGCCTCATAGATGGGAACAAAGCTTTGGACAATCGATGTATTCGGCATCCTGGGAAGTGACGGGTATGCATTGCAGGCCAGCAGATGACTAAGGGGCACATCACTTGGTGATGTTGGTTGAATCTGTTGCTGATACTGTTGATGTTGGAAATGCTGATACAGAGCTTGCTGATTGTCAACTGAATTCGGCGGTGTAGTTGGCAGCTCAATGGCGTAGCTGTTAGTGCTGACCATTGGTGGAGAGGTCAGCACTTCCGGCTGGATAACAGTCTGAACGGGCCGTGCATACGTATTAGTGTGGACAGCTGTTGAAGCTGAAGCAGCTGCGTCATTGATCAAGTCAGGAAGCAATGTGTTACTGTTAACAGAAAGCTGCTGCTCATGTTGCTGCTGCTGCTGCTGCTGCTGCTGCTGCTGCTGCTGCTGCTGCTGCTGCTGCTGCTGTTCCGTTGAATCTTGCGGAGGGACTAATATGGGCTGATAGAATGAAATATTCCGAAGATAAGTTTATAGGGCTCAACAATTATAAACAGTGACCTTACCTGCGCGAACGTAAAGCTGGGAGCCAGCTGGAGTGCGTCTGTCATAGGCGGCTGAAGAATTATGCTCCGTCGCGGCGATTCTACAGGTGAGGCCGGGGCAGCTGTTGCAGCACTCGCAACAGAAACAGCATCAGTAGTTGCGTTGACAGTCTGATCTGGCAGCTGTGGTGTATGGCTAGGGAGAACAGCCACAGAGGGCACCTGCTGAGCGGCTGTAGTGTTCGTCAATGTCTGAGCTCGCTTTCCTGCAAAACGAGCAGCGAGATCATTTGATTAATTAATAACTAAATAACGAATAAGAACTAAAACATCAAGATTAACGCCACAAACTAAACATTTCAACCATTTTCATTTGACCTTCTTGGTCAGACCCTTGAGCATCTTCAACTTAAAATGCAAACGGGTCCACGGATTCTTTTTCCGCTTAACCTGTATAGGGGCACCCGCCAAGCCCACACTTCTAGCTGTGCCATTCGCAAACGTTTCCAAATCGTTACAGTGCACTGGCAAAGGCAACGACATTGAATGCTCTTTAGTGATATTTGTTATTTCCAGCGATATGGCTGGCGATATCAAATCTGCAGGCGGACAGTTACTGGAAATTAAAACGCTACGGCTTTGCTTAGCATTCGACTAAATACCCCTCCACCCGACGCACCTTCATCGTGGAACAGCTCTGCTTTGAGATTGGGCAGAAACTCCCCTATACGCCGCCAAGTTAGCTCCCATAATGCTTCCTGAAGTGTACCGTCCTGGTTATGGAATACGCGCACAGAGTGCATCACAAGCAACATGTTCTTGAGTATCTCCTGCATCTGTTCGGAGAGCGTGTCGGAGCCCACTTTCATGAATCGTTCAATATAGTCCAATATGTCGAGCCACAGGTCATTAAAGGTCGTGCCCAGCTCAATAAGCGTTGTCAAATGCTGCAAGAACATTTTCGACATTATAGTAGCTGTCCGAATGCGTGACTCCTCCAACAGAGAGCTGTCCAGCTGACTCGTAGCAGGGCTCTCCGGCAGTAGTTCGTTGAGCAGCGGAAACAGGACATTTTGGAAACAAGAGCTCCACTCCGCACCTGAAAGCGTTTGTAAATCGTGGACCAACAATGCTCGCTGCTGCAGACAGGATATGGCATGCGTGCGCACCTCGCGCCGACGATCCATGGCTAGCCTTGCAATGCCCTGCAGTAACGGACACCAGCCAGGCGTCCATAGTGCTCCCGACTGTGACACCGCGCAGCCCTCCTCGGCCCACCAACGGAAAATCTGTGCAGTGCGCGTGTACAACGTGTACATGAGGTCCAGTAACTGAATGGATAACTGTTCGTAACGCTGCGCTAATTCTTCCTGTTCTACGGCATTTGAAGTATTCTTTTCGCCAATGTCGCCTACTGCAGAGGTTAAATTTCCAGTTGACGTGGACTTGACCACACATGGCTCACGTGCGCTCTCCTGGCGCTTTTTAAAATTACGTTTTTTGACAATGGCCTCAAATTTTCGACGCTGGTGTATTCCACCATCGCGGCACGCTTCCACAAAGATGCGAATACAACGCACACAGGCCTCAAAGTTGTACGGCGTAATGTGAGCAACACTGCGAACGATGAATGCCAGCGAGTCCCAGCACTTAAATAATGCAAAGGGTGAATGATCTTGCAGCTGGCAGTTAAACACCAACGAGTTGACAACAGGTGTGCCGGAGCTGGGTGGTGATTGGGGCCTAAATATAAGAATTGTGAATTATGAACAAGGTAAAATAACTTTGAAGAAAACGTGAAACATGCCTTGATGCTGTGGTCAATTCATTGTCCTTTCCAACCAATATCCAGTTCTCTGCACTGGGACTAGAAGTAGGCGCAGCTGCACTCGCCGACTTGCTCAACTCGGAATCAGATGTGTAGCCGCGCTCTAGTGACGCGGCCGTTAAATCGTCTTCGCCGTCAGATGTGGCGCGGCCATTGGTTGGCATTGTTATCTGCTGCCCAGCTTCACAGTTAGGTGGAACCGCGCCAGCGCCAACGCACTCTAGTAAATTGAATATAATCTGCCAATCTTGCTCCGAGTGAATATTTTGAGCAGAGGTCTTCAGCAACTCGTAGATGCCAATGGAAATTTGATTAGAGATGCGCAGCAAAAGTGCTGGCTTCAATGACAAAAGACTTCTGAGTGATTGCAATACAACGGGGCACAACTCTTCATTACGCATCAAGTAGATGGCCAGCTTTAGTACTGCCACGATGCAGCGATTCAGCAGATAATCATAGCCATTCTGTGCACTGGCAAGCAATAGATGCAACATTTGATCACGCACTGCTGGCCACAGCGGGACCATGCGATCACGATTGTGGACCACAATCTTTACAAGAAACTCCATCCAAAATACAGTTATGTCTTCCGCATATGGCTGTCCGCTGGATTTTGGTGTTTCCGGTGCCTTTATCAAAGATAATAAGCATCTTAGCAGCTCCTGCAATGACTCCAGTTGTACAAATTTCGACTCCTGAAGCATTTGATCCAGCTGGCATTCCTTAATGCACTTCCGACCGTGTTTAATAACTTCTTGCTCTTCGTAAGTGGGCTCCCGCTGACCCTCTGAGCTTATAAATGAGTAGAGACTGGAAAAAAGACCCAACTCTTGCTTTTCGCGTGGTTTCTCTAGTACCAGCATTGCCTTGCCATTGGGTTCACAGAAATCCTCTACCTCAATCAGAGCTTTGGGTAGCAATTTCAAACGGAAAAGCTGCAGAAACAGGTCCAAAATATGCTTCCAGCTTTCTCGGAGACTGTCTCCATAGCCGTGCACTAGAAGAAACACAGTTCGCATTGCCGCTTGCGCCTTAGCATTGAGACCAAAATTAACTGCCTGCTGGATTTCATTATTAGCTGGCACTGATTCGTGTTGTTCTACGCTGCTCAACAGCGTCGTGAACTTGCACAGAGTTAGTATAAGAGCATCAAAGTCATCATGCAGATTGTAATGCGCCGATATAGCTGCCGATTTACTAAAACCTGCAGCAATTGAATTTAATAATCAACTTTAATTCGAATCAAACTGGCTTATAACTTACCTGCCAGTGTCCGCTGATAGCCTGTTTCGGTGCTCTTGTCGAACATAAAGCTCAGAGCACTTAACGAAGCACCCCACACAATATTAAAGATTTGCACATCGTAAGCAGCATCGTTGACATAGTGGAAATGCCCGTCATGGGTCGCGCCTCGACGCAATAACATCTTCCACAAATAATTTTCGCGTACGAGTCCAGTTTGTTCGGCGGGCATCACAATCTCCTCATTTCTGCAGTAACCGGTTATACATTTAGATTTACCTTTAAACCAACAAAACACACGCCACTCACTTAATAGCATTGAAGATCTGAGCTAACATTTCTTGATCAAAATCTTGTCCACCATTTAGGCCGCGTAGGTTCTTCGTAAAGTCTTCCAGCGTCATGGGCACGTTAAGACGTTTAGCGTTCGAATTGTGCTGATCCATATTTAGCATGATGATAGCGTAGGCTAAGCGGAAAGCGGCATCCGTATTAGCAAAGGGCTCATTGTTTTGACTCTATAAGTTATTGAATATAGATGGTTCCTTGCATGAAATGTACTCGCTTGTACACCCGAGTTACTTACATGCCAATGATCCGAGAAGTGTTCCAATACGAGAAATATTAACGGCGCCTCGCCGGGCAACCGGAAAGTCTCTAAATAGAGACGCAGAGCTTGATCAACGCGAAGACCAGTGAAGTCAAACGAATCCACAAAGTTGATGAGAATCTTAGAATCGACGTTTTTCTTCTTTGAGATATATTCTCCAATCATTTTTTTATCAAGGCCAGGGTTCTCTCGTAGAAAAAGTGCCACTTGCATGGGATTAAGTTGAGCATCTAGAATGCCGTGTTCTTGCAAGTACTGAATACCTTTGTCAGGTCGTTGATTAAACCACTCAGTACCCTTGGACAACAAACGCTTCTTCTCCTTAACGCTGGCTAGTTGTTCGCTTGTTATGCCCCCACTCTCTCCCGCAGACTGCAGTCGCAAACGCTGTGAGCTGTTGTTGATGAAGCTCGCTATGTTTTCAACATGCTCCTCCCCGTTGTCAATGACTATGCCTTCAAGGCCGCTGTTATGGCGCGAGTGTCGACTGCCACCAACATCAATCGCTGGAGTCTGAACCAAAGTGTTGTTAAGACTGTTATTGCTCTTGGCAGCCGCACAGTTACGTTCGATGCAGTCGATGACACTGATTAGCGTATCCATCGCGATAATGTGCGTACTGTAAACTGCATTAGTTGCTGAAAGCGTGTACTTGCTCAGTAAATTGGTGAGACTCTCAAACATGTCTGTACAGTACAAGTCGCAGTCGTAGTTAATGTACAACTCCGTAACAAAACCAGGAATGCGCCACAGTTGCAGCAGATTGTCTAGCGCTAGTTCTCGCATCTCATATGGGGTCTTCGGATTATCACTCGCAATGATCTCGCTCACCTTCTTAAGATAGCACTCCAATTGAAATTTAAGGTGACCTCGAAGCGATTCAAAGAGTAAAAAACAAAGCTGCAAATCAGCGGCAAAGATGCTGAGACGCTCCGAGCTGAGCAGCTGGAAAACAGAAAACATGTTATATTATGCAATATAATATAAAACATATTATTACCGATATCAGATTCCTGCATAAATCGTCTTTGACCAGTTCCAGTAACACTTCGTATTTTCCAATGTTGTCCGCAGCCACTTCAAAGGCCACGGTCAGCAAACTTAGACCAGTGTGCATCATGCTATCAGAGTTTTGCTTATCCAAAGGATTGCACAATATAATAAGAAATCGGAACAGCTCCTGAATGAACGGCAAACCATAAGGCGTTAGCGTTGAGGACAATGCTGCCACGTCCTGGCTAGACGACTGCTGGGTGAACCGCACTCCCACAGAGTTAATATATTCGCTGCTATTGGCGTCGGCTAGCATGGTAGTTGTAGAGTCCTCATCTCCATCGGCTGTTTCGCCAAGCTTCGTAGCATCCACCTGAATTGATGGTACATCTAGCCCTGCACTGATTGTATTCCCAATATTGTTAACAGTTGTTGTTGTTGTTGTGGTGGGTGTCTGCGTTATCTTGCCCTGCATATCCAGAATATTGCCAGCTGGAGAAGCAGGTGTAGTTGCGAGAATAGGTGCCTTCAAATGCATAGGCGCCGCTAGCGTGCTCTGCGGCGTCTGAGGAGGCTCCTCGGCTGTAGATGATTTGTGTTGTGGCGCAGTCAAGGCCGGCTGTGCCTTACGCTTATGTTTCTCTGTGGCTGCACCAGCTGCTTCATAAATGGTAAATCGCTTTTGTAGCGCAGTATCGCTGCCGTCCTCTGTGAACTGCGGCAGACGCATGAAGAACAACAGCACCATATCCTTCAGAGACTGTTCTGCAGATCGGCGGAGCAGCTCGCTAAGACGCGGCTCGAAGCAGATCTTAAAACAGCTGAGCATCACTTCGCACATTGACTCATTGCTAACAGCGGCACCTTCTGGGCTTCGGATTAGAGTGTGCAACACTTCGATAACACGCATAAATGTTACACTGTCAGAAGACTGATCGGTACCCATAAAACGGGCATGCGTTACAGCATCTGCAATCATCTCTACAATTACAGCTAGATTTGGTGTTGTAGGATCTAAAATTTAAATATTCAAGAAATTTAATAAGCATTTGGCAAAACCCACAGAGAGTACAAATAATCTTGTACATACCAATCAAGCCATATGACAAAAATTTATTAACCGAGGCTAAGGCGAGACTAGTTAATGGCCCAGTGGTGTCTGCTGTACGAATCACCTCCAGAAAGGGCGCCAGAAACACGTTCGGCTCAATTAAACGCAGATCCTCAATGCGGTTCAGCACCTGCTTTAGATCGATGAACAGTTTTAACAAACCGTCCTTTTCGTCATCCTGCATTTAAATAATAAAGTTAAATATTTTTTTAGGATATATACATATGTATGTCAGCAACTTACCACGTAGGCTGTTGCGTTCCAACGCGTACCACGTCGCATGGCCGTCATTAGGGTGGCCATTTCACCTCGAACTACATAAATACCGTTTCCTGGCAGTGACATTGTGTCCAGATTCAGTAATTGCAGCTAATTGGCTTCAACCTTTAGGAATTTGGCACGAAACGAACGAATTTTTAATAACCTGCTGCTGCAGCTCTTTTTCTTACATATGTACATATGATTTACTCCACTTGAACACTGCCAGGCGCACACACACTCATACACACATACACTCGCCAAATGTGTAAGGAAGAATACGTTTACTTAAACATTTTATTAATACGAAATTTGTCAATAATTTGTTTGCGAGTTTTTGGTGACGTTTACGACGTGTATGTTCCGTTTCAGTTTATTTACTAGCAACCCTGCCAATATCGATATATCGATAAAGTTAGTATTTTTCAATTTTTGTACAATAATTGCCATTCTCATTACAATTTCAAACACGTTTAAAATTTCTTAAAAATTCAAATATTTTTCAATTGGAACAATCAGATATGATTTATAGAAATTGACTTGAAACGCTTTACAAAAAAAAATAATAATAATAATAATAATAATATTATTTGTGACATTTTATTATTATACATTTATTTTATTATTATATATTTATTATTATACTACTGTGTTAAGAACTTCTGTACTAACAGATCACCAAGAAGCTGGCTCAAGAAATGGTAGCTGTTATTGGATACCCGCTTAATTTTAAATGAGCGTATATCATTAGAAACAATCCACAAACCATACAACACGATTGAGTGTCTTTTAACAGTGACCATACAATACATATTTTGTTTTGTCAGTGCTAGTAAACACGCAGTTTGCGCTTCTATCTATTTTATCGATGTTTTTTTTTTTTTTACAATGACAAATATCACTGTTAAAAGACGTGGAGTTGCTTGTGGACCACAAGTTGTGGTATATCGCAATCAATTTTATGTTCATTCGAAAACGCAGTTTTCGTGCACGTGGTTGTATTTTTCGTTCTAGAGACATACATACATATATTTAGTAATTTTGTAAGATACTCTAAGTAATAATTTTTGTCCAATGCACGCTCGTTAGTTTAGTAACTATCAGCTTTCGGGTGCTATTTTTGATGGACAAAGAATAATTTAACAATCTTACCAAAGTGATGTGCGGAATACATAGTACATCATTTTCATTAAATTGTTAAACACACATTGTAATTACATACATACATCCACACATACATATGTATGTTTTTAGAAGAATTCCCTTGCGTTGAGCAGTAAATTGTCGCTGACTGATAAATGGGCGACGATAATGCAAACAACGATAGAAAAAACTAACGACATTTAATAATACATTGACCAATAAATCCCATGGACATTGCATTTTGAGGTGTCGCGACATATTCTTTATGTATTATGAATTTAAATGTATTTATTCATATGTACAAACCCAGGTTATGTATTCATGTTTGTATGTACATACATACATACATAAATATGAGAATGACTTCAAAGGGGCATCGTATATTAGGTTAAAAAACCAGTTAAATGATTAAATTATTATTTTTTTTTTTTTTATTCAATTTTTATTGTTGAGGAAACCATACTTAATCTATGTCTGCGATGCTCCAAGCAAACGCTTCAAGTTATCCTGTGCCAGGGCTCTTTTGACAGCCATAAACAATTGCGAGTCAATAGCTTTGCTTTGTTGCTGAACCAGCGGTAATCGACTAAACCGTTTCGCTAATTCCGCCAGCTTTGGTTGCTGTTGCAAAAAGCTGTCAAGAACATCTGGAGAAATATTAGCAATTCGAGCTAACTCGTGAACATGCGGCGCCACGGGAGCAGATGACGTTCCTTTAGGCGTGTTGAGGTGTGGCGGCCTTAAGGCCGGAGCGGATTTGTTCGTATTTGCGTTGTTACTGACTGGAGCTGGCCTAGGCGAAGCTGTCACGTGTGTTGGAATGAATACGGGTCGTAATGGAATAGGATAATGATAGGGCAATGGGTTCCGCACAAGTACGGGTCGCAACGCTGGTGCTAAACTCCGCTGCTGGTTGTTACTTGTCTGCACGGGTGCCACCAGCACATGCTTATATGGCAAACGTCTGGATTTTGTGTTGCTATCCAAGCCCTGCGACGATCTGTATTGATTTATGAAATCGGTCACACCCTTCATTAAGCCACCCGCTTCCATCTGCTGCGTTGGTATCTTCGTTGTTACAGGTATATCGAGCCTGGACGTCGCATCGTAGTCGACATCGAAATCATCATTGTTATTATCATTTGCTTCTGGCTTATCCTCGCTGCCATTGTTGGAATCGGTTGGCTCATAATCGGTCGACTCCAAGTATGCCTTCATCAGTGCTATGCCTTGATCTGTGGAAGTCAGAGAGCGCACATATTTGATTGTCTCATCGTCGTTGCTAGTGCCCAGCAGACTGCCAAGCTCACTTAGGCTGGGCAGCTGATCTATTCGCTTAAAGTCCAACTTAGTGCGAGCAATGTCAATCAAATCCTTGGGATATTCGCCAGCCACTCTTAGTGCTGCTGTGCTTGTGTACGTAATCGGGGTTGGAGTAGGTGTGCTCGGATTGATGAGCTTGAAGGCGGGAATATTATAATAGAGTCCATTTTGTAACTTTGGATTCAACCGGAGCTTATCAGTGTCAACAATAATTGCACTGTCTTGCCCGTAGAATTTGGGCATCAATGGAATGCGGCCCCTGATACATTGCCACAGAGCCAAATGCAAAAGAAACTTCAGGAGCCCACCGAACATTCTGCTCAACACGAGGTTAAAAGAACAACTGATAAATCATTGTCGATCGAGCCTTGAGAAACCTAATCATGTTCCTGTTTGGGCCTACCTTCGTGGAATTATCTTTTCCTCTTTCCACGAATGCTCGACGGCAAAGGCGAAACGTTTTATACCTGCTGGGCCATAGAAAATTACGATTTCCATTGAAAATTCATTGCCATCGACTACCTGTATAATTATCAAATTACACATGCCTTCTCAGAATTTTCGAACTTAATGGTTATATGTATTAGTTTTTTTTTTTTTTTTTTTAATTTCAATTTTAAAACAAAAATAAACCAGAGTTTATTTAATATAAATCCCTTAAACTAAAGAAAATAAGTCCGATGGGAAAATATGTTGTACCCTGAGCGCCTCAATGCGCTTAATAACTAGGAAATGGGCAAATTCCCTGTATATGGGAAACCTATATGTATTTACATAGTATCGTACATGAATTTAGCAGCATAAGACAAAGTGCAAACTGGAAAGAAGTCTATGTAAATGTCGCTTGCGTATAAGATAGGATAGCAATGAGCATCGTAATATTATCATTTGGACACGCCGACTAGAGCGGGGCGTATGCAACGCTCGTGTAGTTTGTAGCCGAGCTTGGTAACCTCTATAACCGTGTTTGCCTCAACAGTGGGGTCTTCTTTTTGGAACAGGGCTTCGTGCATATTTGGATTGAATTTTTCATTGATTGGATCAATCGGCTCTAGCCCATGACGCTTGAACACCTGAAGCAATGAAGCGCGTGTCATACTTAAACCTTCAAACAGATTCTTCAGATCGGAATTGCCGTTGAGCTAAGAGATAAGACCAAAAGTATATTAAAGCGTGCGTTACTAATGAGAACTAAATTAAAATTACTTTTTCTTTAGGAACTGCTTGAGTTGCATGGCCAAGTGTGTCGGCCACTTCTAACAGATCCTTACAAAAACTTTGTATTCCAAATATTTTTGCATCGCTTATTTGTTTATTTAACCGTGTGCGCATATTCTCGCTATCAGCCAGCGCACGCTTATATTTGTCTAAAAGCTCGCTGTTTTGCTCTTTAGCTGCCGCCAACTCTTGCGTCAGCCGCTCAATCTCCAGTGATTGTGGCACTTTTTTCTGGTCCGCTACTGTTTCATCGTCAGCTACCGCTTGCTCCTTTTTTTCCGTTGTATAACCCCGCAACAATTGTGATTGGGAATGGCGCAGCAAGCTGTCATGATTTGGTTACAAGAATTAAGCGTCCATTATTACGTCACAGAAGTGGACCCATGTGGTAATGCTTACCTTATGTTATTTATACAAGCCGTGGGTACAAAGTTGCCTACACGATTAGCTAGCATTTTTATAGTTAAAGATGTTTTCGTTGCCATTGAAGTTATTGTTTTCTTAAAGGCTATGCAACTTTTAATAACTCTTACAGTTACAATTCACTGAAATAATTTTTGTCTCAGCGCATACTGATTAATCGAGAACTCAATCGATATATGTATGTACAAAATACCAAAAACTGAACTGGTATTTTATGCGAAGCATTGAGCTTTTTTGAACTTACTGCGAATTTTCAAATAAATGGTAATATATATTTTCGAAAAAATTGCTGGTAAGCACACATAAATATGTATATATTTTATTAAAACCAATTAAACTGAACGGACTGTTTGGTTTAATTTATACACAATAAATTTCTAGTTACAATGGATTACCTTGAGTTTCCTGTAATTCCGTCTGTTTGCCGCAGGGTGAGCGCAATTAATTATATTAAAAAAACATCAGACAGTTACGCCCGAAACTGTAGCAAATTATTAAGACTCGCTACACATGTTTTCACTCGTATACAAAATATATGTATCTATGATTACATATGCTTATACATACATACATACATATATATATATATATATATATATATATATATATATATATATATATACATATATATACATATATATATATATATATATATATATATATATATATATATATATATATATATGTATGTAGTCTGTCTGTTGAGATAAAATGCAAATTTACAGGTATACCCTGTAACCGTAGCATTATACAATCGGGGCATTCGATTTTTTTTATTTTTAATACTTCCTTGATCCTAGATGAAGATGAGCTTTCTAATTCATCTTTCGCATAATTGAATTGGTAATAGCTTATTAAATGATGTAGAACTGTGTGCGTGGTATATTCTATTCGAATACAATAGAAGGCTGCATCATTGTTTCGAGTACGATCTTTAAAATTCAAAGTACGAGTATGTGTGTTTATTCAATACAGTACTTTACATATACATGTCCATTTTTGTGTATATTCACGTACGTATGTAAATAAATGTTGTATTCAGGTGATGTATATATTATATAAGTTAAGGCATAGAAAACCATTTAGTTGAAACTTAACTCTGTGACAGTGAAGTTGCGATCACATTTATAGTAAAACAACAATTTTAAACATCCTGTCAAAATGAGTGACGAAGATATGCAATTGGCTCTCCACATGGCAGCCAACTCAATATCTGTGGAGGATGATCCTGATAGTAACGAAACACTAAATTCTCCGAAGCCGTTGAGGAGAGCACGCGTTTTAGATTTAAATGAAAGACGCAAACAATTTCGGTAAGTAAAAAAATAAAATTGAAACAAACTAAAAATAGTACGGAATATGTATGAATTATATTGTTGAATGACAAACAGCATTTCATTTTATGTTGTTGTATCTGTAAGCGCCATCGATAATCAGTAATCATCAATATCACTAATGCTATATTCAAGAATATTAAAAAAAAATGAATTCATAAAAGCATATCATTGGTAGATTTTACCAGCTGTTAAAAGTATGCAATATAAATGTTAATGTCCACCTTACGTATTTTTGGGAAACTACGTTTTTATCAGTATTTTTCCAGACCCAAACTACAGTCACATTTTTGTATTCAGTAAAAAAAATGGTTTAAAACTCGATACAGTGAAAATGTCTACAACGCCAGAATTGTTAAAACACAATCATGTAAAACAAAGTCCGCGACAGCCGCAACCGTGCCACAATGTTAGCAAAAGGGTTGAATATGACAACGATGCTTCCAGCACAGCCTCTGACGACATCATGAACAGCAGCTGGTGGTGGTGAGCTTTTTTGTCACATTTGCCATCACCCGCTCATCTGCGCATCGAAGAGATATATGCTTCCGCAATCTCAACTTTTTTTACGCTTTTTTCATTAACGGTTAATAGAAACTTTCAATGGTTAATAGAAATTTTCTCACTTCTTCTTTTCAGGCGTACTCGCAGCCTAAACGCACCGTCACCCTTCCAGCAATTTGGGCCATGCGGGGGTATTATGAAAAATTCAGCAATGGTTATGCAAATACAGGATCCTGCCAGTCAGCGCCTGACTTGGTACAAGCCCCCACTCACTGTGCTGGTCATCAAGAAAGTCTGCGATGCCTCCGTACTGACGCCATTCGTGCAGTTGGTGACTTGGTTAGTTCAGGAGAAGAATATGGTTGTTTGGGTAGAGTCTGCAGTGCTAGACGACGTTACTCTTAACGAAGACATACAATTCCGCTCCATTCGAGACAAGCTGGTGACTTTCAAGTAAGATTTTAGCCTAGTTAATTGACTTAGTAAGAGATGTCTAAAAAATGTTTTCCTAACAGAGATGGCCGAGATGATCTTACAGACCGTATCGACTTTATTGTCTGTCTTGGTGGTGATGGCACACTGTTATATGCTTCCCTATTATTCCAGCAATCGGTACCTCCTGTGATGGCCTTCCACCTAGGATCTTTAGGCTTTTTGACGCCATTTCGTTTTGATAATTTCCAAGAACAACTAACTAGTATATTGGAGGGCCATGCAGCGCTTACATTGCGTAGTCGGCTACGTTGCGTGATGCATCGACGCAGTGAAAATCCCCATGGTTTTGAACATGGGGTAGATTCGAATCCTGAGCCAGCGTCCCCCTTGGCCAACAGCATATTAGTATTAAACGAAGTCGTAATTGATCGTGGCCCATCGCCGTACTTAAGCAATATTGATTTGTTCTTAGATGGCAAGTATATTACGTCGGTGCAGGGCGATGGGTTGATTGTGTCCACGCCCACGGGTAGCACGGCATATGCGGTGGCCGCTGGCGCCTCCATGATACATTCTTCCGTGCCTGCCATTATGGTGACACCAATATGTCCGCACTCCTTGAGTTTTCGACCGATAGTAGTGCCCGCAGGTGTTGAATTAAAAGCAAGTACTAAGAATGAGAAATTATTCGAGAAAACAATGAACATTTAATTTGCTTCTTTTGCGTGTTTTGCAGATTTCAGTATCACCTGAGAGTCGGAATACTTCATGGGTGAGCTTCGATGGTCGCAATCGTCAGGAGCTCTTTCATGGCGACAGTCTGCGCGTAACCACGTCAATTTATCCCGTCCCCAGTATTTGTGCCCAAGATCAAATCTCTGACTGGTTTGCGTC
Organism: Drosophila aldrichi; assembly: GCA_035045965.1. NCBI lineage: Eukaryota > Metazoa > Arthropoda > Insecta > Diptera > Drosophilidae > Drosophila > Drosophila aldrichi. Next base: position 427,053 of record JAWNOM010000374.1, on the reverse strand, counting down.
GCTGGCCGATGGACTGCATTGGAATGTGCGCAAGCGTCAGAAATGTCTTGATGAGTTATCAGACTTGACTGCATCTGGATCGGAGGATACATTCGATGAGATTGAAAATACAAAATTGTATGATGTGTAGTGCGTAAGTTTCAGAGACACCCATTTGGAAAATAGTTAGCTTGCAAGCGACTCTGTAGTGTAAATGTGCAATCGCTTTCTGTTTATATGCCTATTTAACGTAATTCAATATTATTTTAATGTTGTTTTATATTGTTTAATTTTAACCACTCGAATGTTTTGAAAAATTAATTAAAAACTCTTTTTACACTGTTTTTGCTGAATTGCCCATGCGCAGTCTGTAACAAAATACTTCAGTTTAAGTGGAATTTAAGTTTCGTTGCTGTATTTATACATATGTATATTTTTATAAGTACATATCATATGTCATGTAGATTGTTGGTTACATGTTGCTCACCTCGGCTTAATCTGTTTGCACTGCCATAGCCAAGTTATTAGCAGTTCCGATGATATGCATTTGGGCTTATCGAACATCAATTAGAAGGCTTTTTGTCTACGCAAAAAATAAATGAAACTGAAAGAGAATGGATAATGTTTCACAGGTCTACATAAGATACACTTACACACCAGATTTTTGCCATTGTTTTGTTTTGTTTTTGTTTTTTTTTTTTTTTTTCACTGTAGATTGTTTTTGCCTTTTTTGTTAACAGATTCAAGGTGTGCGAATCAATATCAAAATATGTATGCCTTTGTGTGTGTGGGTCGTGACAGGTGTGCGTGCTTATCTAGTCATATGAAATGCATAAAATCTCGAAATATAGGCGTATGCTATAGTACACTTTGAGCGGTTACAGCGTGCGGTTGTGTTTATGCATAAAATTAAAAAAAATATTTTAATTTATATTTGTTATTGAATTGAGTTATCTTAAAATCAAAATGAATGTTCAGGATATGGAACGAGCTAGACAAATGTGTCAAAATGGATCTGTTGTGCCCGTACTAAATACAACAGATACTACACAAAATAAGCTGCAAATGGGTAGTTTATACGACAAGCGAAATCAGTTTCGGTAAGCATAACTATGCTATTTTTTTGGACAACCAATCCGTCCTTGAACTGTCGAACAAAATGAGTTTAAAAATAACTGAAGCTATGAGTGATATAGCAATCAGCCTGTATTCAGTTTTTATAATATCGATAACTACAATTTATAAAATTTAAGAAATAGTTGTAAGAAAATATAATTAAAGCAATTTGTGTACGGTATACTTACACTACAATTTTCTGCGTACTTAATAATTATATTCTTATAGTATTTCAATAATAAGCGATAAACATCTTACAATTGAATGATCCATAATGAGACATTATAATCGATATGTGTTTTACAACAGCTGATTTATCGCTATTATGTTAATATAATCGAATATTGAACAACTTATTATTTTATAAGTTGTTTTTTTGAGTAAAAGTTATATATTGCAAAACTATGTAAGCTTACAATTCTTCCCGGCTGGACCTGTTAAAAAGAGTGTTTATGTCGGAATTTTATTGTTCATTGAGGGAGTCTGTTAATCGAACTGGTTCCAGACGTATCGATTAAATATTGCAAATGTAATGAATCTCAAATAAATAAATAAATAAAAATGTATTAATAAATGTTGGTAGAGTTGAAAGTACGTTGCATGCTGCATTTAGCCTGCCAATCCGTCGACCATAATATTAATAATAATTATTGTAAAGACGATGTCAATTGAACGCGTTTGTAGGTCAACCACATCAGCGTTAATAATTCCACAACCATGGTGCCTAAATTGAATTTTGCAAATATGTTTAATTCCCACTAAATACTGTTTTATGCGGTAGAATTTTACTTTAAAGCTTAAATTGTCTAATTTGTGAGTGTAAACCATGTCTTCGTCCTCCTATAACATAATACAATGTCCAAATCAACCGACTAAGACAACCCCTGCCCAATCTGTGCCAGGTGCAACTGGAGGGCGAAGTGCAGGTGTATCTTCGCACTGTGGCAACTACGATGAGCATGACAATAAGTTGATAAGTTTAATCAGTGCTCGCCACAACAATGGATCAGCATCCTCTGCTCCTGGCCCTGGCCTCCTGACCAATGGCACTGCTAGCGATAGAGAAATGCGTTGGTGGTGGTAAGTAAAATAAACACTCGAATTAATAAGTGGCATTGTGTACACATGCACAATCACTCACGTTCTAATGGAGAAATAGCTACTTTGTTTTTACTGGCAGCATTTCGTTGTAATTGGGGAAAGATTATTAGAGTCGAATATAAATAGTAATTAGGCAAGACTAGTCGCCAATTACTGCGTTGTTTACATAACTTGCTTACTGTTGTTTGACTGTTTGTTTTTTGTATTTTTATTTATTTATATACATACAAACATATATACTGCTAGAAACATAAGCACCTGTTCGTAAATTTAGTCTCTCCCTCTGTTTCTCTCTCGCACGCTCTCTGTTGATTATTCGACGCGTGTCCAAAAATCGCTCAGCTGTTTACAACCTGATCGCTTGCGACGATTGGAGACGGTCCTAAACTTTTATTTTCAAATCGCACAACAATTTATAATTTTATCACCTTTTTGGCATTTCAGTTCAGTTATCGCTGGTTCACCAGACAGCACGGTTGTGTTTCGTGAGATCGACGGGGCGCGCTTTCCTCTCTCTTCTTGCCTCTCTGGTGATACCTCTACCCATCTCTTGTGTTTTGTATAGATTATCTCACACACAAACACACTCTCTCTCTGTCGGTCGGTCGATCGCTCGCTCTCTCTCTCTCTCTCTCTCTCTCTTATGTCGGTCGTTCGCTTCGCTTAAAGCTAGGGCTAAAAGCTACGTGTGCTTAATACGCCATCTTATATAATATGTAACTAAGTGACTTCTGTGTTTCAAATAGTCCTTCTATCTTAACATGAGGGTTCATTTAACTGAAGCAATCTTGGGCGTTTACACGTGCAGTCCTCCTCGGCAATCATTGTTTTGTAAGAATCAATAAGACTTCGAATGGCCTCACTGATCGAGCCAATGATTACACTCGCGAGTGTTGAAGCTTGAGTCTTGAGTCTTGAGTCCCGAGCCCCGAGTCTAGTATAGCTAGTATACTAGATTATGTACTTGCTTTGTTTTCATAACGTTTCTTTGTTCAATAAATCGTTACAAACCTGTTCGTTAATGGCTACAATGCAATGTTTGTTTTCTTTGTTTACAAGTTCAAAAAAGTGCACAAATTTTATAATTAATAATTTTTATTTTTCAACCTCAATGCATTGCTGCCTGTTTTTCCAGGAGTATCAAGAAATTAATCTGCCCGACTTCTTAATGTATGCATTCAAAAATTCATTTTAAATATTACAATTTATAATACAATAGAAAATTACCTCATATATGTACATCCGCATGTCCACATATTTTTTGCCAAGGGCCTCTGTCCTTTGTCGAAAATAACGTTCAAAAGATGCTGATTAATGATTGATGATTGGCTCTTTGTTTTGCTTTCTCTCTCTGTCTTCTGCTCTCTTTTGTGCTGAGATTTCTTGTTGACTTGTTGTTGACTGGAATTTCTATGCAAATACCTAAGGCAATTAGTTGACGTCAGAGCCGGAACTTAAGCAGAATTCATAAACATTAATAAGAAAAAGCAAAAACAAGAGGCAAGAGATTGCTGTTTTTTCATCATTTGCATTCTAAAACCTGTTGAAAAATAGCAACATATTACTTTGATATTTTCATTTCAAATCCCGCTCTTACCGAGTTTTTGGGGCGCTTACCCTGCTGAATCGAGAGGCATCTGACTGACTCAACAATAAAATATTCGTGGTTTTTTTTTTAAGTTCGTTTTAACACTTCGAAAAAGGGAGCAAGGTTAAATCTGTTTACATTTTTGAGCAATCGGCCAGGGCCGTCTTAAAGTGGTTTGGATAGCAGTGTGTAACGCCAAGACAACGGTAAACTAATGAAATACAATGTTGCAGCTTGATCAAGCTTCCGCAATGTGCTAAGAAATTGGGAAAGTGAACTTTGATTTGTGATCTTTGAATTGCTTGAAAAGTGAATCTGCAAAAGTTGCATCTGAGCCATGTCCTGCCGCTCGGACATCGATCTGGCCACTCTACATCAGCACCGCCTCGAAGAGCGCTGGAACTATGGCCTAACCTGGTGCGGAGCCCATGGAAGAAGCCAAGAACAGCAACAGTTGACCCACTACAATGCGCTGCTCGCCCGTCAGAGCGCCAGCCAGCATCAGCATCGCCATCAGCACCAGCACCAGCACCAGCACCAACAGTTGACCAAAAGCAATTCCAGCAGTTCTAGTAGAACTGTCAGCAGGCTAAAGGATAACGTTGCCAAAGATAATCAAAATAAGCCGCTTCAGGGATTTGAAGACTATAGTAATGACTACTTTACAGCTACGACGCGTCGCAGACGTTCCGGCACTTGGCCGTAAGTAACAATGTTTAAAACCTACCGCCCTAGGCTATAAGGCCTATAAGGCATAAGCGAGTTCGCTCCGAAGACCTCTCGAATGACCGTCAAAGACACATAGATTAGGTTGAAGAAAGCGCTCAAAAGTTAAAGCGCACAAGTTAAAGTTGCGGTTCATGTTTCGGATTGATTTGCCTTCTCCTATTTCGATTGTCGATAACTTTAGTAATTGGAAGTCTTTAATTGCATAAAAAGGATTGGGCATGGGCCCGGTAATACTTCTCAGATTACGTACATTGGGTGTGGGCAGGCGCGTATACAAGGGGGGGGGGGGGGTGGTTTCGGGGGTTCATGCCTTGAATATTAGTTATTCATTTGGACCAGGGAACCTTTGTTACTTTGATGCACAACCGGGTAGGCCTGGCAAGGTAGTGAAGCCAAAGTACTACTCTGCACCTAGCATATCAGTTATCAAAAAGTATAAATAATTGGTGTCTGCCCCACTATCACGTAAATGTTCTTCAAGTAAATGTTAACGCCAGCATGATGAGCCAGATTTTGTTATCAGGCTAATACGCAAAACGCTTTAATAGGTTTGTTTTTGAACTCCTTCTCAAGGGTAGCATGAGTGCATTCGAATTTGATATAAATGTCTATTCAAACGTATTATTATATAGATGGACTTAGCGAAGCTGGAATTAGGAGTAGAGTAAATATACCGTATATCGTCAAAGCTGATCGAGAGATACAAATTTCGACCTGCACGACGCCATAGGCCGTGACCCTTCTGCACAGATCTAGGTACGGACAAAAATAGTTGTCTGTGAATACTTATCACCGTATTGGGGCACTTCGAAACAAGTTTGCGAACATCTTGAATGGTTAGGCATTTGCTGTGATGGCGCCGTCTGTGAATCAAAGCCGATTAGTATTTAGTTTTGTTTTATTTATTAGTTTGAAGCACCCAAACCACTATTCGATCCGCACGTGTGTATGTGGGCTCCAAATACTTTTTATTTTGTGCTACAAGCTCCTACAAGCTACTGTCTTGTATTCGTTGTTGTTTATTAGCGTTTTGTTTTGAAAAACTCTCGAGGCATTGAATGTCAGTCAATGCCTATTAATTAATTCCGTGCCAGTTTGTGCGAGGCGCAATTCATAAATAAAACACAAAATAACAACTCATGACCAGCGGACAACGAAAACTCAAAATCAAAATAAAAATGAAATCAATCTGCGAACGGAGGGCTCCAAAGGTCCAGCGGGTCAAAAGCGTTAACCTTCAATTTGCATGTACGTTCGCAGTATGCTAAACAAACCCCAGACGGCCCTTAATTAATACCCTAGCAAAATGTCTAGATAGGTTTTACGAAGTCAATGAGGTGCGGCATTTGCCCCGTCGCACAGTGAAGCCAACTAAATTGGTACACCTATCTAAAATATTTGCTAAGATCGTCCAAATTGCTTTCAATACGCGTACACGCGTGCTTGGCAGGTAGTCCCATAAATTACTCGTTTGCGGGAGTGGGCATATCCGGAAATATTGGATTCCTAACAGCAGTCTAGGGCAGTCGGGCACACCCAACTGCTTTTGTTTGTTTTATTGACTATATTCGCCATATCTTATCCATTTATATACAAAGTAGCAGCGTCACACTGATCGTGGTTGCTATCAGTACCAGTGTCAGTATCAGGCAGGCTTACATTGTCTACAATTAGTGTTCCTTTGATTATTGAAAGGCCGAGAGTCTTATTACCTGCATGTGTAGACATTTGTTTCGGTTACCAATTGGGAATATAATACCTACCGGTTGTAAGAAGCCCAAGTTTCTTTCAGTGGAGGCGCAGAGTAGTGGGATGTCAGCAGCTGGAACGAGAACACCACTATCCACGAGAGCAAGAGTTCACATCTCTTCTCGCTTATGTTGTGGTAATTCCGTCCCAAGATCTAGGGACTTATATGATATGTCAATGGATGTATCACAGCAAAAACATACTGCCCTGCATAAAACCTGACCAGTATTCCCATTCATTCCTTTCGCCATTGAGTTACGCTCTCTCTTACCGACTGTCTCTCTCTCTCTCTCTCTCTCTCTCTTGCTCTCTTGCTCTCGTCAACGAGCGTACAGTTCCGTTGTTCCGTTGTTCGAGATTAAACGAGTTTCTTAACGCTGTTGCTGTAACGAAAAAATTCGTAAATTCTCAGATATTTTTTGGCCTTTCAGTGATTTTGTAACCTTCAACCGATTCGCAGTAACCAGAGCGAGCAAAGCAAAGGAAATTCCAATAATTTTCGTGTACATAAGAACGTTTATTTGAAATCAGAAATTAGCTTTGCTGTGCTTTGCTGTGCTTTGCTCAGTGCACCTCACATGGTTATAAAGTCCACATCAAAATAATATGCAGCATCCGAAATTACGTCTTGCGTCGCTGCATTCCAAGCATATAAGCCGAGATCATGCCCAAGACCACGAGCCACGCATTTTGAGGTTTACCTTCAACATTTGTCACTTTAAGCACTTGTAAATCTCTAATTCATATGATTGATTATCAACTGTTTCGAAACACGTTTTTCAGGCGAACGCGTAGCCTAAACGCTCCTTCGCCGTTCCAGCAGTTTGGACCATGCGGGCGCATTATGAAGAACTCTGCAATGGTAATGCAAATCCAAGATCCCGCCAGCCAGCGCCTGACCTGGTATAAGCCACCCTTGACTGTCCTCGTAATCAAGAAGAAGGACTCCCAGGTGCTGCTGCCGTTTGTGCAGCTGGTTGAATGGCTGGTCCAGGAGAAAAATATGGTCGTCTGGGTGGAATCCGCAGTGCTGGAGGACAAGTTGCTGCGCGACGACGTCCGACTGGAGGAGGAGAGCGCAAAGTTCCGGCTGGTTCACGAGTATTACACTGGAGTACGCTCTCGTTTCCTCGCACTGCGGGAGAAGCTAGTAACCTTTAAGTGAGTAAGAGTACAATTAGAATGTAACCACGCTTATGATCATACTAACAATCTTTGGGTGTATTTGCTACAGAGATGGACGCGATGATCTCACCGATCGCATTGACTTTATTGTCTGTCTGGGAGGCGATGGCACGCTGCTGTATGCCTCACAGTTATTCCAGCAATCGGTGCCCCCAGTTATGGCCTTCTATCTGGGCTCATTGGGGTTCCTGACACCGTTTCAGTGTGACAACTTCCAAGAGCAAGTGACTAATGTATTGGAGGGTCATGCCGCACTCACGCTACGTAGTCGCCTGCGTTGCTCAATCCATCGAAAAGGCGAGCGCCGCAGAGAGTCTCTGCAGCAATCTAGTAATCTCTTAAAGCCTTTTTCGCAACGACAATCCCACTACGGCGAATTGGGTAACCCGAAGGCCAGCAACAACAACTGTAGTCCATCCTCAGCACAGGCTGCATCCGGCTACAGCAGTATTCTGGTGTTAAACGAGGTGGTCATCAATCGTGGCCCATCGCCCTACTTGAGCAACATTGATATATTCTTGGACGGCAAGTATATCACATCTGTGCAAGGAGATGGATTGATTGTGTCGACGCCAACGGGCAGTACAGCCTACGCGGCAGCCGCTGGTGCGTCCATGATCCATCCATCTGTGCCAGCTATTCTGGTAACTCCCATCTGTCCGCATTCATTAAGTTTTAGACCAATCGTAGTACCAGCCGGAGTTGAGCTGAAGGTAAGACGATTGAGTTCCTCGTGTAGCCTTGAATCTCAATTTATGTCTTCCTTCTTAGATATCGATATCTCCGGATAGTAGAAATACGTCGCGCGTATCCTTCGATGGGCGAAATGATCAGGAGTTAAATCATGGTGATTTCTTGCGAGTAACAACCTCTATTTATCCTGTCCCGAGCATTTGTGCACAGGATCAGATATCCGACTGGTTCGACTCCCTGGCTGAGGGCCTGCATTGGAATGTGCGCAAACGCCAAAAATGTCTTGACGAGCTATCCGATTTGACGGCGTCCGGCTCGGAGGACACGCTAGACGAATTTGAGAACCTAAAGATCCAAGACGCGTAGTATAATCAGATATAAATTTAACTAACTAAATAAATACTCCGGTCTATTGTACAATATTCAGATATATGATATTTGGTTGAGTTTTACGTTATACAACATCTTTTAAAAATATACAATTTAATAATACATCAGAACAAATAAACTTAAGTATAGTTTGTAAGGCAAAGTGTGCCGCGAATATGAGAATTCTGTGTGTATCTTTTATAATAGTAATAAATTGTTTTATTTACTTAAACGCCGCCAAATTCGATTCAATTTGTTACTAATACAGTAGATCTGGTATTCTATGCAAGTCTGTTGTGTTAGATACTTCAGTGCAATTCTCCTATAATGGGATCGTGTAGAAATCATAAGTTAAGATTGATTTGTTTTAAGCTAAAGTTGTTAAATGTAATTAGACAGTTAAATTAAATAAAGTGAAATACGTTGTAAGTCTTTTTAGGGAATCACCAAATAGGTATATAACAGAATGGAGAAGCTTCATTGTGATGACCTTCTCTTAGGATAAGGAACCGTATCAAATTGCTTTTCAAATAATTATCAAAAACCATAAATAAGCCTGCCTGTCATCTGCTCCTAATATGCCTGCAGCAGTGAATTTAGAGAATATAGCGAGTTGGCTAAGAGACTAATACTCGTATAATAAAAAGACTACAGAGGCCATAAATGCTGGCTGAATTATTTCATGGATTATGCTTTCGTGATGACTGCTACGTGCTGACAGACCCAAAGCATTTCCACACACACTCTACACATCCATATGCTGCTGCTCCTCCTCATCCTCCTTATCACATGTTTCGGGTGCATTCGCGAGTTGTAGCAACAAGTGGGTCGCAGCATCCTCTCGCCTCGGCATCTCTCACCCGACTGGCTGGATAAAAATGTTGCGTAATATCCGCCGATGATGATTGGTGCGACTTTCTCGAATGTAACGCCCACGCACTTTCATTGCGCAGGCCTCAAGTTGAAAGTGCGTCGTGCACGCCCTTACGAATGCTACCGTATATACATATACATACATATGTACATATATCTGAGTATCAAGGTTCTTTCTATAATATGTAGTTATGAAGAGAGAAATACAATAAAGAAACAAAATATGTATATTTGTATTTATATATAGAAGTATATAGAGAAATGCTGATTTATTTACGGCCGATGATCAATGGGCAATCTTATTATAACTCATTTGTTTAAATATCCACAATTGTAAAATGCGCATAGTTATAGTTTGAGTCATTCTCTAAATACATAGTCAAAAATCGATTGTATTATATTTATAATTATGATTATATTCTTACATACACAATTATAATAGTTTTCTTATTTTCAATTAGCATGCCAGAAAAACTAAATGTATGGACAGAAAGCCGGACATACCAACTATCTATTATCTACGAGTATTATCAAGTTTCAAAGCCTATATTACGGAGTAATATAATAATTCGAAATATGCTTGGAATTTCTTAATGAAATTTGTGGACTTACGCGCAAAACGCATCTCTCCAGGAAGCTTAAGACAAATGGTCGATGATGAAGAGGAGCGCGAAAGAGCAAACTTAACTTGACTTGGCATAATATTCAAAGCTGCCAAGTGGCACGTGCTGATATTTCAATTGAATGCCACAAAATATGTGTGGCAGACACCCCCGTAAGCCAAAGGCATCCGAGCTAAATGAAAAATATTTTCCTGCACTGCGTACCCCACTTGACATTTAAACTTGGGCTGCCGCCCGTTCAGAGCAAAGGCGAACAAGCGATTCTCCGATAGTATTCCAAATGCGGATGACAGCTGAAGCTTGCGCTCTTTGTGTGTTGATGACTGCCCGAACTGACTGCCAGTTGGGCGACTAGCTGACTATCTGGCTAGCTGACTAGCTGGAGGGCTTTGCGGACTAGCTGGTTGGGGTTGAGCTGCATTTCAAAGAAATTGTTCGTCGTTTGCTCGATGCTGAATTAAGAGGAAATTAAACGGTTTCCCTCGAGTTGGCTTTCGCCTCGTTCTGGCGAAAGCTGACCACCATAAATATATTAGCACTCGCATGTGGGGGGGGACCAGCATAATCTGACTTTAACGCTCAGCAAGCATCAGTTACGTCTATTTCAGAACTGACGATTAGACTTAAATTTACAAGTGGTTTACCTCATAGCATTGAAATTTAAAGCATATTCGCTCAATATATTGTGGCATACGGAGGCTACATATTCCTCCGCTCTATCAATATAACATATTTATGTTTGTGCTAATTTCAGTGAAGCCCAATCTAGACTTCCTACCACCCACACACATCTTATTCAATGTCCATCCCTCATCTTAGGTTTCTAGTCCATTAACTTTGAAGTTATTTTGGCGACGTTACTGGAGTACTTCAACGGCTTTTGGGCCTTTTCCCTTTTATTCTTGTGGTTCGATAAGTATTGTGACCTTTGACTTTTTATTCAATTGGTCCACACTCTCCTCACGAAAGTGTTCCTAAGTGCTTAATACTTAAAAAGTCAATGTCAATCAGTCAATCCCATTCTAAACGATATTGAGTTTAAAATATGGCATACTATACCAATTGTGCTATATAATTAATGACTAGCTAACTTTCACAACTTTACAGTTATGCTTTGATAAGTTTATTTGTATTGGAGTTGTAGTGTACGATGTAAAAGCGATCAAGTATGTCATTAAATCGTTCATTACTTGCTTTTCAACGTACTTATCACCTATAATGTAGACAAGATTTCAGATTTCTTTAGCAATATGAAGGAGTAAATATGTATCTATATGGAAATACTTGAAAATAAAACCATTAATCGTTTGTCTAATCGATGTAGCCTTTGTTTTTTTATGAATTATTCTAGAAATGATGAGTTTCTACTTCTTAGGGAAATAGCAGAGGTATAAACACTTTGTTAAATTAAATAATTTGGGTCAGACAGTTGGGCTTCTATTCTTCGGTGAATGTTTCTCTGCCTGATGTGAGATTTAAAATTTCTTTTTGTTACCCTGGTTGTTGTGCTGTAGAGCATTGCGCTCTCGAAATGTAAGTAATTCTCCGCAAATAAAGATTGTGCCACTCACTATAGCAGATATGAAATGTGAGTGGAGTACAATCAAATGGAACTGTCCCTCCAAATGTATTCCTCTTATATCGTACCGAGTGGAAGCTTTGAGCCACATACTGTCTTTCAATCCAAATCTTGCATGACTGAACAAGCAATAGTCTTAATTAGATGACGACTCACATATGTAGATCTGCGATTCGTTATTCAGAAGCCGCGTCATTTGCTGCTCGTTTACTTCCTGTCTAGCTAATTGCATAAATTTGCAGTTTAGCGGCTCATCAATTGTACTTATATTTCCTATAAATACATTGACTTTGTGAGGTGACCTACTTTAAAGCACTGATAGTGATGCTCTTTTTATACACTTTATATGGCTCACCTGAATGAACTCTTCTGGTCCTTACTGTTAAAGAAAGCGGACGGAAATTAGCGCAATCATAGAAACAACACGTTATTTTGCTTGAATGCCGGCGCGGCTGACACCTGTTAAGCTTTGGTGAATAACGAAATGGAAAGAACGTCCGTTCGGAGTTGACATATTTATTTCTATCAATTTGATTCTGTTTGGTAAGTGCAGTGAGTATTTCGAAATGTATTCAACCTCCAATATTTCATGCGCTTGTATGTGTGTTAATTTATCATCCGTTTGATTTCAGGCAGAAAAAGAAGTTTCAATTATCATAATATGCTGATCTCTGTTGCTTTCCTCACCTCGCTATATATGTATTTATGTATGTACATATGTATGTACATATATTCACAAATTACATCCATGCGAATCGCAAATTTACAGGAGCATAACGGAATTGACAGCGAAAATAAAATCAAATATCGCATACAAGCTCTGCTCTCCGTATACGCACACACTCGCACTCACACTTGCTCTCGCACCCACCCTCGTAGTCGCACTCATACAATGAAGGCAATTGAGCAGAATCATTGCCGTTGGCAGTTTTCTTCAGAATGGTTGAAGAGGAAGGCGGGCACACTTCAACAGGCGATAACAACAAAAACGACAACAAGAACAGTAAACGAAAATGACGTCGACGTCGACGCTTCGCACACAACAAGTGGCAGCGGATATAACCACAATTTCTGCTTCTGCTGGCGCTACGGCATTTGCTTCTGCTGCCCTTTTACATCGCATTCCACATCCTGACGCAGCGAAAGGCGCTTTGTGCGCGCTTCGTGCGCCGTTCTCAGCTGTGTTTCAGTGCGAGATGAATTCTCGTGGCTGATGGACGTGCGTTCGTGACCACGCTTTCAGTGCAGCAGCCCCAGACACTTGTATTGCACGTTTCGAGTATATATTAGTCGGTGCTCTCTTTGCCTATTGGAAAATGTAGTTTCATAAATGGTTCGACAAGTGCATAATAAGTGCATTCCACAAGTTGAAGTTCAAACACACGACGCGAAAATATGTGACGGATGTAAGTTAACCGTTCTATTTACACAATTCAAAAATAATGTATGTATATATAAATATGTATGTATATATATATATTCCATTAGCTATATGTATATGTATTTTTGTTTCAATATTTAACATTTTGAAAGTGTATTCCTCATTTGTAAGACCCTCTATACAATCAACATCAGTCACCAATCTGAACGGAATTGTTTCCCCAACCTTAATGTTTGCTTTGTGTCTCTGGGGCTATGCTCTGAAATACATATATTTCTGTTTAATATCAACTTATTTGCATTGAGATACAAAAATATGAAATGGATTTTTTGTGTGTCTACGCATTTATGAAATACCCTATTTAGAAGCAGTGTTGAAGTATTAAAGCATAGCTGAAACAATTCAAAAAATTAATTACCTCTTGTCATGTCTTGACTATCCGCAGAAACAATTCAACACATTCAAACGCAGCAATAACCCAGATATTGGTTGGTAAAGTATCAACCACTCAACAGACACCGGAAAATTAATAAATCAATCAACAGGTAACTTCTTCTACTCTTCTTCTGCATTGATTCCCTTTCCACAAAAGCTATTCGAAAAATCACTATTTCAGAATTCGACAGAGGCTGTTAAGCAATCAGTCGTAACCACAAACGTCCCAGGTAATTATTGCTATATTCATATACATATATATATATTTCTAAATTTATACATAAATATCTGTCCTAGTTATTCATTAAAGTACATGCTTAATTAGCAAATTTCCAGGTGCAATTATTTGTACTCCCTGTACAGGTGATGGAACACGGTACACATGGCCTAAAGATCGCCGGGTCTGAAAATATCGATGTGTTTCAATGTCGCACTCGAACAGTAGTTGGTGTTTAATTCAAATTTATTTGAAAAATCTGAAAAATGTTCACAATTTAAATAAAGTTGCATGTTAGAGCTCAGAAAATGCGCGGATGAGCTAGGTTTTATGCAATGAACACAAGCTATATAAACTACGTCATTATTCACAGCGTACGTCAAATATAGAAAGATACAGAAGTATTCAACTATACACTCACCCATTAATTTGCATTATGAAATAGGAAATAGAGAACGAAACTATGATTCCTGGCATCAGCGATAGTACAAGATGTTGTATTTTGGATGGTTTTAGGTTATTGCTTTGTCGGTATACCGAAAATGGGCAAACTATATAAATATGTTTGCTGTTACAGTCAGATAAAGTATTTGTATGATCTGTCCTTGATGTTGTTTTCGCTCAACGTTCGCCTTAATTATTTTCATGACTTTCATTTAAAAGCAAATATTGAGTCAGGCGCGGTATCAATTTATAGATGCCTGCAACGGAAGCTCGGCCAGGGTATTGTCTAGTCGGCCTCTGCCAAATAGCGCACTTTCGTGTTTTCTCATCAGCCTCTGAGTTGTGAACTAAGAGCACACGCGACGTATGCGCAATGTGAGCGTTGTATAAATTAAATTTTATTTACAATTGAAATTGGTGAATCAAAATAAGGTTGTCGGCGTGATATAAATGCACGCCTCTCATCCTTGTATCACTGATTCTGGAAATGCGTTCTAAAACTTAAATCTGCATATATTTTCTATTGCAATACCGGTTATAATATTCTTTCCCACGCCCAGAAAAGAATCGCATGCCCATTGCTAATATTAAAAAAAAAAAAAAATTAATGGAAGACCCTTTAAAATTGCATTCATTTAAAAAGCCGCGGGCTGTCTGAAATGCCTAGAGACCAACACGCGCGAAAATCTAAAGCAATTAAAAAATGAAAAAATTAAACAAAAACTAAATAATACTAGTAGAAACAAAGCAAAAACAAACACAAAAAAATCATTAAAATAGCGCCAAGCGACACGCCAACGAATTTAGTTTGAGTTCAGAGCCCCAACTCGACGGCAGAGGCCCAATCAGTAAAGATCACATCGCCGTCTCGATTAAAATTAAAAGAGAAGTTGATCAGCAAGTATATAAGCATAAAAGGTGACCAATATAAGATGTTTGCTAACCGAGAACTAGTGTAATAACGCGGGATTAAGCATCTCTAAGATACTACTTATAAGACTGTATCCAGAGCGCTACGGTAAGAATAGTTAACATAGGGGCGCTCTGTCAAATTTCCAACAAATTTGGACTTTTCTATATATAATATCCGAAAATAACTAAAAAATATAGAAGAGACATTAAAATAAATAAATAAAAAATATCATACCTGCCTTTAAATCGGTCCAATTCTTTCACTGATGGATGATGATTTTGATAAGTACAAAATTCCTGGCTGGTTCGACAAATGGTTCGGCCTATTCGCATGTTTTGCAACTTGGCTTTATTGAATCAATTCAGCAATACTAAAAAGATAGCATTTCACATCACACCATTTTAGTGCAGCTGCCGAGCGGGCGAATTATCTTCCATCTTGCTCTCAATTATGACAGCGTTTTCATTTAATTGACTGCAAGCTAATTCAATTTTGGGAAAGTCGCACCCAGAAGCTCTTAACTCTGTTAAATGTCGATGCGGAGTTTTGAATTTGGCAAAGGAGACTCATCTTTTTTAGGCAGTGCTTTCCCCTCATCGCGGAGGGCTTTCCACGGTCGTGGGCGTCTGTGGGTGTGGGCCACTGTGTGCGTGGGTACTATGGGTGGGTACTGGGTGGGTGGTGTCCTCTAAACGAATTAGATGCTGAATTCAATTTACGTTTGCGCCGCGCGCCTTACTTACGAGAAGCTTGTAAATTTGAAAGACGGGAAAGAATTTAAAATTGAAAGAGCAAATTAAATAGATATTTAAATTTGGGCACAATGTCTCACGACTGCATGCATATGTATATGCACATACATTTATTTGAATTGCAATTATATTTGAATTATTTTGTGAAATTGCTAGCACTGGGGATATCATTTTCGATTCGTCCGACTGCTGCGCATTAATTAAATTATAATAATACAAAAACGACACCGAGAAAACAACAACATAATTTTTGTTTAATTAGTGGAAGCCGGAGGGGCAGAATACAACGAAAGCCAATGATATCTAATGCGTATCCCAAGCAGCTTACATTTCTGATTACATTTTAAAGACAATCCTCTTATATTGGAATCTAATAAGACGCAATGCTTCGTTCGTTCGTTTACCCCAGCAATAAGCGGCTAGCGACGCAATGCAATCATCGACTGATGCGGGCAACGATGGCACACGTAAATACCCAGCACACCAGCAGCAGCAGCATAGCCAGACGCAATCAGCAGCAGGAGCAGCGGCGGGAGCTCGAGCAGGAGGGGAGGCGGCAGCAGAAGAAGACGCAACCACCAATCAGACGACGTCCTTTACCATAAATGACAACAGTCAGCCAGCCAGTGTGGCGAGCAAAAATCCGTTTAAGCAACAGTTTGACAGCTATCAACAAAATGGCAACATGGACACGGAGTGTGGAATTATGGGCACTGGAGGACCTGTTGGCAGAGAGAGCCAAGAAAGTCAATCTTACGGAGCCCGCAAGCCAGGCAGCAGTCAACCGCCGCCGGACCAATATCGACAGGAGGATCCACGTGCAGCTGGGACCTGGTCTGCCGCCAAGTCATGGATGGTTAGCTGGCGTGGCTCCAACCGGCTCGTCCTGGTCATCGTGGCCATAGCTCTGCTGCTCGACAATATGCTACTCACAACTGTGGGTAAGTAGAATAATGCATGCTCGATTCCTGACAATATACAAATATACATATACATAAATAAAATGTACAAATAAATACGCACGTCCATAAATTGTAAAGCTGGCAGTCTTCTGCCCATTAGCCCATTAGCATTTCATAGCCACTTATCCTGGCAGCCACTTGACAATCACCTGCAACGCAATCAACTAGAAAATTATTCACTTTCATTCCGTGATAGGTTTTTATCTCCGCTTTACCCATAAAATTACCACAATGCGGCACTTAAGCTAATGAATCTTTCTATGGTGTCAGTCATTCAACAAACAGTCCGTCTTCAGTTCATCAATCCAGCTGTCATTTAATGCTGTTGGCCGGTGCCTGGGGATTGTGGTTAGCATTTGGGATTTGTTGTTATGCGTCTTGTTTTCTGAAATCCAGCAAACATTTATTTTGGTCAATTATACCCATATCTTATGAATGAAATGAGAACGGTCGTTATAATTCACAATGGTAATTTACAGGCGCTAAACGGACTTACTTAATCTTTCGATATACTACATATCTATCGATATACAATTGTATATTTAAATTTCAAGCAGTCCCGAACTAATTCTGCAAAATCAACAACCATGGCCCCAGCCCCAGCCCCAGCCCCAGCCCCAGCCCCAGCCCCAGCCACAGCCAAATACAATACAACAACAGCAACGAAAACAGTTCATCAATTGTTCGAGTTACTCGATAGCGATGTACATTGCTCGTCACAATTAAGAGCCGACACAGACAGAGAAGGATTGGGATTCTGGTTGCGATAAGGATGGGGATGGGGATGTGGATGGGTAGTGCGACTGTGGTGGGAAATCAATGAGAAGCAAATAAGGGGAAGGACTCTTAAAGTGCGGACAGTCAATTAAATAGACACGCGACCACAGCTACTTCTGCGTGTGACACTAAACCTACCAAGGGAGGTGGTCGTTGGGGGGCAACGCAGAGCGGACAGCGAACAGCGAGCAACCCAAGTGCTTATGTCAAGTGTCTGGACAAACACGTGGACATCAAGTGGACGATGGACGAATCGAAGGACTACGCCAGTCTGGGCAGTATTTGCTGCGGCTGACAACACAAAAAGCGATTGAAGCTCCGTATTTTTCTTTGTGTTAAATGTTCATGAATGTATGTATATCAACAAGTTGGGGTTGCACCCAGCCGAAGACAAATAGCTAGACGAATGCGGCACTTAAGCAACTTGTTGATAGATACGGAAGTGAATGTCAAAGCAAAAGTAGAAAAATGTTCAGAGAGCACACAAAAGTCACAAAAGTAAATTGACTCAACCCCTCCAGCTCGGAGCCCTTAGCTCCAGTTCTGCACCCCACTTCTCTCCTCTCCTATAATATACTATCCTCTTTTAGTTTCCTCTGCTGCCTGTGCTTTCAGTTACATCAAATCAAAGTTAGCTGCGAATGGTGGGCGGCAAGGGGTGCACAGTGTTGGGTTGAGTGCTTCCTAGGGAGGGCAGAATGGGGAAGGTTACGGTAAATATGCTTTTAGCGTTTGACTTGAGGCATTTCCACTTAAGTGCTTTCACTCTGCCGTTAAAGGTGTTGAAGTGAAAATTGCGAGAAATACACGGTTATTACATTTGATCTTCGGCAATGAGCATAAAATTCTCATAAATTTGATTAAGCTGCGAAAGGGAGCTCCCGAGCAGAGGGCACGAGCATGTGATTAGGCCAGCGCCTTGATTTATGCTCGGGTCAGACAGAGATGGAGCGTTATCTGTAAGTTGGGCAGCTGACAGCCTTACAGCCGACTGTGCTAGACGATAAGATACCTCGTAAGCAATTCATGGCCACCGAGAGATCTTTTCTACTCTCCGTATGTACAAGATACATATTTTATTATTATACATCATCATGAAAAATAGTTAATGCAGATTAATGCAATGTTGAAAAAAAAAAAAAAATGTAAGAAAGCTCTAGTCGAGACTGCTCGACTAGGAAATCCCATGAATCCTTCGGAGAACTGATATTTCTCAATAATTCTTCGCGTCTTTTTGCTTACAAAAGAAACACACACACGCGACACACATACATATGTACATACATAAGCCCATATGTACATATGTATAGGCACGCACGCATAAACACGCATGGGCTGCAGACTGCAGTGTGGGCTTCTCATGGAAACTTAATTGTTTAATAACATTTTTTGTGGATGTACGTTCTTCATGAAACTTTTAGATTATAATTATATAATTATTATGCGTGTATATGCCGAAGCTCAAGTCTCTAGTATTTGAAATACGCCTTTTACAAAAGTGAGGGTGAGGGGGTGGATATAGGGGTGGGGGTGAATTATAAAAAAAACCGAAATTCTATAATCTACATATGAGTCTATATATAAAATTTGGAGACTCTAGTTCAAAACATGTAGGAGATATAATTTTATAACTGTCTTTCGATAAGGTTTTTCATCGATACAAAAATAACGGGATGAGTTATCGAAATTTTGTGATAAACTCGATATGCGCGTGCTATATACGGACATTTAAAAAAAAGTTGAAGTCTCTAGCTATTGTAGCTTCGGAAATCGACGCGTTCATACATACGGACAGACGGACAGACAGACAGACGGACAGGGCTAAATCAACTTATCTCGTCGCCCTGATCAAGAATATATACCCTTTTGGGGTCTGCCACGCCTCCTTCTGCCTGTTACATAAATTTTAACAAAACCATTTCCCATTTTCAATGGGTTCAGGGTATAACAAGTAAGAAAGCTCTAGTCGAGACTGCCCGACTAGAAAATCCCCTGAACCCTTCGGAGAACTGATATTTCAATAATTCTCCGCGTTTTTTTGCTTACAAAAGAAACACACACACACACACATATGTACATATGTATAGGCACGCACGCATAAACACGCATGGGCTGCAGTGTGGGCTTCTCATGGAAATTTAATTATTTAATAACTTTTTTTGTGGACGTACGTTCTTCATGAAACTTTTAGATTGTGATTATATCATTACTATGCGTGTATGTGCCGAATCTCAAGTCTCTAGTATTTGAAATACGCATTTTACAAAGGTGAGGGTGAGGGGGTGGATATAGGGGTGGGGGGTGAATTATAACAAAAACCGAAATTCTATAACCTACATATGAGTTTACATTTCAAATTTGGAGACTCTAGCTCAAAAGATGTAGGAGATATAATTTTATAACTGGCTTTCGATAAGGTTTTTCATCGATAAAAAATAATCGGACGAGTTATCGATTTCTAGTGATAAACTTGATATGCGCGCGCTATATACGGACATTTTAAAAAAAAGTTGAGGTCTCTAGCTATTGTAGCTTCGGAAATCGACGCGTTCATACATACGGACAGACGGACAGACGGACAGACGGACATGGCTAAATCGATTCAGTTTGTCGCCCTGATCAAGAATATATATACTTTGTGGGGTCTGCCACGCCTCCTTCTCCCTGTTACATACTTTTAACAAAACCATTATACCCTGATTTCCCATTGAAAATGGGTTCAGGGTATAAAAAATAAAAAAGTTCCAGTGCGCGAGTTGAAGATATAAATGTATATGTATGTATATTAAATATTGTTAAAAATTCACAATCTGAGCTTAAGTCAAGCCATCCATCCATCCCTTCCGTAGTTCAAACTTGTTTCTCACTTAATTATGTCCGCCAATTATCAACGCGCGTCACCGTTAATCTTGGCTTGTTTTTTCGCGTAATCGTAGCTCTCCAGGGAATCCTCCGATCGATGTTTGGTGGGCGTGGTACCCAATGAGCGTGCTCTTAAGGCACTATCACTACTCCCTGGCGTTGGGCTGAGCAAATCATAAGAGCAATCCGACTCGTTTCTTGTGAGGGAAGCGCTGCGTGCGAAGGGAAAATAGTCATTAAGCTGACGCTTTATAGCATCCTTATTAATAGTGTTCTCCCATATCTGCTTTTGTATTATGTTGCTGTAGCGCGCCTCAAAGCTGTGCTGTTGGCGCAACAGATTCGCAGCGTTGCGCGAACTCTTGCTTGGCTCCACTTGTCTCGCTTCTGAGCTCGGCTGCACTCCATTCTGTCGACTGCAGGCGGACGTCCTGCCCGAGGACTCGTCATCAGTTGACATTTGTCAGTCGTACTAATTACAGGAAAATTAAGCACAAAAATAATATTGCTTAGCCGGAATATCAAGCGCCTTGACGAGCCGAGAAAATCCTTGCAACCTGCCTCGTTCGCTTCAGAAACGCAAGTAAGTCACGGCATGCGGCCAAGTCGCCATTCCTGCCAGGCCGCTTGTTTTGCTGCGCATTTTCCTTGCCAAACTGGCGAAAACTCAAATGTCAGGCACAAAGTTTTGTTTAGCTGTAATTGCGAGCGTGCCTTTTGTCTTTTAGAGCTTTGCCAAGTGGAAAAAGTTGTGCGAGGTCTTTAGGGCACACGGCGATACGTCGTCCTCCTCGTCGACCATGCCCATTATGGTGACAGGATATCACCAGTCAAAGCTCACGACGCCACTGTGGTAAAGTTATTTCATGAATTTCCACATTGCGGCAAAAGGTAAAGCGCAGGTGTGCCAGGTATCGCCTGTGGCCTTGCATGACGTTCGTCGGGCCAGCACTGTCTGCCTCCTGCCTTCATATATCAAGTTCAGTTCGATTTACGAATACGGCCCATTATAAAAGTCTATCATATTTGTATTATGCCGATAATTGATTTATGGCAAAGGCATTAGAATTAACAGTTGGCAGTTCACCCATGGTGAACAACTGTTCCTTTTACTTACTATAACGTTACAATACAAGTTGGGCGTTACCGGCTGCGGAATACTCATACACATCCCATCAGCAAATAAGTAGTTAATACTGTAGAAAACGCAGTTTATTGCGATTTACCACGCCCCTACTGGGCGTAGATATCTCATTTCTGGCCAGTTCTTAGAATAAGCTAACGTTAACCTAACTGCAAAACTTGGATGCTTACGCTCCAAAAATGTGAAAATTACAGGAGATTTTTCGATATGCCACGCCCTTAAAGAGGCGTAACAATTATTTTTGGGTCATTGATAATCGTAACACAACTATCCGAATTTGAAACTTCTAGATCTTATACCAGGCGCGTAGCCAGAAAATTTTTTCGGGGGGGGTTTTCAGCAAATATTAAATACACATATTCATATTTAATAATATATTGGATGACCTTTATTTCAAATTTTTTTTCTACAAAAGAATGTCTATTTTCCGACTTGTTTTCGCCATTTCGTTCAAAATATCCTCTGGAGTGACTTCAATTTTAGAGTGGATGTTGAGCTTCCGACTATTTCGGGGGGGTTTGAACCCCCAAAACCCCCCCCCCCCCCCTGTATACGCGCCTGTCTTATACTCAAGCATATATAAACTTTTACGAGTATCTAGGGCGCATAGATTTATACGATTTTCCACGCGTAGACAAAACGGCCATAGCATCTACATACCAAATTTTATTTTCAGGTATATCGGAAAATTCATTTTCCAATTTGACACGAACCTAGTGGGCGGATCGGAAAAATTTAACAATTAATAAATAAATAAATAAATAACGAAATCGGAGATATACACGAGTATGTGTACCAAATTTCAATAAGCTGTGTTCACACGGTCAGACGGACGGACAGCAAGACGGACATTGCACAAAACCAATATACTCATTTCACTTTCATGAATGAGTATAAATAGGCACGTTCGCTAATTATTCCTACTATACAAACGCATGTGAAAATACTAACAATAATACATGACGGGCGTGCAAACATGTCACGGCAAATCTTTCCTAAATATGTAATATTATGGCTAAATGGAAATTTCTTATTTGGGAGGAATAGGCGTTCTGGCATAATAATGTACGTATGTATATAACATACGTATATATGTTATACATATGAGTATATAGTATATAGAAATTGACAATGAATCCATGAGAAAATAAATGTTTTAGTATCGGAGTTGACCAAGTTCAAAATACATAGTTGAATATTTCAGAATAAAAGTGAGAAGAACTATGAAACAGCTAATCGGAAAATTATGATATGGTATACTGTAGAATGAATTTTTCGATTTGTCACGCCCCTAGTAAGCGAATCGGGAAATTTTAAAACTTTATAATTCGAGGGTATACATGAGTACATGTTCCAAATCGTCTCTAACTTCAATAGCGTCAAACAAAGTATTGAATTCATACGGACAGCCGGACGGACGGACAACAGAACGGACAAAAAAATATATGTACTTATTTTATTCCGTGAATAAAAATAATGTAAATAGTAGAATATTTTTGAACAGAAGAGTCGAGAAGACCTATGCAGTTTGAGCATATCTTTTTTATGGCTTTATTTAGAATTTTTCATTTAGTTTTCTTTTGTTATATATAATAAATAATAGTAAATTAAAAATAAGCCAGTATTTTAAATAAGAAACTACAATTCAAAATTTATATATATATATATATATATATAATATAAATTCAAGTAACTGCAAACTTGCTAGACAGCAGCAAAACAAGCTCAAAATACGTCCGTTTGTTACGGAAAACTCAGACTTGTCGGCGTGATTTAATAATAGAGCTCGCTATGACAGCAGACAAGGGAAACAGAAGTAAACAAAGTCAGAGGACTTGTTGTTGTGTCGCTCACAAATTCTTGAGTTTCGATGTCAGCAGTTGAATGCTACTAATTATGTAAGCCATTAAATCAGTATGCGAGGATACTTACGAATACGCTATACCCAGAGGTATTTTTGGAGGCCAGAAAAAATGACAAGCTGAAACTCTGACAAACTGGCAAATGAAATGGAAGTGCGGAGCAACAAGGA
Source organism: Drosophila aldrichi (assembly GCA_035045965.1). Taxonomy (NCBI): domain Eukaryota; kingdom Metazoa; phylum Arthropoda; class Insecta; order Diptera; family Drosophilidae; genus Drosophila; species Drosophila aldrichi. Next base: position 403,550 of record JAWNOM010000374.1, on the reverse strand, counting down.
GAGTTCAAAGTTGACTTTTTGGGAAAGCGGAATCGGTGCTTAGAAACACAGTTCACTCAGGCTAGTGCTAAGAGCGTCCTCATTGGCTGCCGTTGCGGCCAGGAGCAAACCCTTCTTGGGTAAGCTGGGCATGAAGATGTGCAACTGCTTGCGGCTCTCGTGATGGCTGGCGTTCGAGTCTCGACTGCTGTGGGGCGGGGTGCGTGCGGCGTCCACTGCGGGCGGTGCAGCAGCACCGTTGTATAATCTCGCGGCGGACAGTTGGCCGGCCATGCGTCGCGCGGCGCCGGGGCTCTTGCTGAGCGCGCAGAGATCGATGTTGCGCGGCGGACGGTTGAAGCGGACGGGGACGCCCTCCTTGTTGAAGACGATGGTTATGGGCTTGGCATTGGAGGAGCTGGGGTTGGGGCAGTAGTTGATCACTGCGTGCCTTGCTGCAGGAGGCTTTCGAGGAGCGTCCCGCTGTGTAACGCTGCGCTTCAGGCCCACAGCTCGATGACCCTGGCGAATGGTCCGCTGACTGCCTGGAAGTGCTGCGCTGCTAATGATGCCATTGCCGGGCAGCGGCGTCGAGCTCTTTACAATGTCTGCTCTCCCCGCTAAATCGAGCCAGTTGATCACACGCTCAGCCAGACGCTCCTCCGGATTGGCAGGGTGAGCTATTGCATGCAGCGCATCCTGCAGAGAACTACGACGCGAATGCGAGTTCGCACTGTGATCCGTTAAATGGTTCGACGGGTAGCCCTTGCCGCTGCTTAGCATCCAGGCGCGGCGCTTAGCGTGACGTCTGCTGTGCAGCGCACTGAAGGCAGACTGAACTTTGTTAGTCCCTGCCCCAGGTGCCTGGCCAGCTTGGAGTTGCTGCTGGTGTTGATGCTGCTGCTGCTGCTGCTGCTGCTGGTGCTTCAAGGTAAGCTTGGTGGCGCCTAGCAGGAGGTACTCATCCGGGGTATAATCAGCACCGTAATCTAAAGCCATTGGCTTTCCGTGAAATTCGCTTGAGTCACTTTCATAGCCTGACCGAAGTAGATTTGCTCCATTAATATTTGCTGGTTGGGCATTTTCTTCACTTACCACCTCGTTTTGCGGTCTGCCGGAGTCGCTCGCGCGGCTCATAGTCGAGTATAAAGTGGCGTCTGTGGCTGCGCCCCTGGTCCCCGATCCGCTCCAACCAAACAGAACGCACAAACAATGGTCGACTGGCCGACTCCCAAATGGAGCGCGCTCGCTCCCTCATGGTATGGTCTCCTCCCTCTTTTTTGCATGGGCTAAGCCCCTTCCTGCTCAGTAATTAAATACAGTAAAAACACAAAATGTCCTTGTTGCTGTCGCAGCTCCTGTCGCTGTTTATGTCGCGCGCCTGCCTACAATGCCAGTTGCTGTCTCACTGCAGTTGCTGTGCTGTTACTGTCGCGGTTGCTGTGGCTGTGGCTGTAGCTGTGGCTGGGGCTGGGGCTGGGCTGTAGGTGTGGCTGTGGGTATGGGTGTGGCTAAGGCTGTTTGCTTGGCGACGCCGTCTGTCACTAGGGATGGTCGATAGTCACTGAATGGATAATCTGCAGAGTATATGTTTGGTTATGCCAAGGCAACCCAAGCCACCAGCCACCGTATGGGCGGAGATATTTATAAGTATTTTCTTTTGTCTGAGGTCGAGTCACTAAAGATTTGGACGGCACACTATTCAGTAGTTATAAAAGTGAGCAAGCGTAAAAGAGCTAAGATACATATATCGACGATACATTTTTGCTGTTGGCTTTTCAGCACGAGTCTATATGATTCACTCTTCACTCAGTCCCTGCCCTCGGCCAGCCCCTGGTACTTAATGCTTGTTTGTCTTGGCTTCCCTCACACGGCATTCAGTTCTGACTTTGCCCTGCGACTTAAGCGTATTCGACACGCGAAATGCAGCCCACACAGCTGATAACCAATCTCCAATCCCCAGTTTTCATTCCTCGGCTCCATTAACCGTTCGTCAGCTGCACGTGCCATTAGACATTTGTATGTCTGAGGCTCGGGACAGTTTTATACTCGCATGGTAGCTGACGACCCGGTGTCACCGGAGTTACACGGAATGGTTTCCTCTACGTTGAAATGGCTTGAATTTTAAGTAGAAGGCCCCATCAAAAGAGGAACAGCTTTATATTTTTGGAGTCTTACTAAATGGCATGACCAATTATATTCCCGAAATTTGTGAGGGCAACTTGTCTCCCTGTCTGGAAGTCAACGATATACACGTATGGGAGCTACTTCTGAATTACGGTTAAGCTCAGCTTAAATAAGGCATTAATTCTGCACGCCATATTCGATCCAGGACAAGAAATAATTGCCACCCATATAACATTAATCGTCTATGTAAGCGGTACTACAGGGGGTGGGTGATCTTGTGATTTATCTCCCTCTCTCTCTCTCTCTCTCTCTCTCTCTCTCTCTCTCTCTCTCTCTTTCTCTCTCTCCAATATCCGCCTAATGATAACTTCTACTGATAACACACATTAGTGTGTGTTCGATTTATACGATTAAAAAGTAAAGTAAAAGCGACAGCTCTATCCGGAAAGTTGGTAGCATATCAACTTGATTGGCTGAACTGCTAACCAGCCCTCGTCGAGCAGACCGCAGTGCTGTCTGTGCGCTATCCGCAAACGCTGGCAGGAACAACACTTCAAAACAAACAATAACGTCCCTTGGCATCAGCAATCGACGAGCACTTACCGACTTGAAAATCAAATTGAAATATGCCCCTACACCTGACCCTATGTGAAGTGACGCTGGCTCGCATTATGCCAGCAACTGCAATTACAGTAGCGAAACGAGCATTGGGAGCCCCCTTTTCAATGTGGAAAGGATCCTGCTGTCTCCGGGTGTTGATAATAAATATAAACATAGTAGAAACATGCAATAAACGGGCAGCATTGGGCGCGGGGATAGACATACAAGGGCCTTCTAGGAGGCAAGGAATGGAAGGGCGGGCAAGCCAACAGAGGTCTACACTCACATGCTTCCGGTTACATGCAGCGAATGCGAAATTTGTGCAACCTTTGTTGGCATGGCCGAATAACTCAATTAGGGGAAGCAATCTGCTCCCTGCAAAGATGCCTAGAAGCCATTATAACTTTTAACAGGAACAATTTTACGCGGCCTCTAAATGCAATTAGAGGAACGGCTGGAGAAAATTGCTTTCGTTGCGTCATCTAACGGCTGGCCGTTAGGCTAATTGTACGTAGATTCTTTGTTGCAACTCAATTACAAAACCATTACCCGACTCTCTCTGTTTTATAGTGCCCATCATACCAGAGTTCTTATACGACATACGACATCCGGACGCACCTCTCGACAGCTACCCGCGCACTCCTCTCACCCTCAACACGCCTCCCCCACCCACGAGCTGCCCATGTAAGGACGGCGCGAATGATGAGGCGGCCCCGGTAGAGATTGTCACACCAAGCGCCGAAGGTAGATACAATATACTCAAATGTTAAATTCATTCAGATGCCAAACAGTCCGTGTATTCCATAGAAAATGAAACGTATTATCGTGAGCTGGAAGAACGGCATAATGAATTGGTCGGCGAAACGGTTGAGGTAGGTCTCCTTTTTGCATCAAAGGCGATTGTACAATTGCTGGTTAATCCGATTGTGGGACCCCTGACCCATCGGTGAGTAATTACTGCTTCATTAATAATGATCAATAAAAAATATCCGATCTCCAATTGCAGCATCGGCTATAGCATACCAATGTTTGCCGGCTTCGTAATAATGTTCCTCTCTACGTTGAGTAAGTGCTCAATTAATAATCTTTTACTGTATCTGTAATATCTGTACTATGTTGCTTTCTCCACTCTAGTTTTTGCCTTTGGGCGTTCATATCTGGTTCTATTCATCGCTCGAGCCCTTCAGGGCATCGGCTCATCGTGTTCCTCCGTTTCTGGCATGGGAATGCTCGCAGATCGCTTCACCGACGACAAAGAACGCGGCAATGCCATGGGCATTGCCTTAGGGGGACTCGCACTTGGTGTCCTCATTGGACCGCCCTTCGGAGGTGTCATGTACGAGTTCGTCGGCAAGTCGGCGCCATTCCTAGTGCTGGCTGCGTTGGCCCTGGGCGATGGATTACTTCAGCTGTTCATGCTGCAGCCGTCCATTCAGAAGGCCGAGTCAGAGGAGCCACCATCTCTGAAAAGTTTGATAAGCGATCCATACATCCTGATAGCTGCTGGAGCCATTACATTCGCTAACATGGGCATTGCCATGCTGGAGCCGTCCTTACCGTTATGGATGGTTGACAACATGGGGGCAACACGCTGGGAGCAGGGCGTGGCTTTTTTGCCCGCTTCTATTAGTTATTTGATTGGCACAAATCTCTTTGGGCCACTTGGACACAAGATTGGAAGATGGTTTGCGGCCTGCCTGGGCCTGGTTATCATTGGCGCCTGCTTAATATTTGTATGTACCTTCTCTAGACTCCTAAACTCTCATTTCACTGCCATCTTCTGCAGATTCCCATGGCAACCTCTATTACGCACCTTATTATTCCCAATGCCGGCCTTGGCTTTGCTATCGGCATGGTTGACTCATCGATGATGCCCGAGCTGGGCTACCTTGTGGACATTCGGCACTCGGCTGTTTACGGCAGCGTCTATGCCCTGGGCGATGTTGCCTTTTGCGTTGGCTTTGCGGTCGGCCCGGCTCTATCTGGATCCCTTGTAAAGAGTATTGGGTTCGAGTGGATGTTGTTCGGCATCGCCATACTCTGTTTCTTATATGCACCCCTATTGACGCTCCTCAAGAACCCACCAACCAGCGATGAAAAGAAGGTGCGTATGGCTAGAGAGGCTGCTGCAGCTGCGGCTCAAGCTGTTCTCGACGATTCAAGAGCCAAAGAAATTCCATCCTGCCCATCCATTAACACTTCAGCAGATGTGGGAAGCAAAACAAATAAGGCGTTTGAAAGTGAACGATTATGATTACTTTATTTTTCTTATTTTTTTTTTTTTTTTCTTTGCTAAGACTCTTTATATTAACTGACATGATTATTTTGTAGACGTTTTCATACTTTGTGTATATTGCGTTTTTTTTCACATCACTATTTATGATTTAATTGCATGTGAGTGTGTATATATGTATAGATTTTGTTAGTCCTTGTTTTGGTTGCTAAGTTCGTACAAATAAACTTTAATTTATACTGCTGGCCCCAGTTTTATAGTAGAAATCTAAGAATAATTATAACTAACAATAACTCATCCCTTAACCGTTACAGTCATTAATATATGGACGCGATCGCTCCCAGGTACGTTATGTAACCTATCAAAACTACGACGACGACGAATAATCGATCAATCTACAATAGTTCAATAATATAACTTTTCGGCAATGTCATTTGAAAATGACCAAAAAAAAAAAAAAAAAAACGGGAAAATATGAAAAATAATATAAAGCAACGCAAGCCAAAAAATCATTAATGAAAAGGAAAAAATGAATATTCAACCAAAAATATCAGTAATATCATATGAACTCAAGTAAATTGTTAGGATTGTTTAGATATAAAAGTTACACATTTCCGCTTCAAGTTAAATGCAATGCTTACAATATCTACATATGTATATGAAAATACCGTCAGGTATTGATATTTATTATACTGAGACAAAATTAACCTTTATGTTAATGAACAGTAAGACATAGAAGAAAAGTATTGTTACATAATAAAAGTCTATAGGAAATGATTGAACATTGTTTTCATTTAATGAAAGCAAATTATTCCGTTTGAAATAGTTAAATTCGAAAGTCGAATAGATGATATATTGAGTAAGTCAACGAGTGAGTGAACTTTTTAATACTATAAAAATAAATATATACATAAGTATATATAATTGTTTTGGTAGTGTAGAAAACAGCATTTAGCAAACGTTACACAGCAAAGCAGAGAAGCTGTTTTACTATTTGCTTTCACTACGCATAAGAACATTTTACTCCCAGAATGGAAGGTATTTGCTTGCGCAAAGTGCCCACAATTGCATTTTTTCAGTGTGGACTAAAACTCAGTTAAAAAAAAAAAAAAAAAAAAAAAAAAAAAAAAAAACAACAACAACAACTTGACCGAATTCGTATATCGAAGATATTTATTATTTTAAAAAAGAATACTACTTCTGGCAACAAAAGAAATATTGAATCGGACGAATCAAGCTCATTTGAACATTTAAGGCTGTTATAAGGCCAATATAACTGTACTGTACATACGGTAAAAGCACACACAGAGATGACAGTTATGCTGACGTTGCAACAGTCGCAAATATTCACTTAATCAATTATCCGTTATCGACTATCGGCATAGACACTGATGTTCACATTATAGGGCTTTGGCACCTGCTCACCCGACCGGCAACCGTTGCCGCCGCAACTACCGCTGCTGCTGCGCCTACGCTCGTGAAGTGGACTCCTTGTTGCTCGCGAGGGGCTGTGATCACGCACCTTATTGATGGAGAACTGCAAGTCCTCATCTGACGGCTGCGATGTCGTTATCCGAATGGGCATATTGTTTATTCGTGTGTATATGGGCTGGTTACTGCTGAGGGACATGCCGTTTACGTGCAAATTAAGTAACTTGAGCTCGTTCAGATGAGTTGCCGAATGACCTCCCACGCTGCAGTTACTACCACTTCCAACGACGGTGGCATTGTAGTTATTGGAGCTGCCCGAGCTGCGACGTTCCAATTTTCTCGAGGGACTTCTTTTGTCCGTCTGAGAAGTTAATGTTGATTCCGGGCGTTTAGATGTTGTCAGGTTCCGTGTGCAGCTTCGCAGTCGCTCAGCGCGAGCTGCATGCGCTCGCGATTGATTTAGATGGCATGTTGTTATTCCTGGTAACCGCTCCGTCGATGCTCGCCTCGGGAATTGTGGGGTTATACCAACGGGCGAAGCGATTGATATTGGCATGGAAATGGCACGCATTGGCAAACGTTTCTGTCCACTATCAGAGCGGCAACGGTGCCATTCGCATTCCCTCTTTCTCTGCACCAGCCCCCGAATATTGCGTCTTGCACGCTCCAATTCACGATCCCGCTCACGTTTCTGCTCACACATTCTCGTAGGCGACTGATCCTTCAGCACATCTGACTGCCAAGCCTGCTCCACATGTTTTCTCTCTGACTGCACCTGCAGTCGCTCTGTCTTAAGCTCATCGTACTGGCCACTACCTTGCGCCCAGGCTTCTGGCAGACTGAACTTGGACAGGCGCTTGTCAATGATAAAACTACCTGAGCTTCGTAGCGCTGTTTTCAAGTTACGGGCAATCTTACAACTGTCGGTATTGTTACGCAGACACGCATCTGTTTGAATATTAATTTTCAGGCTCTTGTTCAGCTCTGCCTCAGAATCAAGTCCATTTATATTTATGTTGATAGCACAGCCACTGCAAGTGCTAGCGCTGCGCCTCGGTGCCAGCTGAAAGGTGGATGTAGACCAATTTTTTTCGGGGCCTCTAACACTGCAAGCGGAAGAACTTCTACCCATGGACAATCCTCCTGCTCTGTGGGTGGCACCATTTGTATGGGTCGAGGTTTGTTTCAAACTGGTTACGCTTTGCCCTCGAGGAACCGTCTGATATTCGTCTCGATCGCAGCAGGACCGCAGCAGTGGCTGAGCACGCACAGAAGACTTAGGCCCAGAAGGAACAGTGGGAGCCAGTACGTCGCGAATACTGCTCGGTTTCGTTGGAAAGCATTTGAAATCGTGCAGAAAATTACGACGTCGATACTCAGCAAATGCACTCGAATGGGTCGCTGCAGCTGGCTTTGTTCCATGATTCTTAGCATTAAACTTTGGATTTTGGTAATATGTTTCGAAAGTAAGTGCCTTTGATTGGGTCGATTGGCTCGGTTGAGCCCGTTGGTAGTTCTGAACTGGATATGCGGGTCGATCAGCGTAACGAAAGTTAAACGATTGAATTTTAAATGGGTCGTTGTAGAAAATCTCCGCAGACTGACGACGTGAGTAACCGGTACTGACAGAATCTGTCAATAAGAAGGCTTTGGAAATTTGTTCACTCAAGAAATAAAAATAAATTGATATATGCATAAATGTCTGCATATATAGAAAATCTGAAAAGTATAGCATATGTACTTACACTGATCGCGACTCATCATTATATGCAAGAAAATTTAGTACTGTTCAAGGACTTGGGCCAAAGTGAAATTGCGTTGCATTCATCTAGATTTTTGAAAATATTGCTCATGTTCAAATTGAAAATTTTGTCAATGAAAGCTTTGCTTAACTGTATGTAATCCAAACGAATTTGGTCTGGTTTTGTTGAGTTTTGTACCTCACATTAGAACAACTTACATAAGCAACAGGGTGCAGCTTTGTGCAGCATTTGGGTCGTAAGGAACCAGCCTTCTTTAAGCAAATCAATTTAATATACATTATTAATATGACAAGAGTATAGAATAATTTTTCGCGTCGTTTATATTATAATAGCTAATTACTATATGAAAATATATAAACATATAAAAAAATATAGTTATATCTGACAAAATAAGGGAACTACATATGTAGAAGGCGAACCGTATCGAGTGTTTTTGCATTGATCAATCTTAGCTTTAGTGGATGTATGCGCGTACAAATGATAATCCTTTATAATTCCATTTATTTGTTATCTTTAAAAGATTGAATGAATCAAACCGGATATTGACGCGAGGCACTTGAATGGCTGCAAGTTCCTCCACGCGTTGTAGACCCTATATAAAGGCTACGTAAAATCCAAATATGTATTTTAAGTTGACAATTTGCCATATAATGGGCATACTATCAACATTTTTACTCGCATACGACATGTAAATTTGATAGCAAACAAAACAATAATATAATAATAATAAATAGTTGAAGCATTGACAGAGCTTAAGAGCATACATACATACGTATATGTATACATACATACATATGTATGTATGGGCATGTATGTTTATTTGATCGCAGGTATACAATGAGATTACGATTCAATGGAAACAATTGTAAATATGCGAAGCTGAAATACTTGCTGATTATAGTTGTTGTTTTACTGTTTTCGATATTTATACAAATACAATATACAAGTCATATAACCTATTAAATATCAATTGTCTATCTATTACATAGTAGATGCATATGAATTGACTACAAGAAACGTGTTTTTGAAGAATTGCAAAATGCAATCATGCTCATACTCACCATACATTATTACTAACAATATGAATTCTCCAATACACACATATTTATGTATACTTATTAAATGTAGTACAAAAGCATTGTGCAGGGTAATAAGCAAATAACTACCAAATCAATATTAGTTCAGTTTCTATTTGATTGTTGTGAGCGTTAAAAAAAGCCTGCTTGAATACTTGTGAATTAGACAATATAGTATAAGATATAATACATACATACATATATCGTAAAACATAAAACGTACATATACCGATATGAAAAAGTTGCTATATTGATGTTATATAAATACATACATATACTACATCACACAAAATAAAAGCTGGTATGGGGTCAAATAAACTATAATACAAGTAACGTAATATAATATTGGCAGCAATATCTCGTTTTGTGCACATTAATGAAGCATAATATGATACAAGTATAGAAATATTTAAATAATATATCCGCACACACATATACTCTCTTAAAGGATTTAGATTTTTAAAGCTTAATTTGAGCATATTAATCGGAATTTAGAGATTCAAATATACCTACTGCATATACGCGTACTCACTATATTATATTATATTAAATTATATAACAAGTAATGTTTACCATATGTACTATATTACATGCATACTTAAACTATCTATTAATATCCATATATAGTCTTCTAATCCATGTTACATGAAATAACTTGACTTGGCTTTTTCGAAAAGAGAAAAACAAATTTCCAATAAGTATTAAAATGGGGAAACTAATACATAAATACATATGTATGTACATACATACATGTGTATATTAATGTACGAATGTCCAAAATAATATTGTTAGAAAATATACAACCTTTACATTATGGCATCTATATTGGACATCTGATCAACATAAATTAAGCTATATAATGAAATCTGCTAAGGTATTATTAAAAAATCAAAACTGCGTTACGTTACATTTTATTCTAACAGAAATATTAAATACACGAAACAAATATGTAATTGAAGTTGTTGGTGAATAAAGAAGCTAAATTCAAAACAAAACGAAGTTTGTAAAAATGAAATATTTTCAATATTTTTCAAGAATATATGTAGGTATTTACATCTAAATGAATTTATAAGTTTAAGTGAGTTTAGAGTTCATATACATACATATATGTATATTGTACATACATAGTTAGCGCGCCATTTTATTTCGTTCCTTTGAAATGAACATACATACATATGTATGTTCATTTCGTTCGTAAATCGAACTAGTGACTCACAAAAACTAATTTCTCCAATGGTGATGTTATGTTACTGCTTGTTTGTGTTTTAACTGGCTAACGTAAATTGAAATAATATATACTGATTTTCGCAATTTAGTATTATGACGTCACAATCCAATTATAAAGTTCTTGTATCTGCCAAAATCAAGTAACGATATTTTCTAAATTATCATTCGGTCTACTGTTAACTAACAGTAGTTCAAAATGTTAAGTTCTGTCGCCGTACAACCGTGTGTATGGGCTACAGATAAACAACTGTAACCTCATCGTCAACATGCAGTTTTGAGTTTAGTGTTTTAAATTGTGTTTTGAATACTTTTCGGAAAGGGTATTAAGAGTGCAAACGGGACTTGCAGATGCAAAATGAAAGCGTAGACAAAGAGGTTACGATTAATATACGTTATATATACTACAGTGAGTGCATTTAAACGTTATTAAACTTTGCTGGCGTAACTGCTGTTCGTGCAATCAGGAAAAGTAGCCATAACTTTTTTCTTTTTTGTTTTGAGTTGTGCGCGCACATTATTAATCACAACAATCACAATTAAAAACTTGTACTTTAATTACTATTAAAAAATAATGGAAACCAATGTAAGCTCTGAATTGGGTAAGTTGTTCAATCGCCCTAAATGTATTTGTAGTTTGAATTGAATTTTTAACCTCCATGGTCTACAGCGTGTGTACGTCAGTTGCCCAGGCGCCTGATATATGTACGTACATACGTTTGCTGGCGCGCAAATTGTTGACAAGCAGTGGGAGTGTTTCAGAGGTGCGCCATATATACATATCGATTTCTAAAAAGTATTTGGATATTTCGCTTTCATAATGTCAACTTTATATTATTTGGCATGGCAAATATTTAGTCAAAAAAAAAGTATTCATTGTATTAGTTTTACAAGGTGAAAACTCCCGAAATGCTTAGGCGATGTGGCAACGCTACAGCTCTCCAAGTATATTTTTGCTGGTCACACAGGTACAGTCTGTGGGGTTTGCTTTCTATCACTAACCAGACAACACATAGACTAGACACGTAGAGCAATTTTTTTCAACGACGGAATTGTTCTCTGAAGCGACCGGAGAACTTCGTATTTGCTCGGCTCGGTCTTTTGAGGCTCAAGCAGTGAAAATGCTGCACGACAAAGTCAGTGCGCTGCCAGCGCTCAATCGAAATGGTCCCGTTCCCAATGAAGCACAGCTGTGTGTTATTTGTCCTACTCTCTCTCTCTCAGTCCCTCTCTCTCGCTCTCTATGGTCTCTGAAATCATCACCCTCAGCAGCGCACAAAAATTGAAATTTCTGTTAGCGACGATCCCAGCTCTTTCCTTTTGAGTGAAGAGTATACCGAAATCTTAAAATCGTTTGCGACATTCATGCAAACAAAATGTTAGCGTTTCGATATCTATTTATGGGAAGGGTATGAATGCGTTGAGGCGCATAAAGAATATGATCTCGCGACGGGCATGCACACACACACTTGTAGTCCCTTGCTACATGTATGAGCATTTGTGACCTGCGTGCGTTACTCTTGCTGCTTGTAGCAATTTTAAAGCCCTGCATTTGTATTTGGTCGGTCTTACGGGCTGTCATAACCACTTCACACAGATGTACTATGTATGAACATACATATGTACATAAGTACATTTATATATTATTATAGCTATTCATGTCTCAAAATATGTGTATATCCATAAAATAGTGTAATTATACATATATCATTTAAATTATTTTATACACATTTTCAACCGAAAAAATTATCGTAAAACACTAATAAGTTTATTAAATGCTTTGCAATATATGAAATACACATGTCATATTATACTTAAGCTTTAATCATTATTGTCAAAAATTTCTAATTAAGTCATAATGGCCCATTTGATAGTCACCCTACGATTCAAAACATACAAAATTTACAAACTACTAAATCCAGAGACAATTAGCTTGCCATCCCATACAAGCATACCATACATATGCAGCCCGTAGCAGGCACAAGCCAATGCTCACATATTATGAACATACACACTTACAATATTCCAAAGGCAGCAAGTCCAACGGCAGCAAGTCCTACGGCAGCAAGTCCATACATACATACATACATATGTATGTTTGTATGCATACATAATACAAATTTGGTCATACATGTATTAAGTGTGCAAGTGTGTGTGTGCATACTCGTCGCGAAATCATATTCTTTGTGCGCATTAAAACTTGCATACCCTTCCCATAAATAATCATTGAAACGCTTACAGTTTGCTTGCATGGGCGTGGCAAACGCTTTCAAAATTTCGATGTAACCTTCACTCAAAAGGGGGATCGTCGCGAACAAATTTCAATTTTTGTGCGACGCTAAGCTTGATGATTTGAGAGCCCATAGCCCATCGTGACGTCACGACGAAATCAGTGCGCTGTGGGCTATGGGCTCTCAAATCATCAAGCTTAGCGTCGCACAAAAATTGAAATTTGTTCGCGACGATCCCCCTTTTGAGTGAAGGTTACATCGAAATTTTGAAAGCGTTTGCCACGCCCATGCAAGCAAACTGTAAGCGTTTCAATGATTATTTATGGGAAGGGTATGCAAGTTTTAATGCGCACAAAGAATATGATTTCGCGACGAGTATGCACACACACACTTGCACACTTAATACATGTATGACCAAATTTGTATTATGTATGCATACAAACATACATATGTATGTATGTATGTATGGACTTGCTGCCGTAGGACTTGCTGCCGTTGGACTTGCTGCCTTTGGAATATTGTAAGTGTGTATGTTCATAATATGTGAGCATTGGCTTGTGCCTGCTACGGGCTGCATATGTATGGTATGCTTGTATGGGATGGCAAGCTAATTGTCTCTGGATTTAGTAGTTTGTAAATTTTGTATGTTTTGAATCGTAGGGTGACTATCAAATGGGCCATTATGACTTAATTAGAAATTTTTGACAATAATGATTAAAGCTTAAGTATAATATGACATGTGTATTTCATATATTGCAAAGCATTTAATAAACTTATTAGTGTTTTACGATAATTTTTTCGGTTGAAAATGTGTATAAAATAATTTAAATGATATATGTATAATTACACTATTTTATGGATATACACATATTTTGAGACATGAATAGCTATAATAATATATAAATGTACTTATGTACATATGTATGTTCATACATAGTACATCTGTGTGAAGTGGTTATGACAGCCCGTAAGACCGACCAAATACAAATGCAGGGCTTTAAAATTGCTACAAGCAGCAAGAGTAACGCACGCAGGTCACAAATGCTCATACATGTAGCAAGGGACTACAAGTGTGTGTGTGCATGCCCGTCGCGAGATCATATTCTTTATGCGCCTCAACGCATTCATACCCTTCCCATAAATAGATATCGAAACGCTAACATTTTGTTTGCATGAATGTCGCAAACGATTTTAAGATTTCGGTATACTCTTCACTCAAAAGGAAAGAGCTGGGATCGTCGCTAACAGAAATTTCAATTTTTGTGCGCTGCTGAGGGTGATGATTTCAGAGACCATAGAGAGCGAGAGAGAGGGACTGAGAGAGAGAGAGTAGGACAAATAACACACAGCTGTGCTTCATTGGGAACGGGACCATTTCGATTGAGCGCTGGCAGCGCACTGACTTTGTCGTGCAGCATTTTCACTGCTTGAGCCTCAAAAGACCGAGCCGAGCAAATACGAAGTTCTCCGGTCGCTTCAGAGAACAATTCCGTCGTTGAAAAAAATTGCTCTACGTGTCTAGTCTATGTGTTGTCTGGTTAGTGTTTCTATTTAAGACAACTACAAATTTGAGCTTTCAAAGAAAATAGATAGACTTACACAACTTAGTGATTTAAAAAAAAAAAAAAAAAAAAAAAAAAAAAAACAATAATAGACAACCATTTCTTTAAGCAAAGAAAAAAGCTTATTACAAGTTGTATGATACATGACCCGCTTATAATTTCCCTGCATAACGTATATGAACTTGCCACCTTGGTAATTATTATTACATATATAATTAAGTGGCAACATTAATACTATAGTCTGGCAGCTCCAAATAGCAGCACATTTTGAGGTTTACGCAATTCTCTTCAATTTCAATAAAATTGTAAAAATATATCACATTTCGAACTCATTGTAAGTGACTTGAATTAAATTGATTAATTTAAAATTGAAGTCCTTTCCAATAAATATTTAAGTTATAATAGGCAAGCGTAAACTCAAACTAAAATGATGTCCCAGGCATTTGCGTCTGCTGTTAGCCGAACCGGTATTGCTCTACGTTGGAACCGGCGTAGCTTGAGCACAGCGAGGTTTCTGCGCAGTGTCACACGTCCACGCCTGGCAACCAGTACTGCCTTTATTAAGAGTTGCCCAACAGCATATTGTATCCCTGCCACTATTGGCAATCTGCAGCAATATGTGCGGCAGTACGCAAATGAAAAAAAAGTGTTTGAACGCACTAAACCTCATTGTAATGTTGGCACCATTGGTCATGTGGATCACGGCAAGACTACCCTGACGGCGGCTATAACGAAAGTTTTGGCTGATAAGCAGTTGGCGGAGAGCAAAAAATACAATGAGATTGACAACGCGCCTGAAGAGAAAGCTCGTGGCATAACTATTAATGTGGCGCACGTTGAGTATCAGACGGAGACCCGTCACTACGGTCATACTGATTGTCCCGGACATGCTGACTACATTAAGAACATGATAACAGGCACAGCACAAATGGACGGCGCTATATTAGTAGTAGCCGCCACAGATGGTGCGATGCCCCAAACACGTGAGCATATGTTGTTAGCAAAACAAATTGGCATCGACCATATTGTGGTGTTTATCAACAAAGTCGATGCAGCCGATCAAGAAATGGTGGATCTTGTCGAAATGGAAATACGTGAACTTCTTACCGAAATGGGTTACGATGGTGATAAAATTCCGGTAGTGAAAGGCTCAGCATTGTGTGCTCTTGAGGACAAAAATCCTGAAATTGGCGCTAATGCGATACTTAAATTGCTTGAAGAGGTAGATAATTTCATTCCTACGCCAGTGCGAGAGTTGGATAAACCATTCTTGTTGCCTGTGGAAAATGTATATTCTATTCCTGGCCGTGGTACAGTCGTTACGGGTCGTCTAGAGCGCGGAGTCGTTAAGAAGGGAATGGAATGCGAATTCGTGGGCTACAACAAGGTTTTAAAATCAACAGTCACTGGAGTAGAGATGTTCCATCAGATTCTTGAGGAGGCACAAGCTGGTGATCAACTGGGCGCCTTAGTGCGAGGCGTAAAGCGTGATGATATTAAACGTGGAATGGTTATGTGCAAACCAGGAAGTGTCAAAGCTCTAGATCAGTTGGAGGCGCAAGTGTATATACTGTCTAAGGAGGAAGGTGGTCGGACCAAACCGTTTATGTCATTCATTCAGCTTCAGATGTTTTCTCGTACATGGGATTGTGCTGTGCAAGTACAAATACCGGACAAGGAGATGGTTATGCCTGGCGAGGATACGAAACTTATATTGCGTCTCATACGTCCAATGGTCTTAGAGCAAGGTCAGCGCTTTACGCTTCGTGATGGTAATTTAACCTTGGGCACTGGCGTTGTTACCAATGTTTTGCCGGCCCTTACAGAAAGCCAGCGTTCTGAGCTAACGGAGGGTAAAAAGGCGCGTGAGAAAAAGGTCGCTGCCAAAAAATAAAACTTGTATTCATCAAATACTTATTCAAAGCTCGGTCGTATACAAATAAATATATTTTTAATTTAATTATATGTTTCACATTTGTACATACATATATTGAATCATTTTACTCCATATTAATATTAACAGCCGACAAGTGTATAAATAAAATAGTGCTAAAAGTAGTTCCACTCGTCGGCTGGAAGCCCTTTTAATTATCGATATTGATAATGGCAAATTATTGCAGTGGTGGCACGCATTACAAGTAGGAGCAGTAAATTTAATAGTTTACTTTACGTTAACAGTCTCTGTGAAGTTAAAAAATGATTGAGGAAATCAAATTTATCTGTCACGAGACAAATATCGATAACAAAAATAGCAACACTACTTTGGGGCAATCAGTGTTGACCAAGGTGTTGATAGAGCGGCTACGCAGCTGATGGTCTTGCTAAAATATTTTGAAAAAGAAGAATCCATTTGTTTGGAAATATGTGTGCATCCCGTTGGCCAGAGCCTTCGGGTGTACTACTTTATTGGCTCTATAATTGAATTATTTACTGTGTTAATTTGAAATGCTTATAATTCACAGACGAACTGGATGATACCACGACATTGCCTGGTCTTACACTTTACGATTTGATAGAACCATCAATGGCGTCCAAGCAACAAGACTTGGACAGTGATGACAAAGGTGGTGGTTGTGATACTAACCTTGATATGAAACGGGGGTATATGGAAAAAAAAGAACCGTCAACGACGACGAATGAATTTTTGAATACATCTGGACAAAAAAAGGCGCCAATTGTCCGAATATTAGAGAACAAACGGTTGACAGCGCCACTGGGAGCAGCTTTGAAAAATATGCTAGGAGAACCTGTTCGGGTGGTCACAGCTCCAACGAAAACCGCATCAACAACTGAGATTAAGATCCTAAATAAGTTACAGACAAAACCCTTGAATGCTTTTGGTACTGCGCCCGTTAAAATCGGCAGCACAACGATAGCTGCACCAAGTACGTCACCAAAGAATATGGGCGTAAAAATGACTCCAATTAAAACTGCTGATGGTAAGGTGCTCTATCTGCAGAAGTCATTGCCTGTGACAGGTGCAACGACTTCAAAGGTACCATTAGTAAGTGGCACATCAGATCGCACGGCATCAACCGGCTCGAGCATTCGCCACGCCATACTCTCGAAGGGTGTGACTGTAAGTGGTACGTCTTCAATCAAAAGCAATGCATCGAGCTTGTCATCCTCAACAATCCGCGGTTTGACTGCAGTTGAATCGGCTAAGCCAACAGCTCACGTATCGACAAATGCGCCAAGTGCATCATCTGGTTTGATTAAAGGTCCGTCTTCCGCAGATGCGGTATCTACACCAATGGCCACCAAGATACAAGTAGTGCGCACCGCCGATGGTAAGCTGATCAAATTAAATCAGGGGTCTCCCTCTGTAATCCTAAACACCAAACCAGCCACTTTGGGCTTAAGGACTTCAGTTAGTTCAACACAGCCAGCAATGCCAACAACTGTTTCAGTCAACAATAGTAATAAAGTAATGAGCAAGCCGACTGCACAAGTTATCATAAAGGGACCGTTGAAGCAATTGCCGGCTGGATCCTCACTTCGACCTATTATCAATAATTCAGGCAGCAGCAACAATCCAACTAGCAGCAGCAGTGCTGTAGCATCGACAGCTATAACAACCGCTGCTAGTCCATCTATACCAAGCGGTAAAATGTTTGTTCAAAGCTCTACAGGAAAGCAAATTGTTGTGGCCAACAAAGATATAATAAAGTTGTGGCCAATGCCAAGCACTAGCACGACAACAACAACAGCAAATCCAAATGCCGCTGCCAGTGGTCTGCATGCGATCCAATTACCGGGAAAAAGTGGGCTGCAGTATGTGCGCGTTTTACCTAACAATAACAACAGCAGCAGTGCCAGCAATGAAACAACTAGTCCGCAGAAGGTCTCACTGGGGCGTCCTCGAACGACAAGTAACAATACGAGCTCAACTGTTTCAGTAGGAAACACTACCAAAATTGTTATGAAAACAGCGGGCGGAAGCATAGTGCCACTACCATCAATGCAAACTCTGGTGCCCCGGGTAAGTAGCTGTGAAATGTAACATTAAATGTTCACTAGCTTATTGTATCATAGCGAGCTCCTGGCGCTACACACAGTACGGCATATACGAAGCCTCCCGGCAGTAGCAGTAGCTTGGAGGGTGGACAGAAGCACCGGTTATCTGATATAAATGTGCAAATAAAAAATATGTCGAGCGATAGCGCCAGCGACGCTGGAGCCCCAGAAGCAAAGAAAGCGCGTTATGTTATAGCCATGCCCCATACCTCAGGCCCAGCACCGGCAACAGCTACAGCGCCTCAGAAAAATATGCAAAAAGTAATGGGAGCGCGAGCAACGCAAATGAAGCGCGTTACGGTGCAGGGCGCCAATATGACGGGCAGCAATAACCCCCCCAACCGAAAGGTTTACAACCTGGTCACAAAGAGTGATGCGAACGGCGTTAAGTACATGATATGCAACAAGGGTGGCGAAGGAAAGCCGCGAACAGTTTTTAATACGACGATGCGACGCGGCTACACTCTAGCCGATAGTAAGCTGCGTCGCCCACTGGCTGCTCAACAGGCGCGCCTTAAGCAAATGAAACAGCATCAGCACAGGCTGATGCTACCAGCACAGGTTAGGCAGCGGCAACATCTACAGCAGCTACAGAAACACCAGTCATCTATAACCAAGCTACAACACCAACAAACACTAAAATCGACGGGAACACAGGAAACGAAAATAGCAATTCCGAGCAAGCCACTATTCGACATACTGAAGCCGCCGCCAGTTCCAGCACCTGCAGCTGGAGCAGCTACCGCACTTGACGCCTTAGGTGGTTCTCGAAGGAAGCACTGTAACTGTAGCAAATCTCAATGCCTGAAGCTGTACTGTGACTGTTTTGCCAATGGAGAGTTTTGTCAAGATTGCACCTGCAAGGATTGTTTTAATAATCTGGACTATGAGGTGAAGCGAGAAGAAGCTATTCGCAGTTGCTTGGAACGTAATCCCAGTGCATTTAAGTAAGTCACTTTTGGTTACAAATGCTCACGATTCCTAATTGTGCTTTATTTCTTATAGACCAAAAATTACGGCTCCGAATTCCGGAGACATTCGCCTTCACAACAAGGGCTGTAATTGCAAACGATCTGGTTGTCTAAAAAATTACTGCGAGTGCTATGAAGCCAAAATACCCTGCTCCACTATGTGTAAATGCGTAGGTATGTATAAGGCATATATATATATATATGATTATGATTATATATAAATTGTAAAACAATATGCACATGTCCTATTCTTTTGTCAATCGATAGGATGTCGTAATATGGAGGACCGTCCTGATGTGGACATGGACTCTATGGATAGCCTGGTTGATACCAAATTGCAGACGAATAAAGCAAAAGACCTCAACGGAACATATCTGCAGGACAATCGCTCGAATGTTTATCTTACGGACGATGTGATAGAGGCGACTATAATGTGCATGATTTCGCGTATTGTTATGCATGAAAAGCAAAATTTGCCTGTAGAAGATACGGAGCGTGAGGTGATGGAAGAGTTGGGGGAAAGTTTAAATCAAATAATAACTTTCGCCAAGGAGAAGAATGACACATTTCACACGGACGACCCCAAAACGACGGCGGCCTAAAAACGATATGAATTTTATTTATAATCTTAGAGCTTCTTCTGTGTGTAACTTTAATGCACATACTATATTATTTTATAAGTTCAAAGCAATCTGACCTGATTCTGTTTCAATATCTCTTAATTAGGCTATTGTATATACATAAGAACAACTTTGTCGGATTTTACCATTTAGATCAGAAATATCCCCAAAACCCAGCTACTGTGTATATATAAATAAATACAAACACTCTTAAATTATATATTGTTTTATTTAATAAGATTTCGGAATCAAATGAATTACATTATCTTATTTCACTGGGAATAGTACTACAGTAAAACAAAACACATCCTCAAACGAGTAACTACAAATAAGCTTTAACAAGTAATTATGTAATTATAATATAATTATTATATACTCTGTAATGTGTCTCTAGCTCTAAAAATTGATTTTCGTTAAGGGTTTTAATCGATAACGGAAACAGTTATCATTGCGCATGTCATTGCAAACATACAAAAAAGATTATAGTTCTCTAGCTCATATATGGATATTGCCCTGATGAAGACACCTCCTTCTGTGTGTTATATACATTTAACAAAACCATTGTACCATAATTTGTCATTTTCAATCGGATTACGGTATAATTATCGCTTATAAGAAGAGGAATATCGAACAAACAAAATTTGAAACTCACATACAAATTTAAACTCACAATTTTAAACAAGCATACACTTCGAATTTTTTGTTTTTGCGGACGGAAAAATACAGATGGGCAGACAGACGTGATATGCATTTCTCCAGAAACATACGCCGACTTTACATTTTCAATGGTTCCAGAGTATTTTACATAAACTCCGATGACGGCCTAAGTTTTATTACACGATTACGCAGTGAATACGTTCTCGGCGTAATCGTGGAATTCTCCCCATTTTTTGAAGTTATTGAAATTTCAGAGTGGCCGTCTTGCAGAGAGCCTCTCTCCAAGCTCATGTCTTCCTCACAGTCATCTAATTTCGCAGATTGCAGGTCAACTTCATCTCCACTGACATTACCTTCCTCAAACGTGAACTGGAAACGACGAACCTTTTTTTTTGCACTGAATATGACATTGCGACTGGCGGTAGATTGGCGTCTTTTAGTTCCTGGTGTTTTTAAAATCGATATGGGCTGCTGTCTGGTTGGCGTCAACTGCTCACGAGTTAAGTGCTCCGTTGCCCCAATAATAGCAGACTTTAATAAACTGTTTACTTCCGTTGACCCTCGCTTTGCACTGCCATTGGACACGCGTAGCACGGTAGGAACTGGTGAAAACGATTTGCGATCGCGAACAAAAATATGACGATACTGTGGGCAACGTTTCGGAGTTTGGTTCGACTGATTGCTTTCCTCGGTAATTCCTTGATTTGCCTGTTTATTTCGATTTTCTGCAAACGCCTTACGCAAAAAAGATCTTAAGTCGCTGCTCGGCTTAGCGACGGGCTTTCGCTTAGTTATTGGGGCTGCTTTAGGTTTTGCCTTAGTCAACATCTCCGTATCTAGATCGATCCAATTATTTGCTTTTAAACGCTGCAGATTATCAAAACGTTTATCTATATTTTGGCTTTGCAAGCGCAACATATCCCACCACCCTTCTAAGTCATCAACAAAAACAGGCTTAGAAGCCTCGCTGCCATCATTTGGAAGCTGGTTTTTACCGGTGGCACCAGCTTCACAGCGGTCGATTAGGCCTTTGAACTGCATAAATTTTTTGCTAGTAAGCAATTTAGTTTGCCCAATAGCAGCATCTATACTATCCTTGGCCCCAGTCTCTAAAAGTCGCTCTTCATGTTGGCAGCTATATAAATTCCATTCATCGCAGAGGCAATGAAGGCGTTTAATTTCATTATCCAGCTGGAATCGAAAGTATGTAACAGTGTCCAATATGCGACGTACCGCAACGGTAGTTTCTGATTTTTTGTGACCCAACGGCGTAATTTCATCTAAAATTTTATAAAGTTTAAAGTTTTCAATTACTATTTCATTCATTAGATTTGAATTTATCCAAAATCTTACCATTTCCTGTGTCTATACTGCTCTGTGACTCAAATACTTTGGTTGCCAAAGGCGACAGCTGCTTTTTGGCGGAATAAGGTGCTCCATTTGGCTCCCTACTTGCCACAGTAGATTTATGGAATGTGTCTCCGCATGACTTTAATATATTGCCACCATTCTTGTTTGACTTGTTATGAATTGTAGCCTGTGCTCTATGGTCAGACGTAAAAGGTGTCTGTAAATTGCATATTTTATGCAGATCAAATTTTTTAGAAAGTTTCTGCCTAATTTGGTTTTGTTTGCAGTGTGGGTTTTCCGCCTTCATGCGTATCGACAGTTCTGACGATAGAGGTTTAACACCCTTTCTTTGTGCCAATGTTTTCATTTGGACAGCACGACCTCCTCGAGAGTTTGCTCTAGTTGCGGCCGCTTCGAACGGTTTTGTAACACCTTTTTGTGTCATTGAGTCCTTAACTGATCGTACTGTGGGTTTCACCGGTTGTCGATTTGGCTTAAGGCAAATCTGAATTTCCGTCTTTTCCTTTATAGATTCAGCTGATACTTGCAACTCGTTTACCTCAGGTCGTTTCGTTTGACCAGACTGGGGCTTTGATTTAAGCTCTTGCGGTTTCGCTCCAAAAACAAAAGGCTTTACTTCATCAACTAGGTGGTTTACCTTAACATCCGAAATCGAAGATTCCATTGTCCGATTCGCGGGTGTTTTTGGCTTTGAAGTGTGAGAAGCGGCAGGAGCGAACGATTTCTCGGGTTTCTTTTCAAAATTCTGTTGAAAGGAGAACGGCACTGTTGATAACTTAGTTATATCTGGATATTTGCCATTTCTTGCTGTTGTTAATGGGCTCTTTGGTATATTGTTAAAAACATATAACGAGCGTCTTTTGTCCTCCTTCTCTGATTCAATTGATGCTGTTGGCTGCGATAAGACTTGCCTGTGCTTGCATCCATCGCCGTGTTTTTGGGAAGCTTGGTACTTATCAATTGATTTCCATTTGAGAAAGCGTTGCAAATAATTCGCATGACGCTTTGACATTTTATTATTGGTGAAAATTTCATTTTGCGCAGAAAGTTTATTTTCCTGGTCGATATTTGCAGCTGTCAGCTGCACATTATTTAACTTTACTTGCTTTTTTTGGATTGCCTCCGACGGTGTCTGACTGAGACATGTAATGCGATTTTTTTGAAATAGATCCTCGCGTTTTTTGCTTCGAGCAACGCGATGGCGTTCGCGGTTAAATTCAATATGGTTTTGGCGTCTTAAATCTCCAGCAGACACCTTAAATAAGTTTCTATGATTTTCCATCGTTGGCAGTATGACTACGATTGTATTTGACTTATAGCTTGCTTTGTTTCTTTTTTTCGAAGTTGTATTTATTTGTAAAACGAGGAAAAAAATTCTCCAACAATTACAAATACATTATTGAAGCGCCGCCATTTATGTTTTCACTGTTAAAAGGTTATGCAAAAATTAGTTCCGTTACATACACTGTTGACTAACAGCTCTGTTAAGATGCCACATTTTCGACTTGATCTGTTCTATTAAAACTTAAGTTTAACAGGCAGCGATTACCCAAAAATGCTCAAAAGCAAAATAGATAAATAATTCAACAGCATTATCTAGTAATATATAATAAATACCATGAATATTAAAACTCAATCTCATTATATTTCCATATTATGTGTTAACGTGTGACCATACTTTGTTCGTGAAGAGGTTTAACTTAAATACTAAAAATATATGTACATACATAATTACGATTTAAAAATATCATACTTGATTAAATTTTCGTTTTAAGTACATCGGCTCAGACCCACAAGAAAATAAATAAAAATCATTGATCCAAAAAAATAAAGTAAAATAAAATAAAAATTTAAAACAAATAAAAAAGAAAATTTTGCCGAATATTGCAAAAGTGTGTGTATTTGATTCGGTACGAGTGTGTGTACGTACATACATATGTATGTACATAGATTTTATACATAGTACATGTGTCTAGAGGGGTTAAAAAATAACAAAAACAATACCTACGCACGGAGCACAACAGTATTGCCAGCAGAAATTACACGCTCTTCTTCGAATAGAACATGTTTTTTAGGTCTGGAATACATATAAATATAATAAATCAATGCCAAGAAAAATAATATTTTGTGTAATTAATCGTGAATAATCTTACAAATATTTGTTATTAACAAGGCATTTATTAGTAGTCTATAATAACTAGTTGCTGGCAACGCTATGCAAGCTCAATTCCTCTCTTTCCGTTTTTCTCACACACGCATTCCTATATGTCCGTCATTCTCAGTTGATTCGTCGTGAGTGCCGCTATCACTTTGTGTTTGTTGCTCTGTTGCTGGCCTGGCTGCGGCCCCGTCATCGTTGTCGGTGTATTTTTAATCACTTTTCTCGCTGCCTGTAGCTTTGAAAATATTGTACTAATTTGGAGACGTGCAATCAAATATATGAGTTATTGTTTATATAATAAGTTTCGTTGTGTCGATTTCCATGCATATGTGAAAATATTCGTGTTTTACACAAAGCAAAGAGCAGAGCTAAGAGAGTAACAACAGAGTAACTAACAGCATTCTCATATGTATGGGCGTATATGTATGTGTATGTGCGTGAGTAACAAGGCTGATAAAAAATAAATCTACTAAAAATTATACAAATAGTACTTAGAAAAGCAAAAAATTTATATACAAATCAACATATAATACAAAATGGAAGCAATTGCCAAACACGATTTTTCTGCGACTGCCGATGATGAACTCAGTTTCCGTAAAACTCAAATTCTGAAGGTAAGACAAGACTATGACATAAATAAAAAAAAAAAAAAAAAAAATTACTGTGTAAACTATGTAAGGATTTATTTTTGCATGCATCTCTAGAAAGGATTCTGTATTCAAGTATGTGGGAACTGCAATTAAAGCAGTTGTGTTTTCCATAAATTTGAATACAGCGTACCCATACATATTTACATATACACATTCGCATATACCATTAACAAGAGAATATGCATACATACATATGTATATAAATACATACATATGTAAGCAAGCCCCATTTGTTGACTGAGTTGTGTACATAATCGAAGTTAACTCAAATACATTTTTATTTCGGGAATTAGAATACTGTAAAACGCACTCAAAGATTCAGTACGTAACTCGCGATCAATTAAGCATTCTTTAACAACTGATCGATAGGCGTTATTAAATTGATATGAAATGTATATGCATACATTCATACAGCTTACTCGGCTCATATTTTATATTCAAATCTTAGTTTGGTTTATTGGGACACTACGCAAACGAATATATAGAGTACTATACATATACCATCAAATCTATTTGTGGGATCTGTAGTTTCTAGTATATGTACTATATGGAGAAAAAACAAGAGTGCATATTAAATATAAATAGAGGCGTTAAATTTTTAGATATATGAAGCTATTTTCGATATGCTCCCAAAAAACGTTAACTCTTATTGGTTTTTGTGTTTATAGTAAACCTAATATTCTCTTCACTTTATGAACTTATAATATAATTACATATGTACATATGTCGAAATTTTATACTGCACAATATGTAAACCATTAAAGCATTGAATAAAAATAAAGGGATACTATTTTAATATGTATTCATATGTATGCATGCATTCTTTTATTCGGCCCAGCTGGAGACTGGACCCAAATTCTATTGGTGAATCTGGTTTTTTCCTTACTGCACTATTGTCTTTTTCTCAGGTGTGCGCTCGCCATATCTGTGGCCCCTTTAACCAATTGGTGCTCTTTGTTTTGGCAGGCGAAATATCAGGTTTTTAGTTGTCGGATGTAAGCTGCTGGCTTCTGCTGCTCGCTGCTGGTTGCTGAATGCGACCAAGTTCTTTTTTACTGTCTATCCATTCTTGTCGTAGGTTAGTCACTTAGTTTTCAATTTTATTATACCCTGACCCATTGAAAATGGGAAATCATGGTATACTAGTTTTGTGAAAAGTATGTAACAGGCAGTCCGTCCGTCCGTACGTATGAGTGCATCGATCTCAGAAATTATAAGAGCTAGAGACTTGAAATTTGGCATAAATACTTGTGTATATAATACCACTAACCAGACAACACATAGACTAGACACGTAGAGCAATTTTTTTCAACGACGGAATTGTTCTCTGAAGAGACCGGAGAACTTCGTATTTGCTTGGCTCGGTCTTTTGAGGCTCAAGCAGTGAAAATGCTGCCCGACAAAGTCAGTGCGCTGCTAGCGCTCAATCGAAATGGTCCCGTTCCCATATGAAGCACAGCTGTATGTTATTTGTCCTACTCTCTCTCTCTCTCAGTCCCTCTCTCTCGCTCTCTATGGTCTCTGAAATCATCACCCTCAGCAGCGCACAAAAATTGAAATTTCTGTTCGCGATGATCCCAGCTCTTTCCTTTTGAGTGAAGAGTATACCGAAATCTTAAAATCGTTTGCGACATTCATGCAAACAAAATGTTAGCGTTTCGATATCTATTTATGGGAAGGGTATGAATGCGTTGAGGCGCATAAAGAATATGATCTCGCGACGGGCATGCACACACACACTTGTAGTCCCTTGCTACATGTATGAGCATTTGTGACCTGCGTGCGTTACTCTTGCTGCTTGTAGCAATTTCAAAGCCCTGCATTTGCATTTGGTCGGTCTTACGGACTGTCATAACCACTTCACACAGATGTACTATGTATGAACATACATATGTACATAAGTACATTTATATATTATTATAGCTAATCATGTCTCAAAATATGTGTATATCCATAAAATAGTGTAATTATATATAATTTAAATTATTTTATACGCATTTTGTGTTGTCTGGTTAGTGATAATACGCAGTACACGTTTATCTTATCGATAACTCATCCGATATCGATTTTCGTTAATAATGGATCGATGGAGACTTCAGATTTACTGTTTACATGCATTTGATGAATATGAAGATTTTGTAATTCACACATTTTGGATACCACGACCCCTTCGTCTCCAATTTGTAAAAAACTTATCTTAAGTACTAGCGCTTTGGAATGTATGCACATTTTAACATTGTGAATACGTTCTGAAAGTTTCATGAAGATAGTCTTATCATAAGATAAATTATTCATCAAGTGCAGTCGCTGCTTACTGCGCAGTTAGCAGAGCGCGGACAATCGCGTACGTGTGGATGCATTTATATGTATGTGTGCATAAAAGAAGTGCAGAATGATTAGAATATCAGCTTGGAAGGTTCAGAGTATCTACTAGTCTAGCAGTCTATATATCTATATATCATTACTTTTATTTTCTGGTAGAATCGCTTTAAAACTGTTCATGTCGATAAGCGATGTCAGTGACTTCTTGGTACACCCACCAAGCGCAGTCGCTGCTTACTGCGTAGTTAGCAGAGCGCGGACAATCGCGTACGTGTGGATACATGTGTATGTATGTGTGCATAAAAGAAGTGCAGAATGATTAGAATTTCAGCTTGGAGTGTTCAAGGTATCTCCTAGTCGAGGAGTCTCGACTAGAGCCTAGATATAAATTGAATGTAAGCAAATAAAATATGATTTTCATTTTCGCAAAAATGTTATATAAAAGTATCCATCTCATTTTAAAGCTAAAAATTAGAAATCTTTAACATGGATTAAATTAAATAAATATATTCTTTTATTTTTCAGATATTAAATATGGAGGACGATTCAAATTGGTATCGCGCCGAATTGGATGGAAAAGAAGGACTTATTCCTAGCAATTATATAGAAATGAAAAATCATGAGTAAAAAATATATAATGAAAATCAATTTCAAATTTTATAATAGATTCGTATATTTCTTATATCTAGCTGGTATTATGGACGCATAACACGTGCTGATGCAGAGAAGTTGCTGTCAAATAAACTAGAAGGCGCTTTTTTAATACGCATCAGCGAGTCAAGCCCTGGTGATTTTTCCCTATCCGTCAAGTATGCAGCGTTGAATAGTTTTCCAGTAATAGATATAACATTTTCGTATTATTTAACAGATGTCCCGATGGAGTTCAACATTTTAAAGTACTTCGGGATGCCCAGAGTAAATTTTTCCTTTGGGTTGTTAAGTTTAATTCCCTAAACGAATTGGTCGAATATCATCGAACAGCGAGCGTATCGCGATCACAGGATGTAAAATTGCGCGATATGGTACCTGAAGAGGTATGCTTTTATATTGAACCCATTGAAATTTTGTGTAACATGCAACAGACGTTATAAAGTGTATATATATTCTAGATCGAGTCGATGAGCTGAGTCTATTTTTCCATATCCGCATGTCCGTGTCGATTTCTTGTCCATTTTTTTTTTTTTTTTAATTCTCCATTGTTGATTATTTCTTATTTATGTGGTTGAGTTACGTTGTGCTTGCGAACTTGAAAGAATTAATTATTTAATTTTTGCTTTTAAAATTCCATATCATTCACGCTTTGAAGGACTTCCCAGTGAGCTTTCCAACTTAAGTTTTGCATGCTTGTTTTGAGTATTGAGTATTGACAATTCAAAATTTAACGAAACACAAGCTATATAAAAACTTGACTTAATTTTTCAAAATTATTTATTTAATGAGCTCTTTTTAACTTTTGCAGATGCTTGTGCAGGCGCTTTACGATTTTGTGCCTCAGGAATCTGGAGAATTAGACTTCCGGCGCGGCGATGTGATTACTGTTACAGATCGTTCAGATGAGAATTGGTGGAATGGCGAGATCGGCAATAGAAAAGGCATTTTTCCAGCAACTTATGTAACGCCATATCATTCATAATAATTTACACCCGAACGCACACACATATTAAACATGAAACCTAAATCGCACTATAAACTACGAGAGAGAATGTACTACATGCAAATATATGTACTAGGCAACGCAGATAAATATTGTATAAACCGAATGCATTTTTTACATTATTGACAAGCAGTTTAGAGCTGTTATATTCTAAAGTTATTCAAAATTACAAGAACTAACACAAAACTGAAAAAAACGAGTCCTTTTATATGGCGAATATATAGAACATCTCACTATATATTATTAATGTAACAATTTTTGATATATATAAAAATAATATATATATATACATTTAAGTTCAATGATATGTAACTTTCTGCGAACACCACTCTAGATGTGCTATTTATTGTGTGTACTTGTGTGCGTGTGAGAAAGAAATCAATTTATAATAATTAAATATAAAAAATTACCAATAAAAAATCAACAAAACATGAAGAAATCAAACTATGACAACAATTTTGCCTAAATGTCTCAAAGCGAAGACATTTAAAATGATTATCATAATTAACCTTAATAATATAATATATTTACATATATTAAACCATTGATATTAAGTATAAATTTTGCCTCAGTTGCACCATTTACGTGCTTTTTGAATCGCCTTTGAAAAATTGTGTAAAATTTGTTTTTTCATTTAGTCATGTACGATTATATTGTGCTTTAAATTTAATTATTAGCCTTTGATCTACATTCGCTGATTCCCAATAATAATGCCGCAAATAATTTGCTATTTAACATCATTTTTATTTTGCTTACAATTTTCTTTTTTCATAACTTTTTACCAACTATCCGCACCATTTTATCATTAATATGTATATGCGTGACAAAAAATGAAGTTGCCAATATCAGTAATTACACCGATAGATATAAAACAATATTTTTATATGTATTTCCTACATAAACGAAAATTAAACAAGACAAACAAAAAAAATTCCTCATTAAATTTCTTCAATTTACTTTATTTTTGTAGTTATGTATGCACAATTTAATGGATCACTAACAGTTAAACATTTGGTTTAATATGCAGGTATTCGTATATGAAATATAAAGTCGAGAAATTTAGATATCCGTAAGCTGTGGGAGTAAAATCAAACTTAAAATAAACATTAATAGTTAGATTCAAACTAATACACATGAGAATTGAGTTTGATAAAGATAAAAATTAGTATGTACATATATGCTGATTTATCCAATTGCATATATAAAGGCATTTTTCTTGGTTTTAAAATAACTATAAGCTTGGTGAATCTGTCACGGATTAGACATCCTCAACGCCAAGAATCAAATTTTAATCAATTATAATTTAATCCATTTAGTCGACACATTTTTGCTTTTCTCGTCATAAAATTATTTCATTCATTTATAATAAAAAATTGTAATCGATATTTTTACTTTCCCTCATTTCTTGTTTTGGAAAGTTTAGTTCATTTGCTGTGTGAGTGAACGGTCACATTGCATTCGTAGCGACGACGAAAGGCATGTCAGGCGATTTGTTACGCGTATGGGACTAAAAAATAATTATAAGACAAAAATATATCTTGGCAGAATATACCCGTATTAATTTACGAAAATTTTTTAACCTAACATAAAAAGCTGAATAAAATTGGTGTTTTTGTGAAAATAAAATCAATTGCCAAAAGCTCTTAAGAATTGTTAATGTGACTTATCAAGAAAAATTTTGACATACCGCACACACACACAAGCTTTAGAGACTTAGTACATGTATACACATATGTGTATGCAGCCGAGTGAAAATTGCAAAGGCAAGTTAAAGAAAGGCGTGTGGTGCGTGTGTTTGTGTGTAGATGAAAGTGCAATATCAATAATTTACGCGCCTTGTCACACAGTCAAGTTCTAAGTTCTTTTTGTTGGTTTAACCTTTGTCACCCGCTTACTAAATAATGCCGCTACTTGCCTATAAGGAGAATCGCATTCTAAGTCCTCAGCAACTGCGCAAGCTTAGCGAACATAAATACTCATGCGTCAGCGCAAGTCTGCTAGATCCTTTACTCCAACCGTGGTGGAATTGGTTGGTCGCCCAAACACCACTTTGGCTGGCGCCCAATCTGATAACAATCGTCGGTCTAATACTCAACATTGTGACAACGCTGATATTAATTTGGTGAGTGTTTCTTTCAAATCCTTTTATTGATTAAAGAAGGGTATATGTACATATTTATATAAACCATGTATATATGTATATAACATAGACTATAACATAAAAATATTTCATAATTCAGATATGATCATGCCATAACTAGCGGAGGTAGGTAGGTCTCAGGAAAATGGCGACTACGATTAGATAGGAAATATGTCGCCTAAGTTACTGTTTGCAGCTTAAATTTATTTTAAAATGATCGGTCATTTTGTTTTGTTAAATTAGGTTAATTTAATAATTTCATGATAAGGGAACAAAAAAAATCAGTGCACTAATCAGTGAGAAGATATTTTTACGTTGATTATTATTCGGCTTTCTGCTCATAGACTAAACTGTCAGACTTTCTATAAGATCAATTTAATTAACCCTATGAGTAAATTATTTTCAAGTACATTTGCAATGCTCTTTTTTGCTTGATTGATGATTGCTTTGATTGAATTAAATTAAAATTTGCAAGTTAAATTTATTCCCGTTTGGTGAAAAACATATAAAAATCTAGCACCCATTTAATATAATGAACAAATTTGGTTATCCTAAAGTGACTTTTGACATTCTTAGTTCAAACAATGTTAAAAATATCAAGGGATTTGCTCAACATGCACTCTAGTATTTTTATACCCTGAACCCATTGAAAATGGGAAATCAGGGTATAATGGTTTTGTTAAAAGTATGTAACAGGGAGAAGGAGGCGTGGCAGACCCCATAAAGTATATATGTATATTCTTGATCAGGGCGACGAACTGAGTCGATTTAGCCATGTCCGTCTGTCCGTATGTTTGAACGCGTCGATTTCCGAAGATACAATAGCTAGAGACTTTTTTTTAAATGTCCGTATATAACACGCGCATATCGAGTTTATCACAAAATTTCGATAACTTGTCCCGTTCTTTTTTTATCGATAAAAAATCTTATCGAAAGCTAGTTATAAAATTATATCTTCTACATCTTATAGAGCTAGAGTCTTCAAATTTTAAATGTAGACTCATATGTATTTTATACAATTTCGGTTTTTGTTATAATTCACCCCCACCCCTATATCAACCCCCTCACCCTCACCTTTGTAAAATGCGTATTTCAAATACTAGAGAGTTGAGCTTCGGCATATACATGCATAGTAATGATATAATGACAATCTAAAAGTTTCATGAAGAACGTACATCCACAAAAAAAGTTATTAAACAATTAAGTTAACATGAGAAGCCCACACTGCAGCCCATGCGTGTTTATGCGTGCGCACCTATATGTGCCTATGTATGTGTGTGTGTGTTTCTTTTGTATGCAAAAAGACGCGGAGAATTATTGAAATATCAGTTCTCCGAAGGGTTCAGGGGATTTCCTAGTCGGGCAGTCTCGACTAGAGCTTACTTACTTGTTATACCCTGAACCCATTGAAAATGGGAAATCAGGGTATAATGGTTTTGTGAAAAGTATGTAACAGGCAGAGGCGTGGCAGACCCCATAAAGTATATATATTCTTGATCAGGGTGACGAGCTGAGTTGATAGAGCCGTCCGTCTGTCCATCCGTCCGTATGAACGCCTAGATCTCAGAAGTTATAAGAGCTAGAGAGCTGAAATTTTTTTATGTAGACTCGTGTATACCATACGCAGTACAAGTTTATCAAATTTTTTCGATAACTCATTCGATATTTTTTTTATCGAGGATAATCGATCAATTTATATTGTTTTTTCAGCCTAATTTGAACACTATTAAACATATAGTCTTCAGATTTGTTGTGTATATACACTTGATGGATACACACATTTTGCAATTTACAGATTTTGGATACCACGCCCCCTTTGCCCCCAATTCGTAAAAAACGTGTATCAAGTACTAGAGACTTGTGCTTTGGAATGTACACACATTTACACATGATGATTACGCTCTGAAAGTTTCATTAGGATCGTACGTCTACAAACGAAATTATTAATCAAATAAAATCTCATAATATTGCCCACACTGCAGCGCAGCCCAAGCGCAGTCGCTGCTTACTGCGCAGTTAGCAGAGCACGGGCTTAAGCGAGCGTGTGGATGCATGTGTATGTATGTATGCTTGCAAAGAAGTGCCGAATGATTGGAATATCAGCTTGGAGGGTTCAGGGTATCTCCTAGTCGAGCACTCTCGACTTGTTGTTGTTCTTTTTATACTCATTCACGAAAGTGAATCTCCGCCCAAAGGGGGCGTGGCAAACCGCAAAAGTTTATATCTTCTCAAGTATAAGAGCTAGAAGCTTCAACCTCCTCTATCGATGCCCCAACAAAATTTTTTTACGCCTGTTTAGGGGCGTGGCATATCAAAAAATACCCTGTAATTTTCACATTTTTAGAGCGTAAGCATCCTAATTTTGCAGTTATGTTACCGTTAGCTCGTTCTAAGAACTGGCCAAAAATGAAGTATCTACGGCCAATAGGGGCGTGGAAAATCGAGAAAAACTGCATTTTCTACAGTATTAGAGCTAAACTTGGCTACTTAATTACTGATGGGATGTGAATGAGTATTCCGCAGTCGGTAACGTTCGACTGCAACGTTCTTACTTGTTTATTATCAACAAGTAAGAAAGCTCTAGTCGAGACTGCTCGACTAGGAAATCCCCTGAACCTTTCGGAGAACTGATATTTCAATAATTCTTCGCGTATTTCTGCTTACACACAGACACACACGCGTAAACACACATACATATATACACATAGCCACGCACGCATTAACACGCATGGGCTGCAGCTTGCGCTTACTATGAGAACTTAATTGTTTAATAACTTTTTTTGTGGATGTACGTTCTTCCTGAAACTTTTAGATTGCGATTATATCAATACTATGCGTGTATATGCCGAAGCTCAAGTCTTTAGTATTTGAAATACGCCTTTTACAAAGGTGAGGGTGAGGGGGTGGATATAAGGGTGGGGGGTGAATTATAACAAAAATCGAAATTCTAAAAAGTACATATGAGTCTACATTAAAAATTTGAAGACTCTAGCTCTAAAGATGTGGGAGATATAATTTTATAACTGTCTTTCGATAAGGTTTTTTATCGATAAAAAAATAACGGGATGAGTTATCGATCTTTTTTGATAAACTTGATATCCGCGCTGTATATACGGTCATTTTAAAAAAAAAGTTCACGTCTCTAGCTATTGTATCTTCGGAAATCGACGCGTTCATACATACGGACGGACGGACGGACGGACGGACAGACAGACGGACAGGGCTAAATCAACTTATCTCGTCGCCCTGATCAAGAATATATATACTTTGTGGGGTCTGCCACGCCTCCTTCTCCCTGTTACATACTTTTAACAAAACCATTATACCCTGATTTCCCATTTTCAATGGGTTCAGGGTATAAAAACCGGCAGTTTTACATAAACATAGTACTGTTTAGTTGAAATTGGGTTTTAAGGCCGTTGGCAATACTAAACCGAAATAAGTTGTGCCGTTTGGCGAATATCAAGCCGATAGGAGTTGGTTCTCAGCCCGTGGTATTATTTTGGTAGCATTGTCTCTAACCTAAAAGTATTTAAACTGTCTAGTTTCTTTATCAGCGAAGTGATGATGGCAGTGACACTGAAGCACAAGCTTGATTCTTTCACTGACGTCAACAAAATCGGGCAAATGCTCCACATTCATTGCAACTGAATTTGTTCGATTTTGTCACTTAATAATATCAGGCTGAAAATCTCTGATATTGTAATTATTTATTGTGGATACAACAACAAAACAACAACAAAATTTTCTTCTAACTTTCAGCTACAGTCCAAACGGAATCGAGCCGCCACCACGTTGGACATGCTTTCTCTGTGCTCTTGGTCTCTTTGTCTATCAGAGTTTAGACTCTATAGATGGCAAGCAGGCGCGACGTACCAACACTTCATCACCGCTAGGTGAGCTCTTCGACCATGGCTGTGACTCCATATCAACTATATTTGTGGCTCTTTCGGCGTGTATATCCTGCCAACTAGGCCACTACCCGAACTGGCTTTTCTTCCAGGTAGTTGATAATAAATCCAAAGTTAACAATCGTTAACATTCGTTGTTTATTGCTTTCAGTGCTTCTGCGCGATAGCATTATTCTATTGTGCCCACTGGCAAACGTATGTGTCGGGAACGATGCGATTTGGACGCATCGACGTGACCGAAGCACAATTTTCGATTATTGCCATACACTTAGTTTCCGCCATTTTGGGGCCAGAGATTTGGTTGACCAAGGTAAGTCATTTCGGGTGGATTACATTTTTACAGAAATAATATTTATTTTGTTAAGATTCAGCATTTTCAGCAGTTATCTGATAGAATTCTAGCATCTATAATGTATTTAGATTAAATTAGAGAAAGACGCGAGTCTCACTGTGAAGTTATAATTAAGTTTGGAAGTTATTAGTCATGCTAGGCGATATAGCGTTTTCTTAATTCCTTTTTGGTTTTTATATAGTTATATCCTATATTAAATATGTATCATATACTTTAAGGTGCATTGCCGAGATTCTTTTAAAGTTGTATGCGCTTGGCTTCGATTTATTGAGTTTATTTCTTGGCCTGACATTTGCTATCTGAGTTCGTTATGTAGTAACATTCCTATACTTTGTTAAGTAATGGCAGTAAATTAAATTAAATCTATACACTAAAATGAAACGCACTAAATTTAACGAAGCTAAATGCAACTTTAACTTAACCTAAATTATAATTTTAATCACTTTTGATCATAGATATATGCAGTATAAACAAAAGTTTTCCAATTGTAATAGTCCAAATATCTTTACTTTTATGTTATAAACAAATGCGTTCCTCTGCCGCAACAATACAACACAAACTGTATAATCTTCTAAAAACAACAAATGTTTTGTGTAAACGCACTATCAATCGTTACCAAAAAAAAAAAAAAATAATAAAATAAAATAAAATAAAATATATATATATATATATATATATATATATATATATATATATATATATATATATATATATATATATATATATATATATATATATATATATATATAATACAGGTTGGCTTTGGCAAGATTGAGCTTTGGTATGGTCCGGCTTTAACGACCATTGTGTGTGGTGTAATATCCTTAACATATGTATTTTCCATCGTTGTCGCCGGCGGTGTTGGCAAAAACGGCTCCACAGTTGCTGTAAGTTTAAAACACTTAAACAATCGAATACTATACATTTAAGAATATATCAGACAGTCGTTAAGAGCACAGCTGCAGAGTGACTTCGAACAAATTCTTTGGGCTTTTATTTTGATCATAGATATGTCGAGCCGAAATGGAATCGTATGTTGTCGTATGTTCAACACATTATTTGGAAATGTTTTATATTTAGATTGAAATAATCTTGTCGACGACCTTCCTTGTTAGTAAAAATGATTTGCTTCTTAACCTGCGCAAAGTTTTGTAAAAAAATTAAAAATGCAAATAACCCTTGCTATCGAGAAGAAAAAAGCCCTAGAAATTTGTATACGTTGTCCTCGGCTGATCGCAAACACAAACACAAAAGACACATCACATACAACAAAAATTATGTTGGCTTATAATTTGAGTTATTCGAAAATTTATTGAAATCTGCTGAAATCGAAATAAAATTTACATTCCGGGCGTTTCGTGGAAGCGTGGAGTGGGTTCTTGTCATTCTCTTTCTGATAACTCCTATTGCTTGCCTCTACTTACTTTACAAACAATATATATATACATACATATATATTTCTGCTTCTACTTCGCCTTGTGATTTAAAGCATAATGAAATATCTAATACCTTGGCATGCTTGAATTCTGTTCTGACTGCATAAACTATAATTACATATATAGGATGTTATTATAATATGGGCTACATTGTATTTTGTTTCGTAGGCATTCCTTAAGTATTATTTTCTCTATATGTATGTGAATGTATGTCTTCATATTATGGGCTACTGGTTTCAGTTTCAGTTAATTTATTGTAATCCAAAATTACGTATTTTATTTTTGAATAGCTTAAACTTAAATTGGTCAAATATCTGTAGAAATGTAATGTGACTGTTAATTTATATTCAGAGCTAAAAAAATTTCGCCTTGTTGCATTAGACTAGATGTTATATCTGTCAATTATTGTGTCGCATACTTACTGACACAGAAACTAAAGCATTTTTATTTTTATTTATTTTATTTTTATTGTTTTACTTTTTCTAATACAACAAACAGTAGATATTTTTTTAGCTCGACCCGTGATTCAATAGCTATATGGGCTATACATCTTTACTTAGAAATCAATTGTGAAAATATTGTAATTTGTTTTTTTAATTTTGTTATTATTGTTTATTTTTTTCGTTATGTGATTTTTATTTCCATCTACAATAGATTCCTATCGTGGGAGTTTCGTGGAATTATACCATATTAGTATTTATCACTTTCGGTTATACCTTGAATATAATCAATTTTCAAAAAATGTTTATTGAAGGCGGCAGTGGCAAAAACGGCTCATCAGTTGCTGTAAGCATTGCTTTCCATTTAATGAAAGTACAAACGTTTCAAACCCCTATATGTATTTACTAATATACTAAACCATTCAAACTAAAACATCTATTGGATTAAATCAATAGTTCTTTACCATCAACACACGGACACTTGGCTCTAACACCTAATACAGTTGCAGATATTAATTTACTTGCATGTGCTGAACCCATTGAAAAAGGTTATTCGTTTCTGGAATTGTATATGTCCAACTGGGAATCGCAATTAGTAGAGGTCTCCAATCTCTATTATTAATTTTATCATGTTCATTTTCTTTTATAAACAGGAAATTTCGCTGTTTGTGTAGCCTTTCACTAGTAATGTAGTAAGTCGATGGAAGTTCCGTTATAGAATGGCTTACTGTTTCTAAAACAGTACAGAATTTGTATGCAGTTGGTGCTGTTAATATTGTTATAAATAATTACCTATAATATTCTAAATCACCTTTCACAGTTCCAGTTCGTTCATGCTTATTAATAACAAAAGAAAATTAAGAATTAATAATTAATATATTTTATAAAAAAATATATATTTAATACGTATTAGAATATTTTCTAGATGTGCACTCCTAGAGTTAATTGTGAATTGTTTCAATTGAAATTTGATATTTTAATTTATCTTTCAAGTTATTCAGTCAGTAATTACAATATTTTATTAAAATCTTAGACTAAAAACTAATTTTTATACTCATTCACGGAAGTGAATTGAGTATATTGGTTTTGTGCAATGTCCGTCTTGTCCGTCCGTCTGTCTGTACGAACGCAACTTTTTTCGGCGCTATTGAAGCTAGAGACTTGAAATTTGGAACACATACTCATGTATAGCTTCCATTTATAAAGTGTTAAAATTTTCCCGATCCGCCCATCGGAAAATGCATTTTCCGATATTCCAGAAATCATGTTAGTTGAAGAACTAGAAAGCTGAAATTTGGTATGTAGGTCCGCGTCTCCGCCCATTGCACGTGAGCTAATGTTATGATTCTATAAAGGCTGATGAAAAATTTATATGTCTACGCCCACTAGGGGCGTGGCAAATCGGAACTGAAGATATAGTGATTTTCCCGATTTTGCTCTATTTTAGGCATTATTGATGATAGAGACCTGAAATTTGGTATATATACGCGGGTTGACCACCCAAGTTCAATGAGCTATGGTGGATATATCTCCGCCCAAAGGGGGCGTACCAATCCGCAAAAGTTTATATCTCCTAAAGTATAAGTGCTAGAAGCTTCAAATTTGAATAGTTGTGTTACTGGTAACCTCCTCTATTGATTCCACAATAATAATTTTTACGCCTCTTTGGGAACGTGGCATATCGAAAAATACCCTGGAATTTTCACATTTTTGGAGCGTAAGCATCCACACTTTGCAGTTAGACTACCGTTAGCTCGTTCTGCGATCTGGCCAAAAATGAGGTGTCTACGCCCACTAGGGGCGTGGCAAATCGAGAAAAAGTGCATTTTCTGCAGTACTAGAGCTAAACTTAGCTACTGAATTGCTGATGGGATGTGAATGAGTATCCCGCAGTCGGTAACGCCCGACTGCAACGTTCTTATTTGTTTCTATTAATTTTTATTTTAAGCGATTTATTGAATATCTATTGAAATTAATATCAATTCATATGATATTCTATCCTAATTATTGTTTTTTCTTTAAACTTTCTAAAATATTACAACCAACTTACAAAATTGATCAATTTAATCAGATGCCTTATCTCGAGTGTGAAACACGCTGCTTGCCGTTTTATATGGCTAGTGGAATTGACTTGAGTTTAGCATTACGTTACTCGAAATCAATTTTGAACGAAGGCTGTGGAAAGAATGGATCATCTGTTGCAGTAAGATTTAATATATTCGTATGGCACACAACACGAAGGCATTCTAAATAGTAGAAGAACTATTGTTCATTATTTTCCAATAGATTTGGTGTAGTTAATTTTTATACACTAATAGACAAGACCAATTATAAAGATCTGTAATATTTATCTTTGCACAACAGAACGACTGAGGGACAGAACTACTGACTGAAAGAACTATGTACTAACAGACAAAGCGAGCGACATGCCGGCCGTCGCGACAGAGCGACTGAGAGTGTTCCCATAGGTCACTTAAACCTCAACTGCAACGAGCCCTACCTTCACCGGGCTCAACATTTGAGCGCTAGTTGAGGTGAAGTAAAGAATTGTATAGACAGGACGTGAGTGACTAAACGACAGAGCAACTGAGTTACTGAGCGACAGATCATCTGATTGACTGACCAACAGAACGATTGAGCGTCAGAGCGACAAATTGACAGAGCAACAGATAAACTGAACAATACTATGGTTGCCAGGGATTCGGGCAAGTGACATACATACTTGTATTGTAGTTTCTATCCTTGCCGAAAGTTTAAAATTTAAATCAATAATATCTTAAAAATACAAATTAAACATATATATATATATATATATATATATATATATATATATATATATATATATATATATATATATATATATATATATATATATATATATATATATATATATATATATATATATATACGAATCTGAATCTGATGTTCACTTAATTTGTATAAGACTGTACTCCTCTTCGGTAATCCGAAGCTATCTGTGTTTTATTTAAGTTACTTTTTGTAATTGTGGTTTCTCCTGGTGCACGTCCCATTCATATTCCTTTGTTATCATTACTGGATGACTTCTGCTTTCTGGGTATCTGGCTTGGCTTACACAACATATGTCCCAACCACTCACTCACTCACTCACCTACTCACACCCACTAAATAGCGCTAGACAATGTAACTTACTGTTACCTTCACATAAGAGCCAACAACAATAAATTTTGTTATTAGTCAACGTGTTTGCAAAATGTACAACACTTTTCAAGTCTACTCCACAAAAATATGTATATATATATATATATATATATATATATATACATATATATATATATTTTATTTATTTATTTTTTATTTTTTTCTCCTTATAAACCCTATTTATAATAATTTACCGAATCCCAACTATATAAAGGGTACCAGCGTACTATCGCCTAGTATACCACTGACTCTTGTGGTCCTGCCGGCGCTCATGATTGCCCAAAAGTCCCCGGATAATATTTTTACGGAGCACGCATCTGTTTTTATTCTGGCCTTTGGCTTGGTAGCGGCTAAAATTACAAATAAACTAGTGGTAAGTGTTTGTACGACTAAAATTGAGAATGGATTAATCATCGAAGCGAATATATTTGAAATCTATTAATATTACCTTTTTCGCAACGCAGATTGCACACATGACGAAATCTGAGATGGAGTATTTGGACTGGTCATTACTGGGCCCAGCCTTATTGTTCCTCAATCAGTACTTTAATTGTATTGTGCCAGAAATTTGGTTGCTTTGGTTTACGCTAGCCTGGGGCACCCAGGACTTACTACGTTACTGTGCGCAGGTTTGTTTAGAGATTTGTCAGCATCTGCGGATCGACCTGTTTAGAATACCGTATAGCGCTAAGGTATCAAACACCTCGTCGGTGGGCAGCCAGATCAATTTCGGAGTGGACAAAAATGGCAGCACATCACACCGAAAGTCTAAAAGCAAAATGCACTAACTATATGTTGCATCAATATCATTTCAATTCCTAAGAAAGTTTCAAATATTTTCGGTGTTAGATAAAGTTTAAACAGTTTTAAGCGTAAGCAAACAAAATTTACCGTCGAAAATGTTAAAACAACAAATAATAGTATAATTAATTTATAAATGTTGTAACCAAAAAGATTATAAGAACTGGAGGCAAATCTATCCAATTATTTATATATATATATATATATATGGTGTATAAATATATATTTTATATAGTTGTGTAAATTGTAAAAACTACAATATCCTGCAGTTTTTAGTGAAAAAAAAAAAAAAATGAATACAAAATAAATAAAAACAAATGCCAAGACTTAAATTTTGGCGTGCTTAAAGCTCAATTATCTGTTCGATGAAAGTGATTAGTTTTGGGAATTCTTTCACTATATTATGATTTTCTTTGATTTAATTGAGCAAGCGTCCGATAGTGATTTATATTACTGTTATACTATTATTTAAATTCGTATAGGAAATTAGAGCTTTATTTCTTACTCACTGAGAGAATATACAATTCTATGATGTATGTACTATATATGTTAAGATATTAGTACTGAAGTATATTATATTAACTTGTGTAGTAAGCATGTAAATTGCCTATAACTATAATCATTCTAAGTGATCACTGAATTAAAAATGCATTCGGTTTTGATTTAACAAAATTTATGTTGTATTCAAATAAAGAAATCAATTTTGAGGTACAGAAACCCTTTTAATTCATAAAGGGTTATCTTAAAAAAACAAATTACATGAATTCCAATATTTATCGATAAACATTTGCAAATAAACAATCAATTCAGTATGTATATGTACGTACGTATGTACATCGTTCTAAAAGTTCTTTTAAAGATTGCCGTATGTTTTGCAGAAATATGCGACTAATGCCATGTCGCGAACCTCTAAGGTGACCCGGCTGCGATATTGCGTCAACAAGTAAGCATCTTGGAATCGCTGCGTTAGATACATCTCTGTTGCAGTCTGCACAGCCTCCAGGGCGCCCGTGGTTATTTTGAATGGGATTTTTGAATGCTCTATCAGAATTTCACGCAACAGACGTGAAAATGCTAATCGGGGTATCAAGAAGCCCTGTTGCTTTTGTAAGCCTTCAATTTCACGGTGTAGTTTTTTCAAACGATGTTCTGGCACGTTTTGTTTGCGTCTCGAAGGTTTTGTTGCTGGCGGCTGCTTTGGCTTATTTTTGTTGGATACTGATGCTTGTTGGCGCAGCCTACTAGGGTTGTGTTGTGTTGGAGGGGTCGCTATCGGTGATAAGTTTTCTTCATCGGTGCTGTCATCTATTGTGATCCCCTGAGCACGGTTTCGCGACGAGTTCTTGCGCAGCGTTGAACATCTATGTGGAAATGCGTTTAATTCTGCCAAACGACTAGTGGTAAATTCTAATCCATAGTCGGTCTCGTTCTCATACTCCGGCGTTTGGAATGCATTTTCCTCATCAGAAATGGTATCTGAATGAATCATGTTTTCTTTGGTTTTAATTGTGTGTGTTTGTTTTTTTTTTTTTTTTTTTTTGAGTATAGCTATAATAAATCAGCTAAGCATCAAATCTAGGACGCGGCAACAAAGCAAACTAAATTCCCGCCTTTTTCCTAAGCATCGCTGTGTAAGGGATGCAAAAAGAAAATAAATATTTATACAGCACTGCAGAAGTTTTAAATACTACTCTTTCATTCAAATGCAGTATATTAAGTATTTTTATTATTATTTAGTATTTTACCAAACAGTCACACTGTCAATGTTTTTGTGCTATCAAACTTCAAAGTGGAGATGTCAGAAGATAATAATAATGGCAGGGAATACATATTGGACGCAGACTCTGAGCTGCGATTCGAAATCGAGCAAAAAGATGCCAAAGTTTTCGTGACGGTACGGTGTACATTGACTCTTTTGTTTCTGATTCCATAATACATTTATAAATCGTGCTTCAGCTCATCTCTGGTTTTGCAGAACTTTTTGGCACCGAGTTGGTAAAGAAAAAGAAATATGAATTCGGAATTGGAGCAAAAGTGGCTATATTTACCTACCAAGGCTGCGTGCTGCAAGTAACGGGCAAAATGGATGTCTGTTATATCTCCAAAGAGACGCCAATGATACAATATATAAACTGTCATGCAGCATTGGAGCAGTTTCGTAACGATGCCGAAGAACAGGATAAACGGGGCCCAGTTATTCTAGTAGTAGGACCCATGGACGTGGGCAAGAGTACCCTTTGTCGCATTCTATTGAACTATGCAGTACGAGTAGGTCGAAGACCGCTTTATGCAGATCTCGATGTGGGCCAAGGTGCCATTTCAATCCCTGGCAATATAGCCACTATTCTCATTGAAAGACCAGCCAGTGTTGAAGAAGGATTTGCGAAAACAGCACCTTTAGTT
Source organism: Drosophila aldrichi (assembly GCA_035045965.1). Lineage (NCBI taxonomy): Eukaryota > Metazoa > Arthropoda > Insecta > Diptera > Drosophilidae > Drosophila > Drosophila aldrichi. Next base: position 360,238 of record JAWNOM010000374.1, on the reverse strand, counting down.
TACCACTTTGGTCACAAATCTCCTAGTGGCAACAGCGTGCTCTACAATGCTGTAGTATCGAAAATGGCGGAAGTAACACTGCAATCGTTAGACGCCAACAAACGAAGTATGTTAAGCATATAAAATATTGTATTACTTTGCGGCTAATGTAATTGTTTTACAGCCAAAAGCTCAGGTATCATTGTCAACACGTGTGGATGGGTTAAGGGGTACGGCTATAAACATTTGCTGCATGCAGCCCGAGCTTATCGGGCTCGTGCCATTTTTGTATTAGACCAAGAGCGTTTATATAATGACCTGTTACGGGATGTACCGAACAACGTTCATGTTGTCCTCTTGCCAAAAAGCGGCGGCGTGGTAGAGCGCTCTAAAGAATTACGGCATGAATCGCGCGAGCAACGTATAAAGGAATATTTCTATGGCAATATGCGTACGCCTTTTTATCCCTTTTCGTTCGAAGTAAAATTTCAAGATCTACGTCTTTACAAAATTGGTGCTCCCCCATTGCCTGATTCCTGTATGCCCATTGGTATGAAAGCGGAAGATAACAAAAAAAAAGTTGTAGCTGTTACACCGACGCCTTCTCTACTACATCACATTCTCACGCTAAGCTTTGCAGAGTCTACGGATGAAAATGTCATTGGCACTAATGTTGCTGGGTTCTGTTGCGTGTAAGTGAATTTATTTCATTTTATTAAGTAATCGATATATTTGTGTCTCTCTCGTTAAAGTACTGAGGTGGACATGGAGCGACAGTCTGTAATGCTGCTCTCACCACAGCCACGTCCTTTGCCACCGAATGCGCTGCTATTGTGGTCTGAATTACAGTTTATGGACAATCATGCCTAACACATGGATTATTCACATATAAATATAAAAATAATATATTAAAAGGGCGATTAAAGATTCACAATTACGATCATAATCCGATTGTCATATTGCATATCTCTAAGTGTAATCGATATTCATATATGTATTTGGTTTATTTGCCAAATGGAATTATAAGAGTCGGTATTTTACAGTACTTCTAACTCATCTATTTCCCCTGATATTTGGTGTTTTTACAAACACTCGTGGAAAAAAACTGAGATAGCGGTTGGCTGGAAATTTTTAATTGATAAATAGTATTAGCTACACTATTTAAAAACTCCTTATTTTATGCTCTTTAGTTAATAGCCTCAAGAAAGCAATATAGGTCATTTTTTCTAGTTATTTAATTGTATAAAATCCAAAACAATTCACCATATGTAAGTTTTGGGGGAAAAAAAATATTCTAAGATGCTGAAAATAAGTTATAAATCAGAGACTTTTTAAATCCTTAATAATGGGTTATGTGCCTCCCAATATGATTTAAATGCGCATGTGGCAGTAGCCCAGTTCGAAATAAACAACCTTGTACTTTTTATTGTGTTTTGCTCAATCAGTCTAATTGCTGCTCTTCAAGTAATGATACGGTAGAATAATAATGGTATTAATGCTTTTTAAATAAAAAGATAGTGCTGTTTACAATTTATATCCTTTAGCCTTTTCTAGCTAGAGTTGGCAGCTCTGTTCATATCTAAAGAGAGTACTCAAGTGGGGCTGTTAGTCGATAATTCATTCTAAATTAAAAGACATTAAACTGTTTTTGGATGGACATAATAACACGTTCTTTTGTATGTAAAATACAGAATGATTGGACATTATCTAGGAGTACTAGTACTAGTACAAAATAATCATATTCTGTTAATACCAGATTAGACAATGTTGCATTTACTTTTTGCTGTTATGAGTGCTGAATGGCTGAAGTGGTATATGACTGCTTACATGTAGTATCGAGTAGTATCGAGCATGGAATAGAAGCATCACAAGGTTTAACAAATTAAAAGTATTCACATAAATTGCAACAAAATGACATTCGCTTTTCGTTCCGTATGCTTTTTTACGTGTAAATTATCTTAGTGATGCGTTCTCGCACAATTTAAAAATATTGTGTATATCGTCTTTTTAGTTGTGTGTGTTGCTCCAGTGTAAAAAAAAAAAAAAAAAATTACATGTTTCAACTAGGTGTAATTTAAATGTACATATGTATATCTAACGTATGGCACCACGACAACATGACCTGCTATAGTATACTTGTAAAACATTTTGACTATCAAGCTATTGCTGCTTAAAATATTTGAGTGTAACAGTTACCGGCTACGATTCTACCAAAGGAAACATAACAAAATTAAAAAAATAAATAAAACCGACATACAATATTTAACCATAACAATGGCGTATTGCCTGCAAAAGCAAAAACAAGAACCGAAGTAAGGCAAGGTCGTGTCGAGGCGTTCAGCGCCCAGATCTGTATTAACAATTGGTGTTTTCAGTTATCTGTGTGATAAAATGCAATATACTTAGGCGCTGGAAAACTCCAAATTGTGACAGTGGAGTCCGGTTAATTTGCGTTCCAAATTTTTATTTCCAATGATTCTGTTCTTGGGTCGGAGCGTATAAAATGACTCGTCGTCCACACAGAAGTGATCATAGTAATATTAAGTTTAAACAATTTCGCGAAGTAACGCCAACAAAATGTGTATCAAATTTCAGCAGAATTTCACACTTTCGTTATGTGATAATTATTTTCATCATTTGCTGCTGCATCTCTAAAAGTTTTCAGTACAAAAATGGTAATGTGTGAACATTTTTATCAAAAATAGATGTATGTATATATGATAATCACTTTTAAATTTATGTTATAATTTACTTAATCTCAGATACGTTTACATCTAGCATTGCTGTAATAGAAAATGTAATATTTCCAATATTTTTGAGTGATTTTATGCTCACTCATTCAATTTAAACGACATTTGTTTTTATAGAATTTTAAGTTGACAGCTTGCAATCATTTAAGCACTGAGCGAAAGTTTTCATGTTGATGGCCTAAGCATATGTATATGCATGCATGTATGTATGTATGTATGCATGCAGGGATGTAGCTATTGCCTCGGGTCAACAAATGAATGCTGCGTTATACATATGTATGGAAAAACAAGAAGCCTTCATAAAGATTATATCCTTGCTAACATGTGGTAGTACATATACAAATGTACATACATATGTGCATATATATACATAAGTATGTACATACATAAATATACATATAAAAATGTAGTTCATCGACGTTATAGCGACTACCTCCTGTCATGTTTGCGTTAAATATAAATATTAAACCTATCAAAGTGGTTGTTATGCACATTAACTTATTATGTGATTCCAGTCTTTAGTGGGCCCAACAATAAAACAAATGACCAGAGAAAATAATTACAATTATTATTTACTATTTTTACACGCTGCTATTTCTGTGGTATGTACATATGTTCAACTCAATGCATGCTAATATATGAGATACATATGTATATAAAAATATTTCGAACGCAATAATTAAATGCATTAACTTAGTGATTTTATTAACGTATACCGGAATTCTTCTCCACAATTCGATTCTATTCGTTTATCAATTGCCAAGTTGACGAAAACAAGACATACATACATATGTACATATATTTGAGCGAAACACTCAAACTTATTTATTTATCGACTGTTCAACTAATTATATTTATGCAATAGTAAACAAGTAAAAAAGCTCTAGTCGAGACTGCTCGACTACGAGATCCTCTGAACCCTGCGAGCAACAGTCATTTCAATCATTTTTAGCGTCTTTCTGCTTATACAAACACACACACACACACACACACACACACACACACGCAATACACATATGTACATAGCCACACATAGGCACTCACGCATTAACACGCATGGGCTGCAGTGCACAGTGGTTCCGCCAGAGGCCGAAAATACAAAATATGAAAGTTAAAATTTTATAAAAAAAAAAAAAAAAAATTAAAACCATCTCAGAATAAACCATATTTTTTGGTGAACTAGTTCATTTTGCTCAGTTTCAATGGCTCTTTTTGCAAAAATTGTTAACAGAGCGAAGAACTTGTCGTACCAATGGAACCCTGCATTAAGCTTGAAATTAAAAAAAAGGTATGTTTTTTTATCATACGTGTTTAAAAACGTGTTTAAAAACATTATATTTACTAATAAATCGTTTGTTTTGTCAGTGTCTCCATATGTGTTTTGTCGTCTATATTAATGATTTTCAGGTAAAGTTTTAATTGTGATCCCCTCTTCACCCCCTTCTAGCGAGTTTTTTGTGGTATTTGTTGATCTTTTAAGATTATAAAACTTTTAAATTTAGTTGCCAGAATCTGTCAGGCTTTGTGGCAAAATTCGCAGAACATAGCCTCAACCGTTGACTTTTTTAAGGTTATGTGAATGCTTTGTTGTTTTGATTGTGCTGTTGTAAGCTATAAGTATTTGTAGATACATATGTGTATTGTCCGTTTTGTAATGTTGTCGTTCTGCTTCATAGCAATATGAATTATTCATTTTAACATGATATTATTATTTATTTGTTTTGTCCTATTCCTATTTTTAGGAATATATTTTTTATTTTTAATCATTAAAATATTTAATAAATTTATTTTTTAAATTAAAAAAAAATAAAATATATATATATATATATATATAATTCTTATATAATATACATAAAAGACATATATATATACATATATATATATATATATAATATATATATATATATATATATATATATATATATATATATGTCTTTTATGTATATTATATAAGAATTACTTACTGTATATTAGCATTTGTGCAAAATTTCAGTCCTCTATCTCTGTAAAAAGTAATTATGGCCGCTGCTTCATACAAGCGGAACCAGTGTGCAGTGTGGGCTTACCATAGGAACTTAATTGTTTAATAACTTTTCTTGTGGATGTACATAGAGCTGCGAAAAATAAAATAGCACTTGAAATCGAGCTCTCCTCGATACATTTATCAATGTACTGATCTAAGTTGTTCACTCACACAAGCAGAAAACAATAAGTTATCACAGCAAAAAAGAATTATCATAAAAATATTCATATTTTTTAAATAATTTAAAAAATTCTGACAAAAGTCGAAAAAAACACCACGCCCCCTGTGGGTGGAGATATATCCAACATAGCTCGTTGGACTTGGGTGGTCAACCCTCGTATATATACCATATTTCCCAAAATAGTACCAAAAATATAACAGAAACAAGTAAGAACGTTGCAGTCGGGCGTTACCGACTACGGGATACTCATTCACATCCCATCAGCAAATCAGTAGCAAAGTTTAGCTCTAGTACTGCAGAAAATGCAGTTTTTCTCGATTTGCCACGCCCCTAGTGGGCGTAGACATATCATTTTTGGCCAGATCGTAGAACGAGCTAACGGTATTCTAACTGTAAAGTTTGGATGCTTACGCTCCAAAAATGTGAAAATTACAGGGTATTTTTTGATATGCCACGCCCCCAAAGAGGCGTAAAAATTATTTTTAGGGAATCGATAGAGCAGATTACCAGTAACACAACTATCTAAATTTGAAGCTTCTAGCTCTTATACTTTAGGAGATATAAACTTTTGCGGTTTGCCACGCCCCCTTTGGGCGGAGATATATCCACCATAGCTCGTTGGACTTGGGTAGTCAACCCGCGTATATATACCGAATTTCAGGTCTCTAGCATCAATAATGCCTAAAATATAGCAAAATCGGGAAAATTTTTCAGCAGTCATTATAGAATCATAACATTAGCTCACATGCAAAATTTCAACGTTCTAGCTTTAGAACTTTAGGAGATACAGTTTTATCCGATTTGCCACGCCCACCATAGCTTTTTGGACTTGGGTGGTCAATGCGCATCTACATACCAAATTTCAGCTTTCTAGCTCTTCAACTAACATGACTTCTGGTATATCGGAAAATGCATTTTCCGATTTGCCACGCCCCTAGTGGGCGGATCTAGCTTCAATAGCGCCGAAATGAACTGCGTTCATACGGACAGACGGACGGACAGCAAGACGGACATTGCACAAAACCAATATACTAATTCACTTCGTGAATGAGTATAAAAATCACTATATCTTCAGGTCCAATTAGCCACGCCCCTAGTGATTTATCCGCTTTGCCACGCTCCAATGGGCGTAGATATATAAGCCATAGATGTGATCTTGGGTGGTCGACCCGGATCTACATCCCAAATTTTTCTAGCTCATCAACTAACATGATTTCTGGTATATCGGAAAATGCATTTTCCGATTTGCCACGCCCCTAGTGGGCGGATCGGGAAAATTTTAACCCTTTATAAATGGGAGATATACACGAGTATGTGTTCCAAATTTCAAGTCTCTAGCTTCAATAGCGCCGAAAAAAGTTGCGTTCATACAGACAGACGGACGGACAAGACGGACATTGTACAAAACCAATATATGTATTAATAATTTCGTGAATGAGTATAAGAACAGCAAATCATTAGTATGAGCTCAGCTTTTCCATGAAAGGAACATCGAACCTAGTGGATGATGCGAATGATGCGAATGAATGGATCTGGTCGTAGCTGTAATATCAGTCAGACATTCAAGGAGAGAGCCTGACCAGTAGAACTGATTTAGTTCAGTTTATATTCGGACTAGACACAGTTCAGACCTATTGTTCCAAATTATATAAAATATATTATTTCATTGAACACCAAGTTGTTACATATTCACAAGAACCCAACTCAGCGTCCCCAATCACTAGTACTCTAGTGTGGGTGCGCTTAACTTATATATATACAGTGACGAGCAAAACTGTAACACGAATTCAATGCTGCAACTTCAAGGGTCTGTATTTTCGCTTCTACGCTATGGATGTTTATGATCTTAATTTTGTTTTGTTAGTACGATATTTAGCTGTCTTATCTGGAAATTTGAAATAATTCGGTTGGCTGGAAGATTTATAAGAATTAAAAATGTAAAGAAAGTCAAGTGTTACAGTTTTGCACGTAGGCCATTTTGCAACAAATATATTTATTAATAATATTTTAATAATTAATCTATGACTTTTTATACCCTGAACCCATTGAAAATGGGAAATCAGGGTATAATGGTTTTGTTAAAAGTATGTAACAGGGAGAAGGAGGCGTGGCAGACCCCATAAAGTATATATATTCTTGATCAGGGCGACGAACTGAGTCGATTTAGCCATGTCCGTCTGTCCGTATGTTTGAACGCGTCGATTTCCGAAGATACAATAGCTAGAGACTTCAACTTTTTTTTAAAATGTCCGTATATAGCACGCGCATATCGAGTTTATCACATAATTTCGATAACTTGTCCGATTATTTTTTTATGGATGAAAAACCTTATCGAAAGTCAATTATTAAATAATATCTCCTACATCTTTTGAGCTAGAGTCTCCAAATTTTAAATGTAGACACATATGTAGTTTATAGAATTTCGGTTTTTGTTATAATTCACCCCCCACCCCTATATCCACCCCCTCACCCTCACCTTTGTAAAAGGCGTATTTCAAATACTAGAGACTTGAGCTTCGGCATATACACGCATAGTAATGATATAATCACAATCTAAAAGTTTCATGAAGAACGTACATCCACAAAAAAAGTTATTAAACAATTAAGTTTCCATGAGAAGCCCACACTGCAGTGCACTGCAGCCCATGCGTGTTTATGCGTGCGTGCCTATATGTATGTGTGTGTGTGTTTCTTTTGTAAGCAAAAAGACGCGGAGAATTATTGAAATATCAGTTCTCCGAAGGGTTCAGGGGATTTCCTAGTCGAGCAGTCTCGACTAGAGCTTTCTTACTTGTTTTATTTTTTTAGTTCATTAATGTCATTTGCCATCATTTTTGTATACCATCGCACCATTTCAGGAGGAATCGCGTACCAAATGTCCTTGTTCCTCTCGCGCAGCGCTAGCAGTCCACTTGGAGCCACCAATAATTCGCAGGCTGCGATTTCACAAGACTCCATATATTTTTAATGAAATTCATGTCTGAACATGCGCCCCTAAACCATAGGAGAGCAGCCACCGCGCTTGACAATTTGCCTTATTGTGTTGTTACAGTCAACAGACTGGACTGTGGAAGCGTTAAACCTATGTCGGGTTTGTCCATATGACATGAAACGGTTAATACGGCCAAATGAAACTATAAACAACCATTTTGAGTCATATGGACAATCCTTGCATTCACCTAGAGATCCCACAGTCCAGTCTGTTGACTGTAACAACACAGTAAGGCAAATTGTCAAGCGCGGTGGCTGCTCTCTTATGGTTTAGGGGCGCATGAACAAAGATTGTGTTTGACTCTTGGTTTTAATTTATGGAATATAGTTTGAGGAGCAATACCTGACATTTTACAAAAGAATTTGGTAGAATTGACTGAACATATGGGTCTTAGTGCTGCCAAATGATGGACAATGACCCGAAGACAACGACTTATTTGGTCAAAAAGTAGAGTCTATGGAAAGGATTTAAGTCCCTGAAGTGTTCAGACATGAATTTCATTAAAAATATATGGAGTCTTGTGAAATCGCAGCCTGCGAATTATTGGTGGCTCCAAGTGGACTGCTAGCGCTGCGCGAGAGGAACAAGGACATTTATGAACTAATTTATTAAAATATTATTAATAAATATATTTGTTGCAAAATGGCCTACGTGCAAAACTGTAACACTTGACTTTCTTTACATTTTTAATTCTTATAAATCTTCCAGCCAACCGAATTATTTCAAATTTCCAGATAAGACAGCTAAATATCGTACTAACAAAACAAAATTAAGATCATAAACATCCATAGCGTAGAAGCGAAAATACAGACCCTTGAAGTTGCAGCATTGAATTCGTGTTACAGTTTTGCTCGTCACTGTATATATATATATATATATATATATATATATATATATATATATATATATATATATATATATATCTATATATATATAGATCTTGAATATTATATTGTATATATATATATATATATATATATATATACAATATAATATTCAAGATCGCCAAATTTAAATGGGAATGATTAGCAGCCGCACTATGTAGGGTTCATAGTGCAGGGTAATCTCTTCAAGTAGTTTGTATATAATTGATGAGTTGTAAAAATAAAGTACTTATAGTTTTAAAATATGAGGTACTAGCGTTTCTTCCTTCGTTTTTTCATTGAAATTAAAACAGCAGCGCATAGTCCACAATGGCTGTCTACCGCGTTGTTTGCCGGCAGCCATGGCTGACTCCCTTGAACACTCAGTCTCTTTCCTACCATCCGTCGCCTGCATTTAGCTAGCCAAACCCTCAACGCAATTGAATAGCAGCAACTGCCAGAGATAACCATCTGTGCAGGTGCTCTGAACTAACGTTGTTCGTAGCATCAAGCCCCCACTCTGTGCGAGGAGAAGTCGTGGGAATTGGAACGGGCTTGGGTTCCATTAATGAACAAGCGTGGAGCTATGCTCACTTAAAGTTATGCAGCCTGAACTTTTTCAGTTCTAGAAATGATTGCTTGCACTCATTTAGCATTTTGCATTTTGCATTTAAGTGCATATGGATATTGTAGCGCCGGTCGGTACCATTTATGTGATTTATTATGAAGTGAAGTTTACTCAACCCAACCCCAACCCCAGCATTTAATAATGCTAATAAATCAATAAAAAATTAATCAAATTAACCTTAGTCATTAACAAAATTTGTTTCGCCGTTATGATTTTATTTAATCTTAGATTGTGCTGCGATTAATTCTAAATTCCAAAGCGCCGCGGCTAGAGTCGCTATAATTTAATACAATATTGAAAATAAAATATAGGTTGTTGGCGTTTTATGTTCGATTCTATGAAGATATTTATTTTTTTAAGTGAACAGAATAAATTGAATAGATTCTATTATTGAGATCCATCTGTGTCTTTCTATATATTATTATTGTGAGCGGATATCGAACGATGTGCAAAAATGTACTTACCATACCTTTTAAATATTATTTTATTTTTAGTACACGGGCCATTGGTTACTTCCTCGACTGTTTCTACATCTTCAACTGCTCAACAGTTCATCAACACACCAGCAACGCTTTTATTCACTACTCGGCACGACATTCAAGTGGCTAACATAACGAAGCCAACGGGTGGACCCCAAGTCGATGTGATAGTTAAAGACTTGGCAGATGCGATGGCCATAGACTTCTACTATGCTAAAAATTTAGTATGTTGGACGGACTGTGGCCGTGAAATTATAGAATGTGCTTCAACAAATTCTTCCCAGCCCCTGGCCAAGGCTGCCAAAAAAACTGTGATATCAACGGGCCTGGATAAGCCGGAAGGTCTAGCCATCGACTGGTATACAGATAAAATCTACTGGACGGATGGTGAGAAAAATCGCATTGAAGTAGCAACACTGGATGGCTGCTACCAAAAGGTCCTTTTCTGGACGGATTTGGATCAACCACGTGCTATAGCCGTAGTACCCGCAAAGCGGCTACTGATATGGACAGACTGGGGGGAGTATCCCAAGATTGAACGCGCTGGAATGGATGGAGACCCGTTGACACGGATGACTCTAGTAAAAGAAAATGTATTTTGGCCGAACGGCCTAGCTGTTGATTTACAAAGTGAACTGATTTATTGGACCGATGGCAAGTATCGTTTCATTGATGTCATGAAGCTTGATGGAAGTAATCGGCGCACTATAGTCAACAATTTAAAGTATCCATTTAGCTTGACATACTTCGAAAATCGGTTATACTGGACAGACTGGTTACGCGACTCTCTAAATGCGTTAGATTTGCAAACTAAGGAGCTGAAAGAGCTTATTGATACGACAAAGGCGCCCAACTCTGTGCGTGCCTGGTCGCCCTCGCTGCAGCCTTTTGAAAGTAACCCATGTGCTCAGAATAATGGCAACTGCTCACATTTGTGTTTACTCTCCACCAATATGCAAGGCTATAGCTGCGCCTGTCCCACGGGTGTAAAGCTGTTGACCTCCAATAGCTGCGCCAATGATTCGCAGGAAATGTTATTCATAGTGCAACGAACTCAAATTAGTAAAATATCCCTCGATTCGCCCGATTACACGATTTTCCCTCTGCCTCTTGGCAAAGTTAAGTATGCGATTGCTATTGATTATGATCCTGTAGATGAACACATTTACTGGTCTGATGTAGAGGCTTATACTATTAGGCGGTCCCATGTAGATGGTAGCGGGATTACTGATTTTGTTACCTCTGAAGTACGACACCCTGACGGCTTGGCCTTGGATTGGCTGGCACGTAATCTTTACTGGACTGACACTGTGACCGATCGTATTGAAGTCTGTCGTTTAGATGGTTCAGCACGTAAGGTACTTATCTACGAGCACCTAGAAGAGCCGCGTGCCATTGCTGTTGCTCCGTCGCTTGGCTGGATGTTTTGGAGTGACTGGAACGAGCGCAAGCCCAAAGTTGAGCGTGCTTCGCTCGATGGCTCTGAACGTGTTGTTCTCGTATCAGAGAATCTTGGTTGGCCTAATGGCATTGCTCTGGATATCGAGCAAAAAACCATATACTGGTGTGATGGAAAGACCGATAAAATAGAGGTAGCTAATATGGACGGATCGGATAGACGCGTGGTTATCAGTGAGAATCTCAAGCATTTGTTTGGATTAAGTATCTTGGATGATTACCTCTACTGGACAGATTGGCAGCGTCGCTCTATTGATCGAGCCCATAAAATCACAGGCAACAACCGTATTGTAGTTGTTGATCAATATCCCGATCTAATGGGTTTGAAAGTAACTCGACTTCGTGAGGTGCGTGGGCTAAATGCCTGTGCTGACCGCAATGGTGGATGTTCTCATCTGTGCTTAAATCGTCCACGGGACTATGTCTGTCGCTGTGCCATCGATTACGAACTATCCAATGACAAACGCACATGTGTAGTGCCAGCCGCCTTTTTATTATTCTCTCGTCAGGAGCACATTGGTCGGATATCTATTGAATACAATGAGGGAAATCACAATGATGAGCGCATTCCCTTTAAAGATGTACGTGATGCACATTCCCTAGACGTATCTGTAGCTGAGCGCCGTATTTATTGGACGGATCAAAAGGGTAAATGCATATATCGGGCCTTCCTCAACGGATCTTTTGTACAGCGCATTGTCGATTCTGGCCTAATTGGACCTGATGGCATCGCCGTTGATTGGCTCGGAAATAATATATACTGGTCGGACGCAGAAGCACGGCGCATTGAAGTGGCTCGTCTCGATGGTAGCAGTCGCCGGGTACTCCTCTGGAAGGGAGTGGAAGAGCCCCGTTCTCTTGTACTAGAGCCACGTCGTGGGTATATGTACTGGACAGAATCTCCATCCGACTCTATTCGCCGCGCCACAATGGATGGCAATGAACTACAAACAATTATAGCAGCTGCTAATCACGCAGCGGGATTGACTTTTGATCAGGACACTAGACGTATTTACTGGGCAACGCAATCGCGACCAGCAAAGATTGAGTGTGCCGACTGGGATGGAAAACGCCGACAATTCTTAGTAAATAGTGACCTCGATGAACCTTACGCTTTGTCTCTATATCGAGACTACATTTATTGGAGTGACTGGAACACTGGAGATATTGAGCGCGTGCACAAAGTAACAGGACAAAATCGCAGTCTTGTACACTCTGGCATGACATACATAACTTCACTGCTAGTTTTCAACGAACAGAGGCAGACGGGAAGTAATCCGTGTAAATTAAATAACGGCAACTGCCAACACTTATGCCTTGCTCAGCCAAGTAAACGGGGCATGACCTGCGCTTGTCCCACCCACTACCAGATTGCCAAGGATGGCGTATCGTGCATAGCGCCACGGAATTACATCATCTTTAGTCAGCGTAACAGCTTTGGCCGCTTGCTTCCAAATACAACGGATTGTCCTAATGTGCCATTACCGGTTTCAGGCAAGAATATAAGGGCTGTTGATTATGATCCCATAACGCACCATATATATTGGGTAAGCATTTAAGCACTCTTTACCCGCTTAAAAATAAATAAATTCATTATGTGACATTCTTTTTCGACAGATCGAGGGACGCAGTCACAGCATTAAACGGTCTCTGGCTAATGGTACCAAAACAACTGTGCTGGTTAATTCTGGGCAACCATTCGACATTGCCATAGATATTATTGGTCGATTACTCTTCTGGACATGCTCCTACTCCAACAGCATCAATGTTACCAGGTATCTAATATTGAAAGAAAATATATATATATATATATATATATATCGTTATATTGTTATATATATTGTTGTTGTAAAACGCGACTATGAATATTTAGCTTTCATGGAGAATCAATTGGTGTAATTGATACCGGGGATTCAGAAAAGCCACGGAACATTGCTGTACATTCCTTAAAGCGGTTGATATTTTGGTCGGATGTGGGCAGTCATCAAGCTATTATAAGGGCACGTGTAGATGGCAATGAGCGCATGGAACTTGCTTACAAGCTTGAGGGTGTTACAACCATTGCCTTGGATCAACAGTCTGATATGATCTATTATGCACATGGAAAACGAATTGATGCAATGGATATCAATGGGAAGAACGTGTAAGTAAACAGTATAAATATGATTTATATTATATTAGCCTTAGCCTGATATACCATTATTATTCTATTACTCCTAGAAAAACACTTGTGTCCATGCACATCTCACAGGTTATCAACATTGCGGCGCTCGGTGGATTTGTCTACTGGTTGGATGACAAAACTGGAGTGGAACGAATCACAGTGACGGGAGAACATCGCTCAGCGGAGCTTCAGCGACTACCTCAAATTACGGATATCCGAGCTGTGTGGACTCCGGATGCAAAACTATTTCGTAATCATACTTGCTTACATAGTCATACCAAGTGCTCACATATTTGCATAGCAACCGATGAAGAATTGGAGCACCCACGCGATATTTGTTCCTGTCCCAAGCATTTAATGTTGCTAGAGGACAGGGAAAACTGTGGCGCTTTGCCTGCCTGTGGACCTGGTCATTTTACCTGTGCAGCACCTGTTTCAGGAAATAGTGATATGAACAAAGATTGCATACCAGCGTCATGGCGCTGTGACGGCCAAAAAGATTGTCCTGACAAGTCAGACGAAATTGGATGTCCTTCTTGCCGAGCGGATCAGTTCAGCTGTCAGTCTGGAGAATGTATTGATAAATCACTTGTATGCGATGGAACTACCAACTGTGCCAATGGCCATGATGAAGCAGATTGCTGCAAGCGACCAGGTGAATTTCAATGTCCCATAAATAAGGTAAGTAAATGAGTGCATTTCAGGAGCATTATTGTAAAAGCCAAATATTGATGATTTTTTAATCTTTTTTCGTAGCTTTGCATCTCGGCGGCCCTACTCTGTGATGGCTGGGAAAACTGTGCTGATGGAGCTGATGAATCCGTGGATATTTGTCTACAACGGCGTATGGCGCCAGCATCTGATAAACGCATTTTTATGATATTAATTGGAGCCACAATGATAATAATATTTTCAATTGTTTATCTGCTACAATTTTGTCGAACCCGTTTAGGTAAAAGCCGCACAGAGCCCAAGGATGATCAGGCCTCAGATCCTCTTTCGCCTTCGACTCTGACTAAATCACAAAGAGTTTCTAAAATTGCCTCAGTGGCTGATGCGGTTCGCATGTCGACATTGAACTCAAGAAACAGTATGAACTCGTATGATCGCAATCACATAACAGGTGCCTCCAGTTCAACGACTAATGGTAGCAGTATGGTGGCGTATCCAATCAATCCACCACCTTCACCCGCAACGCGTTCGCGTCGTCCCTATAGGCACTACAAAATAATCAATCAGCCTCCTCCACCCACACCGTGCTCAACGGATATATGTGACGAATCAGACTCAAACTATACTTGTAAATCAAATAGTAATAACAGTAATGGTGGCACCACTAAATTGCCATCTACATCGGCTGCCGCATGCATTCAGTTTGGCTATGACAGCGAGCCTTATCCGCCGCCACCGACTCCACGTTCGCATTACCATAGTGATGTTCGTATCGTGCCGGAGTCTTCATGTCCACCATCGCCATCATCGCGCAGTTCTACATATTTTTCACCACTACCGCCTCCCCCTTCGCCAGTGCAATCGCCAAGTCGAGGATTTACGTAACATTTCGAGTCTTATATCTAAGTTTTAATTTCGTACTAGTATAGACGAAGAACTCGTCGATATTATGCCTACATTATTTTTTGTACACAAAATGTATATATTAAAAAATTGTATTTTTTACGAAGAAGCCCATTTGACAATTAATATTAAATGTTAGTGTTGTTAACCTTGATGCATAATGATTGACTTGTGTAAAAAGTAGACCTATAATCATTATATATATCGATCTCGTTAAGTTTTATTTGCCGAACGACATTTATTAATAATGTACGTCAACAATGGTCTGCAATTTCTTAATAGAAAATAATAATTAAATAACAAAATAAGTCTAATTAATAATATACAAATCTAAAATGGAACACACACATTACCTATTCCGCGTGCCAAAATTTATAAAATACAAACATTATTTGTACTTAGTAACTACCAAGAATAAAGTTTGGTTTGTTATACTTTTTTTTTTGTTAATTTCTAATTACAGTGGAAATATTACTGATCATTTATTTTTGTTTCAATCCTGTAATGTTATAAGCGTCGAAAGTGCCTCGGTAATATGTGTAATATTGTGTGTGTATTGCCTTACTTTTTTACACGATTTTTAATTTTAAAAAATTCTAAATAGAAAACTTTTGTTGATTTTCGGAATACTTTAAAAATTTAGTAAGAGCATTTATGTAATTAAAATTTTCGCCTATAAGACACTTTACCTTTAAAATATTAAATGTGCAGTATTCCTGAAAATATATATTTGATTTGAATAGTTATTTATTGAGTTCGGTACTACTTAATGTTTTTTCAGACAAATCTGATGCAGATCAGAAATGTAGTAGTCGGCAGAGGAAGACTTTGTTTACATTATACATAAATACCTGAGCCCATCCAACTTCGACATCGAAACTATTCAGTATTATATTGCCTATGCAATGTACACTCTCCCAACTTGGTCGCTTAGACCAACTATTCGTTGATGCGGAAACACATTTGCTAGTGTAATATTGTGCATCCTTATTGCACACTTTTTTACATAGCTTAAATTATTCAGTAGGTTATTGTATAAAATAATTCAAAGCTTAAAATCCAGCATTGTCTTTATTCGTTAAAATTATTGCTTACTTAAATCTAAAGTACATATATTTTTGTAATAATTTAATAGCGCATTTGTAAAAATTCTACTTAAATGTTGTCATAGTCTTCATCTAATTCGAAAAGCGATTCGCTTATTGGCGCTGATGCCGAAGTGGCCTTTGGAATGCTTGGAGTTTTGCTCTTTTCAGCGATACAATTGACAGACGATCCAAATTTAGAGATTGAATTGTTATTATTTCCATTCATGTTGGTTTTATCCGCCGACGTTATTCCATAGCTAATCTTCGTTGGAGTGGGAATCGAACCAGTCACAATATTTGTAAGATCAATGTTTATAACTGGAGGTGCAATATTAAGGTTTAACATGGCAGTTGATGTACTGCCCTTATCATCGCCTGACGGGCATAATGTTTTCGTTACCATTTGGACGTTGCTATAATCGATTTTTACTATAGGTTTGTTGAGCAACTCATAGTTGCATATCGGTGGAGCTATGGCAGTGTCTTGTAGTCTGCTACTTTGGTCATTGATGTCGTTGGACCTACCACGCGGTGTGAATATAGGCGTTGACTCAGACCGTGCTAACTTTGTAGGCAAATGACCCGCCTGATGATGAATCTGTGCAAGCGCTGGTGCTGTTTGCACTATAACTGAGGGTGTGGAGGGATTGTAGATTCGCTTTTGCGCACCTCCATTTAAACTAATAGAGCGCACGTAAGAATTGTTTCCATTGGGCAACGCGCGCAGTGAAGTCGAGGGCAGACTTAAGTCATATGGTGTATCTGAGTCTGGGTATTGTTCTTCAGAGCTCTGTACATCATCGTCATTATAATTAAACGCAGCTTCTTCGGCGACGCTGATGTCTGGTATATTTCTTACTAGCTCTTTTAAAAAATCGAATCGTTGTTCAGACATAATGCACTGTTTCATATGGGATGGCGATAAGGTCTTAGCATTGCGTGAATTTGTTATACGCAGAGTTTTTGTTAAAAGCGACTCCACAAACAGCTCCAAAGTCCGTGAAATGATAACAGGTACCGCCTGTGCAACTTTACCAATTTCCTCATCACTCTGCATAATTTTCTTAATGCGACCCTGTCAATTTAAAAAATAGTCACAATTATTTCAATACACATATTGCGTTTGCGCCCAATATAATCTGATAAACTCATCGTTGTGATAATGATGCACGCAGAACTTTGCGCATAAAATGCACATCTACTAAAAATGATATATGTACATACAAATGTACATACATACAATATCTTTAAACTTACCGCTGGAAACCGTGCATTGTACTTTTTCTTTTTTGATGGCATTGCTACACTGTTTAGTGCAATATCGTCGAATACAAGAATACTATTATTATTAAGACTTAAAGTTATTACTCGTTTGTCTTTACACAAGAATAGTTCCTAATAGTGGTATTTGGGAATGGCAACAATTCACATAAAATAGAGTGCATTCAACATTCACCCAGATATATACATAGTATATACTACTTTTGTTTACAAATAAAAAACCAGTACTATAAATGAATATAAAATACGTATATACAAAAATTCTGCCTTTTGAAATGTATTTTTGTATTCACTTTATAAGAAATATGTACATATATCTGGCGAACGTTGAAAAATGCTTGTTGTTGAATGTGAATGTCTTAACTTCTAATTTAAAATAAATAACATTTGGACGGTGTGGCAACCTTTTAACATCTAGACGTGAATGTCAACGTTTACATCATACAAAGTCACCTTTGCATTGAGTATCAAATAAACTATTTCATGCAACTCGGTTCCCTGAATTTAGCTGATTTGAATTGATGTTTAAATCTAATAAGGATCCATGTAAACCTTTTGCCTGTGCCATACAAGCTTGTTTGGTAGGTAAGTAAAAGAATTGAGCCACGATATTATGCAATGTGGACTTGAAATAAATCTGCACCTACATATGTATATATGTACATAGTATATGTATGTACATACATACATACCTACATGTACATATAAATACGTAATTTTTATTTATTTATTTTTACTTAAAAGATATTGATAAAACTAGAGTCAACTAAAATTAAATAGTATAAATATGTGAACTTAAATATTTTTGCAGAAAATAATTTTCAGGAACATAGATGTAGTGAGGTGCTTGAGCGAATGCGTTTATGCTGCCTTAAGTGGCACAAGGAGTCACTTTGTTGTAGTGGCATCAATTTGGAAAAATCGTATTTACAAAATCCAGAAGTTGAAGTCAACCCAAATATTTCACGTAGGTATGATACAAGAATTCTTTCATATTCTAGACAATCGAATGTAATAAAATGTTTCCTAGTAGTAGCAAATAATGCCAACACCAACCCCCGTACCTACATACAAGCCGCCCAAAGATATTCAAGATTTTTTGAACAAGAGAGAGCAAACAAACATACGCAAGAGAACTGCTGTTTTACCGAAGCGTACTTGGATAAAGCGCAACCCGCGGCTTTTTCAAATTACCTTTTTGACCTCATCATTGATTATATTTTTCTCTAAACCATTGTACGACGCATTCATAGCGGATCCTTTACCTTCGAAGGGTATTATACCAGCACATAAGCGTTAAGGCATGGAATCTGTACGCAAAGCGAATATCCGACTGCGTAACTATCCATTACTGATGACAAAGTGTTCAGATAAAGCATCACTTTATGCGAAGTGCGTATCCCGAGATATTAATGTACATCAGAAAGTTTGCGAAACCGAGTTTAAGGAATTTCTAGACTGTATGCGTAAAACTGCCAAAGACCTCAAAACAAAGCTGTAAATATACTTTTATTATCACTGTATTAAATATGTCGGAAAAAAATATGAAACTCTCATGGCTGCAGGATAAGGGACAGAACATTTTGAACTTAAGCATTCAATCACATTTAGTACTTTCTGCAGTACTCCGACTTATGCTCATTCTCTATGCCCAAGTACACGATAACAGATCAACTGTTCCATATACAGACATTGACTACAAAGTGATAACGGACGGCGCACGGCTTGTGCTGATTGGAGACACACCGTTTGCTCGGCACACTTACCGATATAGTCCTATTTTGGCCTACATTCAAATTCCAAACATTATTTTACATCCAGCAATAGGAAAAGTGATTTACGGACTGTTTGATCTACTCCTCGGCTTGCTTATTTATGTCTTAGTGCGTTTGGAATTACGAATGAAAGCGCTCAGCCATTCGCACGTGAAATGGGGACGGTCAATGAATAGATCTTCACATAATTTAGAAAACAGAGATGAATCTATAAAAACTGCATGCGTATCTGCCTGCTTTTGGCTATACAATCCGCTTACGGCTGTAATATCGACCCGTGGCAATGGTGATAGTTTGACCGGATTCTTTGTTATACTAAACATTTATCTTCTAATGCAAGCGCAACATTCGGTATTTAAATTATGGATTGTATTTTGTGCAGGACTGGTTCATGGATTCGTTATACACTTACGGCTGTATCCAATAGTATTCAGTTTAACATACTATTTGGCAATATCGACAAGCGGCCTATCAAAAAAGCCTCTAGGACTTTTGCAAAAAGTCGTCCCTAATACGCAGCAGATTTGCTTAATAATCGGAACACTTATTGGACTAGTAAGCTTTACTTCGACTTTTTATATTCTCTATGGCTGGAAATATATATACGAAGCATATTTGTATCACCTGATTCGAAAGGATGTACGCCATAACTTTTCGCTTCGGTTCTTGCTGCAATATCTGACTAATGAAAATGGAGTTGGAGAATCATCACAGATTGTAAAATTTCTTATTGTAGCACCTCAGTTGTTACTTATAGTTTACTTAAGCTTTTGCTTTGGCCGGTCTAGGCGGACATTACCTTTTTGTGTTTTCACATTGGCCTTCGTTATTGTCACTTATAATTCTGTGGTTACTTCGCAGTACTTTATATGGTATTTGGCTGTGCTTCCTGTATGCATAAGAAATTTGAGGTCTTTGTCATTGGTAAAGTGTACATCTCTGCTCTTTCTTTGGCTCTGCGGACAAGGTTTTTGGCTACTGCCCGGATATTTATTGGAGTTTCAATCATGGCCAACTTTTTATTGGATTGGCACCCAGAGTTCAATTTTCTTTGTTATTAACAGCTATATTTTATCCCAACTGATAAGCCACTTCGAGCCATAATAATGTAATATACTATTATTGTACTTTTAATAATAAATGTGGTTTCATATACATATGTATGTATATCTTAATCTAAGCTTGAATTTTTTGTTATCCCTTAAAGTATATATATTCTTGATCAGGGCGAAGAACGCGTCGATTTCAGAAGATATAATAGCTAGACACTTCAACTTTTATTAATACCCTGAACCCATTGGAAATGGGAAATCAGGGTATAATGGTTTTGTGAAAAAGTATGTAACAGGCAGAAGGAGGTGTGACCGACCCCATAAATTATATATATTCTTGATCAGGGCGATGAGCTGAGTCGATTTAGCCCTGTCCGTCTGTCCGTCCGTCCGTCCGTATGAGCAAAAGGATCTCAGAAGTTATAAGAGCTAGAGAGCTTAAATTATTTATGTATATCGCATATCGACTCGTGTATACCATACGCAGTAATATAATATGTATATTTATAATATTTTTTCGATAACTCATACGATATCTTTTTTATCGAGGATAATCGATAAATTTGTATCGTTTTTTTAAACCTAATTTGAAGACTTTTAGACCTGGAGACTTCAGATTTACTATGTATGTATATACATTTGATAGATACACATATTTTGCAATTTACAGATATTGGAAACCACGCCCCCTTCGTCCCCAATTTGTAAAAAACGTGTATCAAGTTTACTGTATGTCTACAAAAGAAATTATTCAACAAATAAATTCTCATAATATTGCCCACACTGCTGCGCAGCCCAAGCGCAGTCGCTGCTTACTGCGCAGTTAGCAGAGCGCGGGCTTATGCGTGCGTGTGGATGCATGTGTATGTATGTGTGCATAAAAGAAGTGCGGAATGATTAGAATATCAGCTTGGAGGGTTCAGGGTATCTCCTAGTCGAGCAGTCTCGACTAGAGCACTCTTACTTGTTTTAAATGTCCGTATATACAGCGCGCATATCGATTTATCACAAAAACAAGTAAGAAAGCTCTAATCGAGACTGCTCGACTGCCCCTCAACACTTCGGAGAACTGATATTTCAATAATTCTTCGCGTCTTTTTGCTTACAAAAACACACACACACACATGCATAGACACACATAGGCGCGCACGCATAAACACGCATGGGCTGCAGTGTGGGTTTACCATGGGAATTTAATTGTTTAATAACTTTTTTTTTGGACGTACGTTCTAAAATGAAACTTTTAGATTGTGATTATATCATTACTATGCGTGTATATGCCGAAGCTCAAGTCTCTAGTATTTGAAATACATTTTTACAAAGGTGGTGGTTAGGGGGTGGATATAAGGGTGGGGGGTGAATTATAACAAAAATCGAAATTCTTTAAAGTACATATGAGCACTGATCAGTGCTGGTCAGTGATATGAGTCAACATTTAAAATTTGAAGACTCTAGGTTTAAAGATGTGGGAGATATAATTTTATAGCTGCTTTTCGATAAGGTTTCTTATCGATAAAAAATAACGGGACAAGTTATCGTTTTTTTGTGATAAACTCGATATGCGCGTGCTATATACGGACGTATAAAAAAATTGAAGTCTCTAGCTCTTATATCTTCGGAAATCGACGCGTTTATACATACGGACAGACAGACGGACAGGGCCAAATCAACTCAGCTCTCCGACCTGATCAAGAATATATATACTTTGTAGTGTCTGCCACGCCTCCTTCTGCCTGTTACATACATTTCAACAAAGCCATTATACCCTGAATTCCCATTTTCAATGGGTTCAGGGTATAAAAAACAAGTAAGAATGTTGCAGTCGGGCGTTGCCGAATGCGGGATACTCATTCGCATCCCATCAGCAATTTAGTAGCTAAGTTTGACTTTAATACAGTAGAAAATGTAGTTTTTTTTTTTTTTGATTTGCCACGTCCCTGCTGGGCGTAAACACCTCATTTTTGGCCAGTTCGTAGAACGAGCTAACGGTAACCTAACTGCAAAATTTGGATGCTTACGTTCCAAAAATGTGAAAATTACAGGGTATTTTTTGATATGCCACGCCCCTAAAAAGGCGTAACAATTATTTTCGGGATATCGATAGAGTAGCTTACCAGTAACACAACTATTTAAATTTCAAGCTTCTAGCTCTAATAATTTAGGAGATATAAGCTTTTGCGGTTTGTCACGCCTCCTTGGGGCGGAGATATATCCACCATAGCTCGTTGGACTTGGGTGGTCAGCCCGCGTATATACCGAATTTCAGGTCTCTAGCGTCAGTATTACCCAAAATATAACAGAATTTTTAAAATCACTATATCTTCAGGTCCGATTTGCCACGCCCCTAGTGGCCCCTAGTAGACATATAAATTTTTAATCAGTCTTTATAAAATCATAACAATAGCTCACATGCAAAATTTTAACGTTTTAGCTTTAAAACTCTAGGTGATACAGTTTTATCCGATTTGCCACGCCCCAATGGGCGTAGATATATCCGCCATAGCATTTGATCTTGGGTGGTCAACACGAGTATGTGTTCCAAATTTCAAGTCTCTAGCTTCAATAGCGCCGAAATGAACTGCGTTCATACGGACGGACGGACGCACTGACGGACGGACAGCAAGACGGACATTGCACAAAACCAATATACTCATTTCACTTTCGTGAATGAGTATAAAAAAAACAATTAAGAACGTTGCAGTCGGGCGTTACCGACTGCGGGATACTCATTCACATCCCAATTTAGTACATAACTTTAGCTCTAATACTGTAGAAAATGCAGTTTTTCTAGAATTGCCCCGCCCCTACTGGGCGTAGACACCTCATTTTTGGCTAGTTCTTAAAACGAGCTAACGGTAACCTAATTGCAAAGTTTGGATGCTTACGCTCTAAAAATGTGAAAATTACAGGGTATTTTTCGATATGCCACGTCCATAAAGAGGCATAAAAATTATTTCTAGGGCATCGATAGGGGAGGTTACCAGTAACTTAACTATCCAAAATTTCTAGCTCTTATACTGTAGGAAATATAAATTTTTGCGGTTGGTCTTTATAGAATCATAAAGTGTAACGTGTAATTGTGTAAATTTAGGCTGAATTTTTTTTCTAAAAATATGTATTATAATCGCATAAATACTTAAAAAAGCTGAAATAAAATTAGTGTACAAAAAGTTTACAGCACAGTTGGACTTTATTTTAATTTTTACATTGAAAAATGTTTTGAAAAGCATAAGTTGAATGGCACTAAATAATTCATTGTTTCATTTAAATGTAAACATTGATTGTTTTTTTAGTTGTATAAATTTTAAAATCTGCTTACATTTACTATCGGACGTTCTGCTGTAAAAATCATAACTTTTTTTCTTCATGTATTTCCAGTCTGCAAGATTTATTAAAAGTTCTATTTAATCTTTGCTTTATTTTATAAGTATCAATTAAATATGAAGATAAATATTTATGTTAAAGGTTAATCTCCAATCAAGTTCAATTACAGCAAAAAACAGAAGCTCTTTTTATTGTATAATACACTTTTCTTTTCCACCGCTAATGTCAACTTGTTCAAGTTCGCGTGCTATTTCCTGGTCGTCCTCAATACTACAAAATAAATATGTTATGAAGCGCTAGATACATATTTAGTTAAAGTACATACGCTATTTCTTGGTTATGCAAATGCTGAACTAGTTGATCTCTTTTATCAACAATCGTCACCAGTTCTTCTAGTAATAGACGCTCCTTTTCTCTTTGCACCTCGGTTTTGCGCCAATCCTCCACGGACTGTGCAGCGCGGAGTTCCTGATTTAACATTGTAAATTTACGCTCAAGATCCTTTTCTTGTTCACTTCAAGGAATTGAAAATGATTATCCCTAAATTTTATGTGTAATTTATTACTTCTTACAGAATATTTAACTGCATCTGCCTCCTAAGGAGTGCATTTTTCTTGTTTACAAGCGTAAACCATTGCGAAAGTAATTGTTCTTCCGTCTCTTCGGTTTCTGGGAAAAAGTAAAGTATTGTTATACTACATAAGAAAAACTGTTACAATATTTAATATTCTAACGAAGTCAATAATTTAAGAAACATTATTTCGGTGTCAGTATTTTCTCGCTGTCGTAGAGCGCTAACTTGTGATTAGTGATACTCTTTGTGGTTATGGCATAAATTTGAAAGGAATTTTGATGAAGGCATGTCAAGGTTTAGGATAGATATTTTTTTAACAAATGCAGCGCTTTGACAGAATAGTTAAAAGCAAAAACACAACACAGATATGAGAGCGGCAGGCGTTGCGTGCTGTTGCAGGCATTGCAAAAGCAGTTAGCTTAATCGTCGTTTGATATACCACATTACCACAAAAACCGCGGGAACGCGACTGTCGATGTTTTTGCTGACCCCTTTTGTGGCCATTACGTCTTCGTTGAAAACAATCAGCGTGACCATTGGCAGCTACAACTGAAGAATTGTCGCCTTCCCCATTAAAGGCTTGTACTTTATCACAGGAGAATTGTTGGGAAGTCGCAACTGAGGCAGAATTACATAATAAATTACTATAAGGTTCCACGTGATGAACGTGGTGTGGAGTTTGACTCGTGCCATGCTGATGATACTGACAATGATGGTCATTTTTTTTGGTTTGGTGTGGATATGTGGGCTGTATTATTGGGTAGTTAAGATTTACATTTACAAAACAAGATTGAGCACGAGGCCGTGACCGTCTTTGAATCTTCTGCATCGGTTGCATTGAGATTGCTTTATTTACACGGTGATGCATATTTTTCTTCCCAGAGGTGCTGGAATTATCACTGTATATCTCATCGTCGTCAGTATAGCTCTCATTAGTATCACTGCTAGCACCGCTTATACCACTACCAAATAAACTTTCATCATCCGAGTCAAGGAGCTTAATGCGTATGACGTCACCACCACCAATGCTATTGCGTATTAATCTAAGGAAGGGATTTGTACCATTTCGATTATTACTTGGATTACCGCCCATGACTGCGCGGAGTTTGGCCTCTAGATTGCTAGCCTTTTGGTCAATTGCCTCTTGCTCGCGTTCCAATGCTTCCAGCTCAGACTCAATATAGGTAAGTCTATCATTCTACAAAATAAATTTGAATGAAATATATTGAACTTAAATTTTAAGGGGGTTCTTACTCTTTTTTCATGATTTGGTGAAATCCTTTCCACAACTGCGTTAAAGGATTGAAGTGGAGTGAGGGCTCCATCACTTAATTTATGACTAGGACTTGTGTGAATGACATGTTCTACGGTCTTATCTCGAGTTGACGCTATTTTATTCGAAATAACGTCGACGTGAGATTCTCCGGAGTTATTGCCATTGTGAGTAGGTGAAATCGTAAGCTCAGGAGTCAAATTAAATCTCTTCAGCTTAGTAGGGGATGTGGGACTGCCGACAGTGTTATTTACAGCTCCGGCTATCTTATTTCGCGTTTCTAAAATGAGTCGTCGTGCTTGTTCCCGTAATCTTTGCTGGCGTTCCTCCTGCTGTGAATATCATAAATATTCAAGTATTATGTATTTTATTTTACTTATCTTATACGATGTAAAGGGGCAAAGCGATAATATAATTGTACCCATTGTTACTTACATCACTTGCATCGAAGCGTTCATCATAACTAATTCTTAATTTTTCCATCATCAATTTAGCTTTTTCGCTCATTTCTTTGTGACGTGTTAAAATGCGCTATGAAAATAAATACAAACAAAACAAAAACAGGAGCAAAAGCCAAAGCCAAAGCAGCCGCAAAATTGTATATAAATTAAAAGATGCTAGTTAAATAACGGAAAACAAACAAGTTTAAAACTAAATTTAAAAAATTATTTTGATACTTGTGTGTGTCATTAATTTACAAAATTTGCATAGCGTACTACAACTAGAAAATCTTCTGTTGGGATAAGGATTTACTTACACTTGTTGCATTTGCATCTAGCGACATAGGCAATATAGGTTCATTTCTAAGTTTCGCCATTTCCTCATTTACATCGTCATCAATGGGGGGCGGAGTAGGCGATTGGCGAATTAATATTGATTTACTATTTTGACTGGTCTGTGCTGTGTTGGTTGCGTTTTTATCTTTTGTTGGAGACAGAACTTTACCCAATATACTCTTTGAACTCGTCAGTATAATATTTTTCACGTCTTTTTTACTGGAGGGGGAAAATTGTTGTTGTTGTTGACAAAGATTCTCTTCATCGAACGAATTTTGGTGTAAAATCTGTGTCTTAAGATGAGAAAAATTTATAAGATTTTGCGATAAATTATCGGATTTATAGTTGCCGATGACGTAGCTAGACTCATCCGATGTTGGACCTGAACATAGAGAAATTACAGTTGAATTAATGATTTTAATTTCGGTTAAAAATTGCTTACCAATTTGCTCAATTTGCAATTGCTTTCCAGTGAAATGAGCCCTCAATTGGTGCAAGTATGTCATGACAGCTAACTTATCCGGTACTGTGAGTAAATCCATATCACGTGGCTCAATAACACGTGGTATACCCAATGTTTCTGCTGCATCAAAGGCTGTACGGCAGTTTCCAACAACGTCATGGGCAGTCAGCTTTGACATATCTCTGTTATAAAAAGTAATTGAAAAATGTAACATTATATTAACAAATGGTTTACTTACGTGAATTACATATCTACTCACATCAAGTGCGGCATAAAATTGTGAATTATTGCGCAGAAAGCCATTCCATTACGCCAGCTAGTAGTTAAATTTGTGACTTTCACATTTGGATAATCTTTGGTTACATCTTTACACCACTCTAACAAATCTTGTCCAGGGGTGTTATCCTTTAGCACGATTTTTTCTAATGGCCTTAAAGTGGTGCTATTTATTTTCGCAGAAATATTTACAGCGGGTGAAGAGTCATAACTTTTCTTTAAATTCAATGGCTGAAGTTCCGGGCGCTTTACACTTGATATTAATGATACGTCGTCTGTCGACTTCTTTGCGTTTTCGATGGATTGCACTGATTCAGTTGACTTTGTGCTGACTGGAGTTACATTCAAGTCATCGGCTGATTGATCAATGTAAGAATTATTATCTTGGAGTTTTATTACATCCACTGAACTGCGATATTGCTTGTCAAAGGTTAGAGGTTTACTTAAGTCGTTCTTATGTTTTAATTTGACTGTGGTATTTGGTTTTTCTTTAATAGGAGTAGATGACAGTAATTCATGATAACTTTCGTTTCGATTATATTCTAACGGTTTATAAACGATATTATTTTCCTTTATATCCTGATTACTTTCTTTCTCTTTAGTAGGCGTAATAAGCTGTACATCAGCTGCAACTGGAATACTTAATGGTTCATCCGCGTCAACTATTAACTTGGGCTGTAATCCGACAGTTAAATGACTTGCACGATCCGTTTCTACTTCAAAGTTAAGGTTAAGGTTAAGGGATTCTGCCAAAGGAGTTGGATCTTCGGATAAAGAAGGAACTAAAAAAAATCAAATTTAAAAAAATAATCAAATTTGTGTAATATATTCATAAACCGCTCGTTTAAAAAAGTAAGCGTTTTAAAAGAGAACATTCATACCAGGCGCGTAGCCAGAAAATTTTTTCGGGGGGGTTTTCAGCAAATATTAAATACACATATTCGTACTTAATAATATAATGGATGACCTTTATTTCAATTTTTTTTCTATAAAAGAATGTCTATTTTCCGACTTGTTTTCGCCATTTCCTTCAAAATATCCTCTGGAGTGACTTCAATTTTAGAGTGGATGTTGAGCTTCCGACTATTTCGGGGGGGGGGGGGGGGGGGGGGTTTGAACCCCCGAAACCCCCCCTGTATACGCGCCTGATTCATACCGATGATTTTAAAAGAGTTAAAGCATATCATTTACAAGGATAAAGGAGTTCAATAAATCAATTATAATAATTGGGTAACAATGATACGAGTCTATTACTATTATTATAACATCTCTTATACTTATATTAAAATATCAGTATACGATCATTTTTAGGTTCAACCATCGCAGGGTAGTACCAAACAATATATGTATTTAATATTTGTATCACTAGTAATACAAATAGTATTGTGATTAAATCTTACCACTTAAGGGTGTTGGTACATCGGTACAACCGTTTAAGCTTGTTGTCATTTTCTCTAATTGTTGGGTAAAGTCATATAAATTATCGGAAATATCACCAGAAGTTTCCAAGTCTGGAATATCCTCTAGGTCATCAAGTGGCGCGACATCACAGTTGTTATTGACCGACATAAATGATACAACGCTTTGCATATCCTCATCGCTGCAAAAAAAAAAAAAAAAAAAAAAAAAAAAAATGGGAAACAATATTTTAGGCGCGAGTTTCTATTAATGTTATTATAACTCACGTTGCTTTTCCCTCTCGCAGAAACACACAACTAATTGTTAGTTCCAAGTCAGCGGATGTTATTTTGCGAGAAACTGGCTTGAGACTTAATGTAAAACTCTGCTGTGTAGATTCGATGCTGGCATATCTACGCATATTTATGCTTGCACTTGCCAATACTCGTTTCTTACCCAGGACCGAAATCTATAAACATTATTTATTAAAAAGTGTACTCAAATTAAAATGTAATTTGATTATGCAAGGGACTATAAAATGGAGGACAAAAGTATTTTGACAACACATTGAAAAAACTCAACTTGTTTCTCCATGCTGAGAGAGGTAACGGTACCCAATATATTTTTTAGAGAGAGCAAACCTGATTAAGTGAAATCTTTAAAAAATCAATAAAAAAGAATAACGCAGATATTTCCGTGGAATATTTAACAAGCTTATAAAATGTACCTCTATGAGCAATTTACTATCAAATTATCAAAGAACAGAAAACTGATTCACTCAAAAAAAAAAGTCCAGATCGGGAAGATCAATTAAAATCAAGTAAGAACGTTGCAGTCGGGCGTTACCGACTGCGGGATACTCATTCACATCCCATCAGCAAATCAGTAGCAAAGTTTAGCTCTAGTACTGCAGAAAATGCAGCTTTTCTCGATTTGCCACGCCCCTAGTGGGCGTAGACATCTCATTTTTGGCCAGATCGTAGAACGAGCTAACGGTAGTCTAACTGCAAGGTTTGGATGCTTACGCTCCAAAAATGTGAAAATTACAGGTTATTTTTTGATATGCCACGCACCCAAAGAGGCGTAAAAATTATTTTTAGGGAATCGATAGAGGTTACCAGTAACACAACTATCTAAATTTAAAGCTTCTAGCTCTTATACTTTAGGAGATATAAACTTTCGAGGTTTGCCACGCCCCCTTTGGGCGGAGATATATCCACCATAGCTCGTCCGACTTGGGTGGTCAACCCTCGTATATATACCAAATTTCAGGTCTTTAGCATCAATAACGCCTAAAATATAGCAACATCGGGAAAATCACTATATCTTCAGGTCCGATTTTCCACGCCCCTAGTGGGCGTAGACATATAGACATATATCCAGCCTTTATAGAATCATAACATTAGCTCACGTGCAAATATCAACGTTCTAGCTTTAAAACTCTAGGAGATACAGTTTTATCCGATTTGCCACGCCCCCAATGGGCGGAGATATATCCGCCATAAAATGTGATCTTGAGTGGTCGACGCGGACCTACATACCAAATTTCAGCTTTCTAGCTCTTCAAGTAACATGATTTCCCTAGTGGGCGGATCGGGAAAATTTTAACACTTTATAAATGGGAGCTATACACGAGTATGTGTTCCAAATTTCAAGTCTCTAGCTTCAATAGCGCCGAAAAAAGTTGCGTTCATACGGAAAGACGGACGGACATTGCACAAAACCAATATACTCAATTCACTTTCGTGAATGAGTACAAAAACCTGTGGAAGACCGCATCATATTGATAACATTTAAAGAACATGTGCGGATTTTCCTAAAGTCATGTCAATTAAACTAAAAAATAATCATAAATTATCAATAAGTAGAAAAGCTATCACAAGCCAGTTTTTCTACGTCATAGACCTGCGAATACCCTTGCAATCACTATAAAACAAATAAGAAAGCTCTAGTCGAGACTGCTCGACTAGGAGATACCCTGAACCCTCCAAGCTGATATTCTAATCATTCTGCAGTTTCTTTATGCACACATACATACACATGCATCCACACGCATGCAGAAGCCCGCGCTCTGCTAACTGCGCAGTAAGCAGCGACTGCGCTTAGGCTGCGCTCCAGTGTGGGCAATATTATGAGAACTTATTTGTTGAATAATTTCGTTTGTAGATATACGATCTTAATGAAACTTTCAGAACGTAATCAAAATATATAAATGTATGTACATTCCAAAGCTCAAGTCTCTAGTACTTGAAATACGTTTTTTACGAATTGGGGGCGAAGGGGGCGTGGTATCCAAAATCTGTAAATGTCAAAATGTGTGTATCCATCAAATGTATAAACACAACAAATCTGAAGACTCTATGTTTAAAAGTGTTCAAATTAGGCTGAAAAACAATATCAATGTATCGATTATCCTCGATAAAAAGATATCGAATGAGTTATCGAAAAAATATGATAAACTCGTACTGCGTATGGTATACACGAGTCTACATTCAAAATTTCAGCTCTCTAGCTCTTATAACTTCTGAGATCGACGCACTAATACGGACGGACGGACAGACGGACAGGGCTATATCGACTCAGCTCATCGCCCTGATCAAGATTATATATACTTTATGGGGTCTGCAATGATTCCTTCTGCCTGTTACATACTTTTCACTTCAATGGGTTCAGGGTATAAAAAACCAGAAAGGTAACGATTGGCGTAATCATTCATAGCCAAGCCGCAATTATACTGGGGACAAGTATTATGGATTGACGATAGTTCCATTGATTATCACGGATATGTGTCAATAGCCTCTTCAATTTTATATTTATTAATGGGACAGTGAAGAAGCACAATTATTTACGTGTCTTGAATGACCACGAAGCGAATTCCTGTCACCTGTTCATTAAAAAATCATTTACACTGCAGAAGGACAACGCTCCATGCCACAAGGCCCATATTATAGCTGAATTTTCGAGGGATATTAAAGTCAATACCTTAGAGAATGTGAGGTGTTATGCAAAAGGAAAACGTAGCTTTGAATTATCAAGAACGCCCAAGGAGACTGATAGCTTAGGTTGGAGGACTTTGGCAGGACATTACAAAATTTGGCTAGATTGATCCCTAGACGCTTACAGAAGGTCCTTGATGTTAGAGGAGGATTTATTTTGTATTAATATTATTATTACTACCATATATTATATTAATGTCAAAATACTTTTGTCCACCCAAATAATGATAATCTTTCAAACAAATAATTATAGGAAAATAGTGATTTATGTTACCGCTCCAATGGTCAATTAAAGCCTATTATGTTAGCTCTCTCTAAAAAATATTTTGGGTACCATTACCTCTCTCAGCATTCAAAAACAAGCGGTTCAAGTTTTTGCAATGTGTTGTCAAAATACTTTTGTCCTCCATTGTAGATATATAGAATATTTTTAATTATTATTATATTATCACATATGTCATATTTCATGCTTGTAAATAAGTATCTAAGCAGAAAAGGAATATTTCCTTAAATTATTGTAAAATATCATCTGTAGAGTAAAATAAATTGAAATTAAAAAACAATTTTTTTTTAAATTATAACAATTAACGCAATAAAACTACATTATTTCTTCGCTAACTTCGCTACTTACATCTTCGATTACAAATGTCCAGTCTTTATCCTCGAGTTCATGAGTGCGAGGATCTTTGAATAAAGTTACTGATATAGCGTGATTGTCGGGAACTGGCCAGGAAATTTTTCCCATTAGGGGGTTCATCATATCTGGCTCCCATGGCAATGGTGAGCTAGCAACACGTCTTGAGCGACGTGTCCAAACTACCGAAAGATTTGATGGACGCCTACGAAATCATATTTAAAAAAACATCCTTGATAGTATGCATTTTAAAACAAGTAAGAAGAAGAAGAAAGCTCCAGTTGGGATGTGTGTGTGTGTGTTTGATGTTTTTACTCATTTTTTTTAAGTCATTGAAAAGGGGAAACCTTGGAATAATGGCTTTGTTTGAATGTAACAGGCAGGCAGAATTTGGCA
The DNA here is from genome assembly GCA_035045965.1 of Drosophila aldrichi. Lineage (NCBI taxonomy): Eukaryota > Metazoa > Arthropoda > Insecta > Diptera > Drosophilidae > Drosophila > Drosophila aldrichi. The sequence continues at coordinate 327,840 of JAWNOM010000374.1, read as the reverse complement.
CACCCTATAAAATATTGTATACGTATTCTTGATCAGGATGACTGGCAACTGTTTCCGATATCAGAAAACAAGAAATAACCAGATCTAATATTTGTAATAAATAATAAAAATATTTTTTTTTTAGAGATCTATAACGTAAAACTTATTATTGCCACAGCTGTAGGATAGAATTAAAGTGCGTTAAAACAAAAACGGTTGTAACTAGTGCCGCTAATGAAAAATCCCTTTTCTAAGGCAACGGTAATTTGCAAACATAGTGTTAAAACGTAACAAGCTCTATCCGCCAAAGAATCAACGTGCATCTAAGCTTGATCGACTAAAATAAAGAAAAACTCTTGAGTGAAGCAGTGCTTAAATAACAAGTAAGAAAGTCTTCGCGCAGCAGCTATTTCAATAATTTTTAGTGTCTTTCGCTTATACAAACACACATATACGAAACTTTACTGGAAGTTTTAGTAAGTTCATTGAAGACCTATAAACTAAGACATACATAATTTCATTAGAAAAACACAGGCTCTATAAAAAGAGTATTTACCAGATTGCGCAAAGCTAACTTAAAAGTATAATTTGATAAAAGCGAATTTTTAAACAAGTAAGAACGTTGCAGTCCCACGTTACCGACTGCAGAATACTCATTCACATCCCATAAACAATTTAGTAGCTAAGTTTAGCTCTAATACTGTAGAAAATGCAGTTTTTCTCAATTTTCCACATCCCTTGGCGTAGACACCTCATTTTTGACAAGCTCTTAGAATGAGCTGACGGTAACTTAACTGCAAAATTTGTATGAAATTACAGGGTATTTTTTGATATGCTACGCCCCTAAAGGGGCGTAAAAATTATTTTTAGATCATCGATAGAGGAGGTTACCAGTAACTCAACTATCTAAATTTTAAGCTTATAGGTCTTATACTTTAGGACTTGGTTGGTTATCCCGCGTATATATACCAAATTTTATGTCTCTAGCATCAATAGTGCCTAAAATATAGTTCTGGTATAGCAGAAAATGCATTTTCCGGGAAAATTTTAACACTTTATAAATGGGAGCTACACAAGTATGTGTTCTAATTTTCAAGTCTCTGCTTTCATACGGACAGTTAAGACGGACATTTACAAAACCAATATACTCAATTTACTTTCGTAAATGTGTATAAAAAAGAAACACAATTCTTAGAACTTATTATAACTACAGAAGGAATTAAACCTGACAAAATAATAAATGTTGGGATTAAAGAAAGAATACAAAATTTATATAAATAATCACGATTTCATCTCAGCCTTCAAGAAATAAAAAGTACTCATAACAAATGACCCCATATTAATACACCCAGATTTCAATAAAACCTTTTCTCTAACCACAGATGCAAGCAATGTTGCTTTAGGAGCCTTTCGCAAGATCATAAAGCAATTTGTTTCGCAAGCAGAACTCTAAACGAGCATGAGCTTAATTATTCGGCAATAGAAAAAGAACTATTAGCCATCGTATTGACAACCAAATACTTTAGACCATATCTCCTCGGTCGAAAATTTCAAATTCTTAGTGACCATAAACCAGTAGTATGGCTACATAATATGAAAGAACCAAACATGAAAATGGAAGATTAAATTAAGCGAATACGATTACGATATCAGGAAAAGAAAACTACGTAGCCAATGCCCTCTCTAGAATCAAATTAGAGGACAATCTTCTAGCTGAAGAATTTAATAGCTCCCGAGCAACCATTCATAGTGCTCAAGAAGATAATCAACTTAATACCTATTTCAGAAAGACCTTTAAACTTATATAACAGACAAATAGAACTCATAAAGGGTAACGAAAATCAAATACAGTAGAATCCGGTTATAACGACTCCGCTTAAAGCGTCCAACCGGTTATGTCGACGAAAATTCGATGTCTTGGTTGGTCCCCATACAAACTTATATGAAAGAGCCTCCGCTTAGTACGTCTCCGCTTTTAACGACAATCCGCTTATGCCGACGACTTTTTTCATATTTTTGAGTCATTTACCGGTTATTACGTCATGACAAACAAAAAATCGCAAAATAATGACAAAAAATTTTAGCATAAAAAGACTCTGTTAGAAATGTATACATGTATGTATTGATCAGTGACAAGTACTTTTGCTTGTGTGCGTAGCAACGCCCCAAATGCTGTCAAGACAGAGAGAGGGAGAGAGACAAAGTACAATGCTGACGTCACATAAATGTTTCTAAGCCATGTTATTGAAATAAACTTATAAAAAATGTTTGTTTTGACTCAAAATTTAAATTGTTTTATAATAACAGCTACTACGAACATGGCACCCGTAAAAAAAAATGGAAAAACATATTTTTTTACTCCTTCTGGTTAAAGCGTCCTCCGGGTATAGCGACGTAAAATCGACGGTCCCTTGAATGTCGCTATAACCGGATTCTACTGTATATGTTACAAATAACTCCCACAAAACTAACATAAAAACAAGTAAGAAAACTCTAGAGTGCTCGACTAGATACTACCCTGAACCAAACTAATAAATATTCACATTCAGTGTGGTTAAAATTTCAATTTTTGAAACAATTAAAAAAAAATTAAACATTAATTCCGCCCGATCTGGGGCTCGAACCCGAGACCTCTCGATTGAGTGGCGCGCTGCTATTCACTACGCCACCTCACTTCCTGGCGGTTTGATGGCAAAACAGTAATACATTCACTGCTGCGGCGCCATCAAGCAAATCTAAACTAAACTAATTGTTTTTTTGAATGTATGTGTGCACACTTATAGAAAAACTGTTGTGGTTGCTGCATGTGCGTTAGTTAATTGGCCTAATATTTAATGATTTTTTCAAAATTGATAGACTTAGCGAAATATAATGAAACTTTCAGCATATGATCTACATATTCAATTGAATAGTAAGCCCATTTAAATAAATATATGTATAAATATTTTGAAACAATTAAAAAAAAAAAACAAGTAAGAACGTTGCAGTCGGGCGTTACCGACTGCGGGATACTCATTCACATCCCATCAGCAATTTAGTAGCCAAGTTTAGCTCTAGTACTGCAGAAAATGCAGTTTTTCTCGATTTGCCACGCCCCTAGTGGGCGTAGACATCTCATTTTTGGCCAGATCGTAGAACGAGCTAACGGTCGTCTAACTGTAAAGTTTGGATGCTTACGCTCCAAAAATGTGAAAATTACAGGGTATTTTTCGATATGCCACGCCCCCAAAGAGTCGTAAAAATTATTTTTTGGGAATTGATAGAGGAGGTTACCAGTAACACAACTATCCAAATTTGAAGCTTCTAGCTCTTATACTTTAGGAGATATAAACTTTTGCGGTTTGCCACGCCCCCTTTGGGCGGAGATATATCCACTATAGCTCGTTGGACTTGGTGGTCAACCCGCGTATATATACAAAATTTCAGGTCTCTAGCATCAATAATGCCTAAAATATAGCAAAATCGGGAAAATCACTATATCTTCAGGTCCGATTTGCCACGCCCCTAGTGGGCGTAGACATATAAATTTTTGACCAGTCTTTATAAAATGATAACATTAGCTTACAGGCAAAATTTCAAAGTTTCTAGCTTTAAAACTCTAAGAGATACAGTTTTATCCGATTTGCCACGCCCCCAATGGGCGGAGATATATCCGCCATTGCTTGTTGAACTTGGGTGGTCAACGCGGACCTACATACCAAAATTCAGCTTTCTAGCTCTTCAACTAACATGATTTCTGGAATATCGGAAAATGCATTTTCCGATTTGCCACGCCCCTAGTGGGCGGATCGGGAAAATTTTAACACTTTATAAATGGGAGCTATACACGAGTATGTGTTCAAAATTTCAAGTCTCTAGCTTCAATAGCGCCGAAAAAAGTTGCGTTCATACGGACAGACGGACGGACAAGACGGACATTGCACAAAACCAATATACTCAATTCACTTTCATGAATGAGTATAAAAAATAAACATAAATTAATTCCGACCGCTCTGAGGTTCGAACCCGAGACCTCTTGATCGAGTGGCGCGCTGCTATCCACTACGCCACTTCACTCTTTGACAGTTTGATGGCAAAACAGCAATACATTCACTGCTGCAGCGCCATCTAGCAAATCTAAATCTGCTGTGGCTGCTGCATGTGCGTTTGTTAATTGGCCTAATAGTTAATGATTTTTTCAAAATTGATAGACTTAACGGAATTTAATGAAACTTTCAGCATATGATCTACATATTCCATTGAATATTTGACAAATTTAAAAAAATGAAAAATCATTCACAATTAGCTGTACTGGCATCTAATTTGAACTTGAATGTTTGTATTCGATAAAAACATAACGGGATAATTTATCGAATTCTAAAGCTAAGCTCGACATCCGCGCTGTATATACGGTCATTTTAAAAAAAAATTCAAGTCTCTAGCTATCATAGGTTCGGAAATCGACGCGTTCAAACATACGGACAGACAGACAGACGGACAGGGCTAAATCAACTTATCTCGTCGCCCTGATCAAGAATATATATACTTTGTGGGGTCTGTCCCGCCTCCTTCTGCCTGTTACATACATTTTATGAAAACCATTATACCCTGATTTCCCATTTTCAATGGGTTCAGGGTATAACAAGTAAGAAAGCTCTAGTCGAGACTGCCCGACTAGGAAATCCCCTGAACCCTTCGGAGAACTGATATTTCAATAATTATCCGCGTTTTTTTGCTTACAAAAGAGACACACACACACATATTTATGTACATAGGCACATATAGGCACGCACGCATAAACACGCATGGGCTGCAGTGTGGGCTTCTCATGGAAAATTAATTGTTTAATAACTTTTTTTGTGGACGTACGTTCTTCATGAAACTTTTAGATTGTGATTATATTATTACTATGCGTGTATATGCCGAAACTCAAGTCTCTAGTATTTGAAATACGCCTTTTACAAAAGTGAGGGTGAGGGGGTGGATATAGGGGCGGGGGGTGAATTATAACAAAAACCGAAATTCTATAAAGTACATATGAGTCTACATTTAAAAAGATGTAGGAGATATAATTTTATAACTGTCTTTCGATAAGGTTTTTTAACGATAAATAAATAATCGGACGAGTTATCGATTTCTAGTGATAAACTTGATATGCGCGCGCTATATATGGACATTTAAAAAAAAAGTTGAGGCCTCTAGCTATTGTAGCTTCGGAAATCGACGCGTTCATACATACGGACAGACGGACAGACGGACATGGCTATATCGACTCAGTTCGTCGCCCTGATCAAGAATATATATACTTTGTGGGGTCTGCCACGCGTCCTTCTCCCTGTTACATACATTTAACAAAACCATTATACCCTGATTTCCCATTTTCAATGGGTTCAGGGTATAAAAAGCATATAGTTCTTGACTTCCCGCAGCATTCGAGGTCTCAACACCGCCACTTCAAGGTTTGAACGACACAGGCACAATTCTATAATAATAAAATATAATTTAAATTGCTCTAATAAAAATGCGTACGCTTTACCCAGCGTTTTGCTTCCGAAATGCCCTATTTAATAACATTTGTTTATTGACAAGATTTTAGTTTATTGGATCTACGCCTTTTATAGAATATGTTACGTTAAACAAGTAAAAAAGTTCTAGTCAAGACTGAGCTCTAGCAACAGCTTTTTCAAAAAATTTCGCGTCTTTCTGCTTATACAAGAAACACACACAAAAGGCACCCACGCATAAACAAGCATGGGTTGCATTGTGCGCTTACTATGAGAACTTAATTATTTAACTTTTCTTATGGATAGAATATCTTCATGAAACTTTCAGGTCGTAGTTATTACAATGAAATGAATGCGTACATTTGCCAAAGCAAAAGTCTCTAGTATTTGAAATACGCATTATACATATTTAGGGGTGAGGGGGTGGATATATAACAAAAATCGAAGTTCTATATTCTATATATGAACCTACTTTTAAAACTTTGAGACTCTAGCTCTAAAAATTTAGGAGATATCAGTTTAAAACTTATTTTCGATAAGGTTGTAATCGATAAAAAACGGGATGAGTTACTGATTTTTAGTGATAAACTCGATATGCGCTAAACTCGACGCGGTCATACACGGACACGGCTAAATCGACTCAGTTCGTCAGCCTGATACTGTGTGGTGTCTGCCACGCTTCCTTCTGCTGTTACATACATTTCAACAAAACCGTTATACCCTGATTTCAGATTTAAAATGAAAAAAAAAAAAGAAATTCCAAATTGTATACTATAAATTCTTTTGTTTTTAAGAAATCGCCTCTAAATTTTACAATTTTTAAATTTAATATGTAGATCCTATAAACGGAAATGTATTACACAATGCATTAAATTTGGGGACGCATTTCAAATGACTTTCGAAGTAAATTTAACACCCGACTTTTGATAATACTTTTTATACCCTGAACCCATTGAAAATGGGAAATCAGGGTATAATGGTTTTGTGAAAAGTATGTAACAGGCAGAAGGAATCATCGCAGACCCCATAAAGTATATATATTCTTGATCAGGGCGATGAGCTGAGTCGATATAGCCCTGTCCGTCTGTCCGTCCGTCCGTCCGTCTGTCCGTCCGTCCGTCCGTCCGTATGAGTGCGTCGATCTCAGAAGTTATAAGAGCTAGAGAGCTGAAATTTTGTATGTAGACTCGTGTATACCATACGCAGTACGAGTTTATCAAATTTTTTCAATAACTCATTCGATATCTTTTTTATCGAGGATATTCGATAAATTGATATTGTTTTTTCAGCCTAATTTGAACACTATTAGACATAGAGTCTTCAGATTTGTTGTGTATATACATTCGATGAATACACACATTTTGTCATTTACAGATTTTGGATACCACGCCCCCTTCGCCCCCAATTCATAAAAAACGTATTTCAAATACTAGAGACTTGTGTTTTGGAATGTACATAAATTTACACATTATGATTACGCTCTGAAAGTTTCATTAAGATCGTACGTCTTCAAACGAAATTATTCAACAAATAAATTCGCATAGTAGTGCCCACACTACAGCGCAGCCCAAGCGCAGTCGCTGCTTACTGCGCAGTTAGCAGAGCGCGGGCTTATGCGTGCGGGTGGATGCATGTGTATGTATGTATTTGTGCATTAAAGAAGTGCAGGATAATTAGAATATCAGTTCGGAGGGTTCAGGGTATCTCCTAGTCGAGCAGTCTCGACTAGAGCCTTCTTACTTGTTATATATTACAAACAAACAAAGTGTCTGCGCGTGTAGGAAAGGGAACTAAAAAGGATTTAGTTGTTTAGGTAGACAGGGCTAGCACGACTATATTTGTCGTCCTGAGCATGATTATTTAATTATGAAAAATATATTCCATTGTCAATGGATTCAGATTATCAAGAAACACAAGTATGTATACGCATTTTTTGAATATAAATATCTCGTAAGTGAATTAATCTTTAGAAAAATATTCATCTATAACTAGCAAAATGATTTAGCTTACCACTTAGCCGTGGTCTCCAATCGAAGTTCGTGATACGAGGCAGTGAACTGAAATTTTGCCGCACGTTTATTAACTCTCTGTAAACGTTTCCAGACACTGCCCATTATGATCCAAAATTTTTTTAAATTTATTAAGCTAAGGCACACGCTTAATTCACATTCGTAGTTCTAAATTTTTTGTTTCTTTAAAAGTGTAATCACGTTAAATACACAGTATGTGAGTTATACTTCCCTCTCAAGGAAATTATTTTTCCCTATATCCCAGTTTACTACAACACAAAATTCCACTCTATAAAATAATATAAATATTTATAATATACATACAATTTAAATCATTAATTTCAATAGTTGTATAAATTATTTATTCTGAAAAACTACTCCATCTCTATGACAGTCAAAACAACCTTACATAATTCAGCTTTGTCCTAAAAAACATGTTACATTTTGTTTACTGTTGAAAATGGACGCCTATGATATAATACAATTAGAAACGGTATAAATATAAATATGTATATGTATAATTACTCAATACCAAATAAGCATAAAAATATATGCTTATTATATGTATATAAATGATTTTGAAAATGATTCATATATACATACATAAATGAGAATATCTATGTACATACACTGATTGCTTGGTGAAAGAAACATTTAATATTGTGCCTTTAATTTTTTTAAATATATTTGAATACACATTCATGTATGCGTGCATATTTTTGCATAAATATGTAAGACGTTAACACATTTTTGACCTTTAAATGTCAGTTGATTGTTGTTTAAATATAGAAAAACATATTTATAAAACGGCTGAAACTATAGATTTCCTAAAATATTTTTTGGTTCATTCATATCATATACGATGATATTTTTGTATTATACCCACAGTATTCATAGCAAAATACTAATAAAATGTTACATGTATCTATGTACATATGTACATACATATATGTACGCAAGTATTCTGTGTACATATACAGATATAGATATCTATATGTGTGCTTGAATATATAGCACCACAATGACATCACACAAAGTTTGGAGCCAAATTTAATTAGTTGAGTTATATGTAGTCATATAGGGTACCACTTCGCCTCACTTATTTTATATAAATCGCTATTTTTTCTTTAGAATATTTTGTATATTATTTATTAAAACTTGCAATTCTCTAGACCCAAACAGAACACAGATAAAGAGAACGCATAAAAGAGTTATAAAACGCAAATATGATCCGATATACATCGAATATTATCGATAGTTTTAAAAGTTGAAAGCGCCTCAACCCCCCGCAAAAGACTAGTTCAAAACCGAACCTTTTTGGTAAGTAGAGCTTGCCATTAATGGTATCGCGATTAATATTTTTATTTATATATATATTTCTATCGTTTTGTATAACATTATTTTAAATTAATTTAAAAAATTAAGCGTGACTGTTGATTTTAGATTTATATGATCAAGAGAATGCATTTTTAATTGAATGTGCTGCAGTTATGAATCTACACATATTGGTATGGGTATGTAGGCATGCGAATACTATTTGTATGTTTCAAAATGCGAGTTATTATGCACCGGCGTGACAGAAGATAAAATGTTGTTACATTTTTACCTATTACATAGAAAGGTGTTTGAAATCTGCTTTTAATTGTACCGTTATCTTATTTTTGCATGCATATATATGTATGTATATATATGTGGGAAATAAAAATATATATAATTTAAAAGCTATGCATAGAAGGTCATATATCACAAATAATTTGTAACCAGTTAAAAAAAAAAGTTTTTTAAAACAAAAAAATAGCAACTATACAACCAATAATTTGTCAAGCGTCTTCCTTGAATATTTTAGTATAGTTAAAGTGTAACCTTGGTGCCACGCCAAATGAACAACACGCTGATTTTGCACATACAAAATCTAAGAATTCTTGTTCGCCTGCATTTGTTTTCCTTGTTTACAAAAGTCCTTGTAAGCGCGCTCAGTCTCTTCATCCATTTCAGGGTCGAGATCCAAATCGTTATCTCTCACATCAAATTCGTCGCCGTCGCTGCCATTGGCATCATCATCTTCGGCAGCTAGAAAATCAGTTTCTTCTGCTGTAAGTTCACGCCCATCTGGTCCATAAAATACAGGCTCATCGCTTAAACGTGGTGGCTCTGGTGGGTTTGCAGCTGAATCATCATCTCCACCTAGAGCATTTGAAACTTTTCGTCCCCAATTATTTTGTTGCAAAGCTATGACATTTGCAACCATAGCATATTTACCAGGCGACTTGTATTCAAAATCCTGTAATGAAGCAATAATAAATTGCATGTCTTGTTTGCAATCTGCACTTAGATCATAACCGGCCAACTTCAGGGTTTGGCAAATACAGCGCACATTTTCAGAACTCTCGTATGCTAAAAGTTTTTTCAACGAGTAGACTATGTTAACGGCTAGTAGTTGGATACGGGCGTCGTCGTCTCCACGTAGTTGCATGTACAATTCAGCGAGAAATAGGGCCGTCTCTCTAACTTTTTTCTGTTGCTCCACGGACTGCATATATTTGTCTAATTCTGCACGGTGATAATCAAGCTTAAATTTAAGCAGAGTGTGAAATAAGGAATCCGGTTTAAGATTGAGCATATGCAACAGGTTATACAACTTTGCACCCATGTATCTAAAATTGGGTTGCTCGATTGACTTTTCAAATATATCTTCCATAGCGATAGAGAGTACATAGTTATTACTCTCCAGTCCGTCAAAGATTGTAAGGAAACGTGATGCGATTGTATCGAATTGTCCTGGATTCTGATAAAAACAGTTTTTTAAAATGCAATTCGAGATCACATTGATTATTTGATTTTAAGAAATGCTCACCTGGTTAAGGCAATGTATAACAGTATCGAGATATTCCAAAGCAATGGTTTCCATGTCAGGATGCGAAGAAGCCGACGAATTCGATACTGCAGCAGATGAAGTCGACGGTTGTGGTGGCTGGTGGAAATATTGCTGCTGCTGCGGCGGCTGTTGTGCAATTAGTTGGAATGAATTATTTAAATGCGCATGGCGTTGAAATTTTGTTTGTGATTGCTGTGTGTGCTGTTGGTGTTGCAGTGTTTGTACCTGCTGCTGTTGGTAGTAATTATTCATTGCACCATTATGCGGTGGTAATTGACCAATATGTAGACGAGCCTGCACCGAGTTAGACAGCTTTTGCATATCATTGTTATACTGCTGATTTTGTGTATGGTGGTTATAGTTTTTGTGCTGCTGATGTTGATGCGGTTGCTGCTGTTGCTTGTGACCATTCAAATAACGATGTTGCTGCTGTACTGTATAAGATGTTGGCCCTGACGATTGAGGTTGATAAGGCTGTGGTGGCGGTTCCCGCTGTCCCATGTTAGTGTTCTTCGATTGGTTAGGTATATATTCAGCTGCACTGGCCGATAGTTTCGAATGCCCAAAACCACTTGCTAAGTCGCCCATAATTGGTGCATGTGAAGGAGCTGCATAAATAACAGGAGGGCCTGGTGTAAAAGCAGCCGGGACATAACCAACGGGAGTAAATTCATTGAATAAATGTTGCTCTAGAGGCATAGTTGGAGCAAGTTGTGGTGTGATGGGAATTGCTGAACCTGGTCCAGGATTCGGTCGGCGTAACTGCTCGTATTGTTCATCGGGTTGAAAGGGTGCACGGCATGACATTGCGGTAGCGGCGTCAGACTCAAAAACTGAAAAATATATGTGTGTGTAAAACCATATTTGAATTTCTTTAAGCACTTATAAAAATTAAAAATGCAAATCACATTCACGCTCCATTGCGGTTACGTCGAGTGTCGCTAATTCGGTCAAAGCAGCGGACATTTTGTTTTTCTCGTTAAAAAGTATTTCTATTTTTTATTTATTTATTTTTTTTTTTGCACAATGCTGGTCACCAATCCAAATCAACGATGACTGGACTAGTATTTCTGCTAAGCACTTAATGTCAAATTTATATTATGTTATTTTCGTTGCCTACCTTAATTGTCTTTTAAATTTTTTACGTATACGTAGATGATTTTTTTCTTCTTGCTTGCGTTGTCACCTTTCACTGCCAATTCAACTTTCCTTTCTCGAGTGCTTTAGTTGTTGTAAAATATAAATATATTCGTAAGTTAATATTCGATACCCACAATGTATAGAAATTCATGCAGTTAAAATAAAATTAACAACCAATACTCTTACTAGGTATGCTTTTTCCTTTTTCTGAAATTTGTTACAATAAACTGCGATAATCTTGTTTTCAGCCTGACAGCTTCACAAAGTTGATGTTGACATTTTATCGATTAATTTTTTTAAATAAAAAAAACCTTTTTTTAAGTTGTTACATGGGACAATATATATATTTTCCAAAAAAAAAGTTCCTTAATAATTTTTGAACTTGTACAAATCGCAACAATTTTAATTTGTCAGTAGTTTTTGCAATAGAATATTTCTGTTTTTCATTGGTCACACTATAGGCAATAAATAGATAGTGGTGTAAAAAGATCTGCATCAGTTAGTGATGCAAAATCATCGAGTGCGATGGTTTCAGTTATCGATGCCTCCATCGAAAATAGTTCCAACATTCAAAATTGCTCAAAATCCACCGAAAAACAGAATCAATTTTATAAACATTAATAATCAATGAATTAAATATAATTCAAGATTTTCCGTCTTAATTCATAAAAGTAATATTTATATTTTAGTTTATCATAAAAAGTCTTTTCTTAAAACTATAAAACAAAAACTTGCCTGGAATTAATTGGTCTTACAACTAAATAATAAGAAGTTTGACTTTGATTAACAAGAACTAATATTTAAAATTAAAATAAACATTTGAGTCTTAATATATAACCACTAACCACTAACTTAAAAACATGAATTTTTGAGAGATCAATCTTATACTCTATTTTGGCTATTCTTTTTCTTTTGTTTTCTTATTCTTTGTTCATTTCATTTTTCTTGCAATATTTATAAAACTTTCCTTTTCTTTACTAATTTTTGACCTTAAGAATCATTATAATTTTCTTTATATAAACTATATTAAAGATTGTGGAAATTCCATCGATGCTATCGATATGTTAATCGATGGTTTTGGAGCACTAGTATATGTGTTCTTGTTTTCTAGTAATAAAATTGCATGCAAAAAAGAATAAACCTAAAAAAACTGCCACAAATATCTTTAAAATTAAGTGAATAATTTTTATTCGTACTAATTTGCGTTGCTTGGTTGTTCATCTAGAGTGAATAATAAAATATTGCAAATCACCTGTACATAAAATAACAAAATTTCGGATTGCACAAGAAATAGCAATCGAATTCATCAAATCATCATTTAAGTATAAATATGTAAATATACTGATGCATATGTAAGTATAATCAATAAAGTCAACGAACTTATCATGTACACCCTATACAAAATTATAAGACAGGGTATGTTGATTAAATCCCAAAAATAAATATAAAAATTTTCTTAAAGATATGCAAATCTGACTTATTGTCAAATAATTTTAAAATATATTTTATATAAATATGTCTCAATTATATCGATCATTAAATGATTAGGGCATCTTTTGATGATGAATAGTATAAATTGATGTCCTTGACGTAGAAATGTATGTTCATAAGTGATTCATTATCAAGTAAGACCCTGTCCAACAATGTTACTTGTCTATATAAAGCAAAAATCACAAATAATTGCGAATGAATCAGACGTTTTGCGTTAACCCGTTAACCGATTTTAATCAGATTTTCAGCATGTCTTTTAAATTTAATAAAACTATAAATTCTCACATATGTACATATGTATATTATATGCTTCTGTCACGCTTCCTTACATAAGTTTTAATATCCCAAAATACTCGATTTTCCAATCTTAATGATTCGACCTCTCTAAGATAGTAAAACATGTGTTTATTTATATTATTTTTTCACCTTACAGTGTTTTTCCACATACATGAGTACCTGCGAAATGTCTGAAATGCAATACTGCTACAAGGATATAATCCCAGTATTCCTGGAAGATTTCAAAAAGGATTTTGATTGCAAAGATATTGAGGATGCTTTGCGGGCAATATTGAAAAAAGAGGAAGTGGATAATATTGTCAATGAGCCACATTCATTGCAAACATATCGTTTATTTTGGACGTTGCGAGACCAACGAAATGATGTTGTTAAAAGATTTATCGAACAAGTGCTGAAAGATTCACATGGACCTAATTATGGGTTCCTACTATCTGCAATCCAGAATGAGTGTAAAGAACCCAGCTTGAATACCAAAAATTATATTTCCAAAGTTGACCGCTTATATAACGACAACCAAGAGTTCACGAAATATAATGTGTCAAGAATTGAACAGTATTTGGAATTGCAGAAAGCTCTGTTAGAACTGAGACCTTTTAAAAACGTTTTAGTCGAAGGAGATCTTGGGGCTGGCAAGCAGTGGCTTGCTTTAGACGTTTGCTCCTCGTATATTGTGCAACAAAAAATGGATTTTAACATATTTTGGTTAGATGTGAGAAAATGCTGCTCACCAAAAAGTCTTTTGGACGCACTCCAATCGTTTCTTTACATAATTGACCACAAGCAACAAGCGAATTGCGGTGACAGTATTCAGTTACGCACTGAGTGGTTGAAGTCTCAATTAAGGGACAGGCTGAAGAGTAAACTATACAAAAATTGTCTTCTGGTTTTACGTAACGTGCAGAACAAAGAAACTTGGCAAGCATTTAATCTGGGATGTAAAATACTACTGACCACGCGACACAAAAACGTAGTACATTTTTTGTCAACTTTGACCACCACTCATGTCACACTTAAAGATGCTCTTAGTCCCTTTGAAATAGAGACTCTTTTTTCGAAATTCCTACCTGACATTACATACGAGTCACTTAAAAAGTTAACGGTAACACTTACAGATTATCAAAAAACAAATCCTCTTCTACTGACCACAATCGCAAAGAGTATTCGTGATGGTCATTGTACCATTGATAATTGGGAGCAGTAAGTAAATGATGATATACATTCACTTTACAACATTTATTATATTTTGCACATCTCGAACAGGAGAAGCTCGGAAAAATTGACTTCAATTATAGAAACGATCTTAACTGTATTGAATCCCGATGAGAGGCAACAGTATAAAAATTTATTTATATTTCCTGACTCTGCTCATATACCTCTACACGTAAGTAGTAAAACGATACTTACTTTATTTAGATATATAATTTAATTGAATTGTTTATTTACAGCTTTTAGGCGTCGTTTGGTCAGTTAATGACCCGATAACCATCGTCAATAAATTATATAAGTATTCCCTAATTAAAAAGCATTTAGACGGTAAAAAATGTATGACAGTATCCCTTCCCAGCATTTATTTTGACCTGAACATACATATAGTGAATGAGGCTTTGTTGCATAGAAAAATTATTGAGTACTATAAGTAAGTCATTTAAAACACGCTTATTTTACTTTAAAATTTTAACAAATATTAACTTATTTAGCATATCTCAAGTGTTTGAAGAAAATAATGGATTAGTACTACCAAATCTGGACAGCTATTTTTATAAACACATTGATCACCACATCAGTAAAATCAATAATAATATAGAGCGTGACACATTATTTCGGAAAGTGTATCTTGACTTCCGTTTCCTCGATCAAAAAATTCGAAATGATTGTACACCTTTGGGTGCTTGGGGATCTGTGTTACATACTCTGCAGGTTTTTAATCTTTACAAAGCGCAGATAATTAAAGAGAAACATTACATGTGTACGCATCAATCATCTGATTATAATGATAATGTAATATATTATAACTTGCTCGTTAATGCGCTGATAAAGTTTTTGCCTAATGCTGAAGAGAAGTTAATAAGATCAGAGTTCAGTTGTCTGTTACAAATTGCACTCATGACTGAAGTAGGTGTAGTCTACGATGAAGCATTTCGCCAAGCACAACGGTTGCCTTCTTATGTATGGTTTACAGAATGGTAATTATATATATATAACAAATATATATATATTTAATTTTTTTTTATATATATATTAATTTACATTTTTTTATATTTATTAATTCATATCTAAGTGGGGGATTCAATCAGCATCGGCAAATTATTAATTTGGGCAAACATCAGGTGCGGCACGCAATATATCTGGACGACGACTATTGTCTAATGGTGTTAAGCAATCAACAACTGTTACTTACAGACGTATCATTGGATGGAGATATGACCTATTTGCTTAGCGATAACAATGATTTGTATGACATAGTTGAGATGCGTGTATTCAACAAGCACAAACATTTGTTAACGCTGTACAGCAACGGAAGCTTAAAACTTTGGTCACTGCAGCACCTTCTTCGTCGGCGCAACTCCGAATCATTTGCAAGGCCACGGCTTGGACAAGAGCCCAAGCATTCCAAATCATTTTGTAATGTGAAGTTTGTTAATAACGACGTCCAACGTTTGACGAATACGTGTGCGGATCAAAAAATATGTTCATTTTTTCTTGAAGAGAAAGATGATGAAGACGAAAATATCTTTATACAACTTCATGTGGCTTTTAATAACGGAGATATTTGCATATGCGACTGGGAAAACAAGGAAGAAAAATTCAAGCAATCGCATACACCAATTTTAAAAACCCAACAACGAAAGTTAAGATGTTTTTCAAAAGTTATGGATCGCTTTTATGTGCTATGCACAGTTGATTGTACATTAACTGTTTGGGACCTGCGCCGGGGCTCAAAAGAAAAAGAACATAAATTCGTAAATGAAGAAGCTCTCACAATGGAAACTTATATCGATAAAAATGATGATTACACAATGTTAATGCTAATATTTAAATCGCGCGTTTGGCAACTTCGATTCAAGCATTCTGATAATAATTATACCTTCGTTAAAAAACCGCTGATCTTCTCTGATATGGAAACCGTATCTATTACATGTGGCAAATTATCCAAAGACGGCCGATATTTAGTTCTTGGAACTTTTCAAGGTCTTATTGTATTTGACATAAAAGTTTTTGATTCTGTGTTGCGAAGCAACATTAGTGAACATATTATCTGTTTGGATATCTATGATTTGAATAGTCCAACACTAAAATATATTGTTTTATGCGGCGCAGCTGGTAAAAGTGTTTTACATTTGCATACCTTACAAAATATTCCAGGCAATGAAAATCAGTCTATAACTTGGGCTCATAAGGGTAAAATAGAATCCTATCTTGAGCCTAATGTATACCTTCGCCCGCTTTTGATAAAATATAATAATGATACACTATTAACAGTTGATTCCAAGTCACGTATTCACAAAATTCAAATAAAAGACAATGAATCTCACTGGTCAATAATTACAACACCTCAGATGGATCGAAATAGTTATATAACAGCCTTAAGCGTTTGTAAAAATAATAATATTTTTGCAGGTTTTAGTAATGGAGTTATCTTTAACATAAGCAAAAACAAAAAACTGCTGCAAGAGTATTCGACCGATCAAGTTGATTATCTAAATATGATTAACCCAACCATTTTGATTGCATCATTTAAGGACGCTACTTTAATTTTCAACTTATCAAAATTAGAGATGAATACAGCGTCCTCATCAATTTGGCCGATAAAGATTTCCAAATATACAATGTGTGCTCGACTTTTTAACGAGCATTTTCTTCTTATTTTTACAGAGAATGGTGTGGTTGTAAGTACTCAGAAATTTAAAAATTACTTATATACTTTAAAACTTATTTACTTATTTTTTATTTTTCAAAATATTTGTAAAGTACATAGATTTATATAGCCCTCAGGAAAGACATGATTTTGATGTACCTTATGACCGGTTGGCCGGATTTGATATGAAGGAAGACCGACTTTATTTAGCCTTTATAAATCGCACTGTTAAGGTAAAATGACAATAATTATAATAAAAAATTAAAAGAACTAAACGAACACTCAACAGATTTATGAAGTCAATAGTACAAGCCATAAATTAAACTATAAATCTCTCTGTGAACAAAATATAAAAAGTCAAGATATAATTAATGACTTGACAGTCACACATGACGGTAAATTAGTTGCTATTGGCTTTAAAAATGGGCAAATTAAGGTAAAAGAAAAATAATATAATTCTCATACGTTAAACATAAATACATTAAAATTTCCTTTATTGCAGTTATATATATATGATAACCATCGTTTACAATTTATTTTTACCATATCACAAGGACATGAGCCCTGTCACTCAATTAAGCTGCTCTTCTCACCATGCAAACAAATTCTGGTCAGTTGCGCAGAACGATTGTGTTTTTGGGACGTAAACTATATTCTTAGCAATCGAATGACTGCCAAATGTCGAAGCAGGCGATATAATCGGGATATGCATCACTCTCAGTTTCTTGCAAAAGATCAAGAGGAAGTCGATGCGTCCCCATGGTCAGACGTACAAAAAGATCTCAAAGAACCGTTGACTGTGTCAAAGCCTTCAAAGTGTATAAATAAGCACCTGGAAGCTGAAAGAAACAGAGCGTATCTTTGGAGGGGGAAAAGGGGACACGCTAAGTTGCCGGAGTTGCTGGCATGTATAACGTTTGTAGGAAACAAAGGTGTGTCTCTTTATGCGAATGTCGATTTTACACAGTTTTATGCTATAGATAACGAGGGAGTATTTTATCATCTAAAGATTTTAGAGTTTTTAAGTGAGTATAAACCAAAGTTGTTGAGTACAGGATTAGTACGTGATGTTGATTTTGATTTTAATAGTTCTCGAGGTGTAATGCATCTGCCGCGTATCGCTGATGGTAATAAGGGTATCGATGTTGTAGGCAATTCGAATCTGACTTCGAATTGTTTTATATCTGTAAGGAATACACAAGCTAACGATCCATCTAATTTGATTTGACGCCAATTATACACTATATTTTTTCGCCCAGAAAACATATGTCGATACGCAATAATAGGATTAATAGGATTATTTTTA
The DNA here is from genome assembly GCA_035045965.1 of Drosophila aldrichi. Lineage (NCBI taxonomy): Eukaryota > Metazoa > Arthropoda > Insecta > Diptera > Drosophilidae > Drosophila > Drosophila aldrichi. The sequence continues at coordinate 309,404 of JAWNOM010000374.1, read as the reverse complement.
TATTATTTATTAAACTTGACTCTTTTTATAATCATTATTTTCATATAAGCAAAATTCTTGAATGTATGATTGTTATGGACTGTAATTAGTTTTAAGAATGTCACCTTTTCATAAATTTAAAATCAAATCTACTGTGATTCTAATAGGTTAATATATATTTTTTCAAACGATAACAAAATATCTAAGATTATAATTAAGATTACTGTATACATTAAAATAATAAAGAAGGACTTAATAAATAAAATTATATTTTATAATTTTATTAGAAGAATTTTAGTAATTTATTAGAAGGCTGAGGTAAAAAGCTGCATAATCTGGAATTTTACGCTCAAAAAAATGTAAAAAATTACAAGGATTTTTTAGTATGCCACTAAATTCAACATATAAAATGATGTCTTATACATTAGTTTATTTATATAGTGCTGAGTAGTCTGACTATAATCAGATCTGAGTTGCCATCCCTATAGTAGGGTGGGATATACATATGCACATATATAGTTTTTTGATCGATCTTTTTAGGATCGTTTGGGCGTTATCTCCGTTGTTTTGTCATCGCAAGTATTTATATAAATTTGAAAATTTCAACTCCCTATTACTTTTAAACTACCATGATTTTTTGATAAATACGAATATAAAATCAAAATTTGTTTCATATTCTACTCTATTTGGAAAAATTATTCTTTTATAAACCACATTTTGTAATGCTGTACAAATAATAATACCTATACATACATATGTATATGGTTAGACAGACGAATGGACACGTTTAGACAAACAGATTGACATAACGGCACGGACTGCTCTAAAATTAGTGATTTCCAGAGCCTCCATTCTATATATGGAGTTTATAACAATCAATGTTATATGGGCACATTGATTCTAATACAAAATTACATACTAATTGTAATTAGAAGTAACTATCGGAAACTGTTGCGATATATTACTTTTCTCGATATATCGTCACCTCTATTAACAGCGTCCATTCTGAGTATAACATAGTATCAATTTAGCATTTATTGCGTATAGCTTGTGTGACAAAAGGAAAACGATTTTCAGCACTTTTTTAGACACAATTTTCGAAACGTAATCATAAACATAAATTATTTATATAAATTTATGACAATATTAGAACCCAGATATTAAAAGTCTGTTTCTCAACGCGTTAAAAAATGATGCGCAGTGCGCTAGGTAGTGAATCGAGCACTGTAAAAGAGGAAACAGACGAGTGTGTGTGAGTGTATATAAGCTAGCATATGAGTTAATATAAGTATATGTGTATACATATTTACTTGGCGAGTGTGATGATCCAACCAGAGGTGCGTTCGTGTCGGGCTTTTTTTGCTTGTATTCGTGACGATATGCGTATATGTGTATGCTCATGCAAAATGAATCTCACTTAAATTTATTTATCGTATATTATTGTTTTTAAACGTGTGAATTCGATTAAAAATTTTCTTAGAAAAGAGTTTATTGGACTACCTCAGTTTATTACATGTATTGCCAATAATAATTTGTTGTTCTGTTATCCCGGGTTAAAATATTTGTCACGCCCGCTTTCTGCATTCAACACCAAAGAGCAAAACAATATGGCTGCCAAAGCCACTTGTTGGATGCTCGAACGTATTAAATATGCAGATCAAAAATTTATGTATCTATTTTACTAGTTTGAAGTTTAAAGTTTACACTCTCGCGTTCACGTATATACATATATATATATATATATCTATATATATATATATATATATATATATATATATATATATATATATATATATATATATATATATATATATATATATATATGTGTTTATTTTTTTGAGTCTGCAATCTTTAATATGATACGCGTATGCTCTTATATTTAAAAAATTAAAAAAATTTCGTGAATTTATAGAATAACTGTTTAAGAAACTTAGAAAAAAAGTAATTTGAATTATTGGTGTGCACGAATAAAGACTCTAGTATGTGTGTATATTTAAAATAGTAAATATTGTAATAGCTAATTCATTATTAAAAATTAAATTTGGTTATATTTAATTGTTATTTACGTTCGGATATGCAATGTGTTTTAAACACGCTTAGTGCCTTTTATAATTCAGAACAATACTTGATGTTATTGGAAATTAGAAAAATAAAAATAATCTACTTTACAAAATACGGACTACTTTCGTCTTACAATACGCTGCAATATTTGCAAATTTCATAAAGAACCTATCTATGGATGACCCATCAATCAAGAAAAGGTAAGACTAATATTGTATTTACAGCAAGTATAATATGGATTCAGATATAAATATTATATTATTATTAATATTATATTATTATAAGTATTATAATATTTAGTTAGAAAGTATTATTATTAATTATAGATAGATATAAGCTTAAACGAGTGATATTTTTACCTTTTATTTAAGCTTATACGTATGAGAGGTAAGTTTTCACAGCAAACAAGTACAGAAATTAAATTGTATGTATTTTATGGCTATTTCAATTTATGCTCAATTAAAAAGGTCAAACAGTGGTCATTTTGTTTGGTGATTTGATTTTGTGGCTTAGGCAATGGCACTTGTTACGGCATGATTTATTTGATTGCTCTAGGTCTGCCTATGCCTATTTAACACAACTAAAACTACCAGCCTTACTAAAACAACCATCAGAAAATATCGATTGAGTTTAGTTTCAGTTTCAGCAGTATGAATTTTTCAATGAGAGATAAAGAACGATCAGACGCACCGCAATGTGCTTTGATGAAACTCAACCAGTATTATATTCAAATATGTATAAAAGTATATTCGATGCATAGTATATTGTAATTGATTATTATTTTATTTTACACTGTCTTAATATTAATTTTTAAGGTTGATTGATTTTGGTACTGACGACCATGAATACGATGAGGTGCAAGATCTACCAAAGGAATCGAACGATCAGCTGCTACAGTCAACATCGCAGTCACAAAAGAGCAATATTGGCGACAGCCCTGGCACAAGCACTTTTGCCGGTGTTGGCGGCTCAGCTGAGGACTCGCCACCAGAACTTCCACCACCAAAGCAAAAATCTGTAAAAAATTCAAAAAACAAACAGAAACAAAAATCTGCAAATAAATCAAAAATACCGCGATCTCCGTCTCTGGCGAGCAGCTTTAGCAATTTAGCAAGCAGTATTAGTGGTATTAATAACAACAATAATAACGTTCCGCCTCAAACGCCTCCATTGCCGACCAGTTATCAAAAGCCGAATAAAAATAAGACGAAATTTATGAATGATGTAGAAAAAAAAAGTGTTGCATGTGCATTGTCAGGGACTACACTTGCGATTCCTGATCTTGACTGCAACAGCGATAGCAATCTAATGGATAGTTCTGCCCTTGCAACTGATGGCGACTCTGGCACAAATTTGAGAATTTCCCAAGATTATCCCTGTACATCGGGCTCGCGCTCCCAGATACAATATCCAATCACTCAAGCGCATAAACCACACACTCCAAGCCCAGCTTCACCCAAAAATTTTCAGTATTTAACTCTGACTGTGCGCAAAGATGATAACGGATATGGAATGAAGGTAAGAATACATCGAAAGTCATATTCCATATACAATGTATATATATACTATATTAATAAGTAATTTATTTTATGTAGGTGTCCGGCGACAATCCTGTTTTTGTGGAAAGCGTCAAGCCAGGTGGAGCTGCACAAATTGCTGGTTTAGTGGCCGGAGATATGATTTTAAAGGCTTGTACTCTTAGTATTTTATAAAATGAATTTTCTTACTGAATTTATAAATGTTTCTGCTATTGTATCTTTTAGGTAAATGGACAAGAAGTGCGACAAGAGAAACACCCGACTGTTGTTAGCTATATCAAAGGTGTTTATATAACTTAATTATAATTCTTTCTAATAGTTAGAGTCGACTCTCTTGTTGGACTCTCTTATCTCTGCACTACGATAGGGTTATTAATGTTCTTTTGATCTCAGTTGAATCATTAATTAAGATTTCGTTTTTTCGGAAACGTCTCTTTCCACCTCACTTGGTTCGGCTGGTATGCTGCAATAATGCTTGCACTAATGTGGTAGATTTAAAAAATTAATTTTGAGGAATACTTACTTGGTGTTACGGTTTGGGCACTTGGGCTTATTATCCGACCACCCAGTTGATTCTCTGATCGTGCACTTTGGACAGTTGCACTTTTTATCCAATACGTTGCAATTATTTTGCTTTTGTTGATCACAAGGGGGAACAACTGCAGTTTTTGGGCAAGTTTTTTTTCTATAAGGAGTAGCGGGATCTGTGCGTTTTATTCTTGGGCCAGCTTCTTTAATAGAAGGGGTTATGGGTGTATCTTTAGAATCCATATGTTTCTTCGTTTGACATTTAGAGTCCACATCTGGATGTGGCACGATAGTCTGCACAAGTTCCCTTTCGTCAATTCGAATTTTGCGCTCATACTTTTCTTTTTCTAATGCTTTCTTTTTATCACTTTCTTTTTGATGCTTATTGTACTGTTCTCGAATGCGGATAGCTATATCGTTTGAGACACTAGGTATCCGTTCAAATATAGCATATATATACGTAGGAAACATGTTAAGAAAGTCGACCATCGTCTTAACTGTTTGATTATAATAGTAAGCACCAAGAAAGGATTTTTCTCTTTGAGGGGGTAGTGCTGGTAATTGTATGTTTAGGTAATCACAAGTTTGTTTGGCATACGGACTAATCCACCTGATTGTTGAATGATAGACTTCTTGCGTTTCATCCGAAGAATCCCAAATATTATAGCGTTTCGTTGCCATAATTACAGCAACTACTATTCCAGTGCGCAATGCAAGATCTAAAATCATTTTGTATGAGGATATTGAGCAAAAAAAATTTTGTAAAGCCGGTCCTGATAGGTGTATATACTTTAAATTTTGACAGAATACATATTCAGCCGCCTAAGCAAATTCACGTTTGCCACAGGTAATGTCATCCTTGATCTTTGGGAGCTTCAGAGGCTGATTCCATATAACGTTGAGCGATCCATATATGGCAGGGTTATTACGTTCAACATCAATAACATGCTCCTTATTGCTATGCTCAGGGAAAATGCAAGATTCATTTTCCGTTAATCAATTGGCGATTATTTTAGGAATATTTACGGACCATATGTTTTTGTATGCATGACAAATTGAGTCGACCAGTCGGGTATGCGATAACAAAAGTAAATGCCTCATTTAATTGCGTTATTATAATTGCGTTATGACTAGTATTTGATTTTCAAAACTAATGTCTGTGCTATTTGCTATTTTTTGTTCCCGTCCTGTTATAGGCTCACCTAATTTATATACCATCTCCAGTTTCGCCCAAAATCCAATATGTGTGGTATGGAGTAAAACTCCTGTGAAAAATCCCAAACGTCTTAGAAATTTATATGTCATAATGGTCATGTATTTGAATAAGATAAGCGAGTTCGCTTTTAAGATGTATTATGAGATAGACATCATTTTTAACTTCATTTGAATTTGCCAGCTTTAGGATCGCCTACTTGCGCGAAATTCCGTTGAAAAACTGACTGATAGTTTCATTTACATCATCTGTAAACCGAAGACAGTATTTTGGAAATCTGTTGACTACTAGAAATCCTTCTTTTATACTGGCATTCCAGGCTTCGACAAATGTTTCACGCCATAACATTGTGTTTTTCTCGCTTGTCTTACAATACTTAGAGCAGTACTTTAGCTTCAAGTCATCCACGTAAGGATTTAGTTTACATTTAATATCCTCAAATATTGCAGCTGTAGTATCAGGATTATCCCAAACACCTATTTTTTTGGTTATCCAAACTGTGCCAGCAACAAGAGCTAATTTTATAATTATCATCATAATTGCGTATATTGCCAAATATTTTGTATTGCAAACAAAAAATATGTTTAGATTATTATTTTCCTAATAAAACCCATAATTTCTTTGAGAAAACATTTTTTAGCCTACTTGTCACCTATAAAAATAGCTTGAAAGTATTATTTGGCATTCAGTCTTATAATACGATATTGAATTATTACCTATACCAAACATTACAGAATTACAGGAATTATTTTATAATTTATTGATATTGATGTGGGCTATTGAAATCTTGATTTTTTTTTTTTTTTTTTTTAAATTCATTTTATGCAGCTTATTGTCTGAGACTATTTAGCGCATTATTGACTTAAACCTTAACTTAGATTATGGGCTAGAAGCCAGTATTTACATATTTACAATTTTTAGCAACATTTAAAGTCTGTGGTCTAAGGGATGAGATCTTTTAAGCCTTCGCCGAAATCTTGATTAATTTACAACCATTATCAATATAAAACATGACATGAGCAAATCTTATCTAATTTATTAATATCCAACTCTTAAAATTTTTCGTTTTGAAGCTTCTACAATCGTCGAACTGGCTGTAAAACGCAGCCAAAAGTCTTCTAGGCCCAGCTCTGTGGGAGTTGTTCCGACTACTCCAGTACTATCAGGACGTGATCGCACTGCTTCAATTACAGGTCCACAGCCTGTTGACGTACGTAATTAGACGAATATGAATCATGTAAAATTCGAATATTTGTATTGAATTTTAAAAAATTGCAGAGCATAAAGCGACGGGAAATGGAAACATATAAGATTCAAACATTACAAAAGATGTTGGAGCAAGAAAAATTAAATTTGGATCGTCTTAAAGGGGACACAAATAATCCCAGCTATAAACTGTCTGAGGCAAACATACGAAAACTGCGCGAACAATTACGTCAAGTGGGAGCAGAGGTGAGTAATTATAAAATGAGGAACTATATTTTGTTTTTTAAGTAATTATTCATATTCGTGTACATATATGCATAATAAATCATATACGTATTATCTATATATTATATAGTTACGTATATTTTGTCGATTGTCTCATATAAACAATGCTTTCAAAGTAACGTTAATAACAAATGTCTTACGTAAGATACAAGTTTTTTTTACGTTTATACAATTGGCTAGACACCAACTCTAATGTGTCTTATTGTTTACCTTAATATTTATCTCGAATCTAAAACCGTACATATGTGTTGTGAAAGCTGTTATAATATAATGCAATAGTCATTATTGCGGTTAGTTCCAAAATTTTGCTTTAATATCATAATAAATCTAAATTATTTGTTTGCGAAAAACTTATACACCTAAGAATAAAATTTAAATATGTTTGTCTCATAATACGAATTGATCATTTATGCATATTCACTGGCACTGCTTTATGTATATGTGTACATCTATAAAACATGCATTTCTTGCATATATATTTATAAACAAAACGTTTAACAACTTAAAATCATTAACTTCAGGATACGCCAAATATTCAATGTCAAGCAAGCGAGAAAAATACTGATATACTAATGCACAATCCAATTCAAATTTTGTCTGTCGCCACTCCTCATCACAATCTTCACAACAACAATCATCATCAGCAACAGGTTAGCACACAACAGTCGCAAACAAACCAACACACTTCACCCGCATTCCTATCGCTCCTGCCACGTTCACTTTCGTCCCTTTCGTTGGGCACGCGAAAGAATAAAATTGACAAAGATTTGTTAACCTCAACACTAAACAATACAACGGACGTATTACCTCAGCCACGAGGTCAGGAAGCTTTTAATCCAATGTCGCAGTCACTTTACCATCACATAAAAGCAAATATGCTAAGCCCTCAACAAAATACTCAGCGAAATTTGCAACAGCAATGCTTCAATCAGCAACAGCAAAGATTTAAAGAAACTTTGAAATTAAGTTCGGGATCGAAAGGTAAAAATGTTTTTACAATATCTAAGAGTTTGATTGAGGAAGACATACCACCGCCTCTACCACAAAGAAATCCAACAAGGCAACTTGTTTTAGATTTGGGTAATCCAAACAGTGTCCACCAGTTTTCTCCAATTTCTGATTTGGATCGTGCTGGCAGTCCTCAGCGAACATCACCGAAATTGAAAGCCAGTAATAATGATGACAGTGGTCTGTTATCTAATAACAATAATAATAGTACAAAGGCAAAACGATCTAAAATTAAGGCTAAAGCTTTATCGGACCCAAAAATGACTACGCAAATGTTTTTACAAATGGAAACTACTAGTAGGCCGATGGCAACAGAAGATGTGGGTACTAGTAAAAAGCTTGAAGTAGACTCTTGTCCTCCTCCACTGCCTCCACGGCAGCCGGGAATGCTGTCGGAAGAGATAAGTCGTGGTAGCTGTCAGAGCCTTGCACAACCAAATTCTTTAAGTGCTGGTTACAATTATCCACTGGTTTCAACCTGTACTGCAGTTCAAGGCGACAATATAAAGGTTGCTTTCCCACTATCGCAACGCCCAAACATTGTTCAAAAATTACAACAAACCCAACAACAGCCCCACGGCTGTCTTTCAACTGCAGTAAGTAATTGGAGATCATATGCATAAATATAAGGTTTCTATTTTTTTTTATTATTATTATCTTTATTTTTATCTTTAATTGTTATTTTCCCTATTATATTTATGCCCTTGATAATAACTGAATATTATCATTTATGGTTAATGTTTGCTTAAACGGGTATTATGTTGCTTAATCATTTTCTAACGCAAAAAAGTAAAAATCATGTCTGCTTTTACATTTTTAATAACATAACTGCACTGTATAATACAAATTCAAACATATAAAAAACAAAATATTGTTTTTCACCTAAAAAACTTAAAGCCCATAACTATTAAAAAGTAAGATCTATAGGTAAATATATGTATATAAATATAAATATTTTATTTTGCATTATTACTATATTATATTCTTTTAATACTGCTTTACGAAACTGTCTACAATGCCTGTCTCGCAAACTACAGTTGACGGCAAGATATGACAAAATATGTATATGGGTCTAACTAATAGAAATAAAAAGTAACAAGTAAGAAAGCTCTAGTCGAGACTGCTCGACTAGGAAATCCCCTGAACCCATCGGAGAACTGATATTACAATAATTCTCCGCGTCTTTTTGCTTACAAAAGAAAATTATAAAATGAATTATAAAAAAATCGAAATTCTATAAAATACATATGAGTATACATTTAAAGTTTGGAGTTTCTAGCTCTAGCTTTCGATAAGGTTTTTTTTCGATAAAAAATAACGGGAGGAGCTATCGAATTTTTGTGAGAAACTCGATATGCGCGTGCTATATACGGACATTTAAAAAAAAGTTGAAGTCTCTAGCTATTATATCTTCGGAAATCGACGCGTTCAAACATATGGACAGACGGACAAACGGACAGACGGACATACTAAATCGACTCAGTTACTCGCCCTGATCAAGAATATATATACTTTGTGGGGTCTGCCACGCCTCCTTCTGCCTGTTACATACATTTTAACAAAACCATTATACCCTGATTTCCCATTTTCAATGGGTTCAGACAGGCGCGTATACAGGGGGGGGGGGGGTGTTGGGGGTTCAAACCCCCCGAAATAGTCGAAAATTTGGAAAGATACTTTTGTAATAAGAGGATATTTTGAACGAAATGGCGATAACAAGTCGGAAAATAGACATTCTTTTGTAGAAAACAAAATTTGAAAAAAAGTCATCCATTATATTATTAAGTACGAATATGTGTATTTAATATTTTCTAGCTACGCGCCTGGGTTCAGGGTATAAAAATAATATACATAAATCTTTAGAACCTAAAACCAACCTAAACTTTAAAATATCGTGGTGTCGCCCGAGTGCTCAAAGTTGAGTCTCCAAACTTTAAATGTAGACTCATATGTATTTTAGAGAATTTCGGTTTTTGTTATACTTTACCCCCAACCCCTATATCCACCCCCTCGCCCTCATCTTTGTAAAAGGCGTATTTCAACTATTAGAAACTGAGCTTCGGCAAATACACGTATATTAATGAATTAATTAATTATCAATTATCAAATTTCCGAAGGGTTGAGGGGATTTCCTAGTCGAGCAGTCTCGACTAGAGTTTTCTTACTTGTTATATAATCAAATAGAAAAAGTGTAGATAAAAACAGTACCTTTATTTTGCTTTATAAAATTAATTTGGTTAGTTATCCACGAACAGAGAGTATATTAGATTTAATCAATATCTGTCTTGCTATCCGTCAATAAGAATGTTAAACTTGTATCCCCTAATTAATCAAAAGACTTCAATATAGTTTTAACTATATCATGAAATTATGCAGAATATAGTTTTAGTTTATTTTAAGACGGATAATATCCCAAATAATATAGAAAATATTAAACATTAACGGCGGACATGAATATTCCGTTGTACTGATGGCGGCCAATGTATATCTTGAGAGCGTGGCCAATCGAAAATAGCATTGTATAAAGAAACAACAGAAACAACAAGTGCTAGAGATTCATGCGGACTGATTCCTGACACCTAACCAAAAATTTTAAGTTGCTTTCAATCGTGAATGAGTATTATGCAGTCGAGAATGGCCGACTGGGGCAATCTTATTTACTAAAAGTGTAATTAAAAATACTTGTCCAATAATTAACAGGTCTTAGGTCAAACACCCCCGCTAAATCAAATGAAACATCGACGCGTCGGATCTTCACCGGACAACATGCATCCAAGACACCCAGGTAACGGTTTTTTATATGACTAATCTGAATAATTGGACTAGTAAGAATTAAAATGTATGTAAACCTTTATCTCATATTCATACAATTAATCTGATAGCTATAATTTCTCAGCTAGATCACTTTCAATCTCAATTATTATAAATACTAAGTGGCTTATAAAAAATGAAATGAAAATATTTGTATTAAATGTTTACAAACTTAATTCTATATTTCCGTCAACGATTTGAAAAAAAAATTTTTTTAAGTTTTTTGTAGAAAGAAAAGAATTTTTGTTATACCTGTGTGCTTTAAAGATATTTATAATATATATATATATATATATACATATATATACATATTTATATATTTCATTAAACTGATTAATACTGATAGCGCTTGTATAATATTTTGTTATTTGCTTATACCCGACAGATCGATTAATTAAAACCATCTCTGGTTCTTGGGAAATTGTGGAAAAAGATAATGAGATAACACCACCAGGTACTCCACCGCCACCTTACTTAACCAATTCACACATGTCTGTACCTGAAGAGACCAATGAAAACTGTAGTGGAGCAGCAGGAATCTGTATAGAATCGCATCACTTTACTCCTATGGCAGGCGCAATTTCGCCTTCGCAGCAGGCTCTTCATATTAACCGTTTACACGCAGCCCAATCAACCGATACTCAGAAAAAAATTATTTCAATGGAAGATGAAAACTCATCCGATCAAGAAGAACCATTTATTGATGAGAATGGTCCATTTAACAACTTAACAAGACTACTTGAGCCAGAAAATGTAGTTTTTCTAGCTGTTTTCCTTAACTATGTTTTATCAAACTCCGAACCAGCGCCACTTCTTTTTTACTTAATAACTGAACTTTATAAGGAAGGTACTTCCAAAGACATGCGGAAATGGGCCTATGAAATACATTCCACTTTTCTTGTACCACGTGCACCGCTTTCGTGGTATCGGCAAGATGAGTCTTTAGCTAGAGAAGTGGACAATGTGTTACAATCGGAATTTGACAAAGTGGAAATACTGAGTACTGTGTTCTTACGTAGTCGCAAACGCGCCAAGGACCTTATTAGTGAACAGTTGCGAGAATTCCAACAAAAGCGTACAGCTGGACTAGGTACAATATATGGACCTACTGATGATAAGCTCGCTGAAGCGAAGGCTGACAAACAGAAGGAACAAATTATTGACAAATATCTTATGCCTAATTTGCAATTGTTAATGTAAGTACACAATATTACTTTATTATTTTAATCAATCCAATGTATAATTTACCTTACTATAGTGAAGAGTTTGAAAAGGATTTGCCTCAAGAAGATGCTCGAAAATTAGCCTTGTGTTCTGCTCTTTCCACGGTTATATATCGCATATTTACTACACGCTCGCATCCAAACACTTTAGTGGATCGTGTTCATCATTTTGTTAGTCGTGAAAAAAGTTTTAAATCACGATTAATGGGTAAAAATAGAAAGGTTTGTTAAATTTAAATAAAAAACTACTGTCACGTTCGATCAGTTATATTTGATATTGAGGATAATTTGCTATTATTCTCTTTTAAACCCTTTCTATAATGAAACATATTTATCATAAGCATTTCTATATATTTTTAATAGATGATAGCACGAGGTCATCCGTTAGTATTACGACAATACTACGAAGTAACGCATTGTAATCATTGCCAAACGATCATATGGGGTGTGAGTCCCCAAGGTTATCATTGCACAGGTAAATTTATTATTTTCTTCTTTTCTTATGCGCCGAGTAAGAAAGTGTAATTTTTGTTTGCAGATTGTAAATTGAATATACATAGACTATGCTCGAAAGTTTTAGAAGAAAGCTGTCCGGGACCTCTTCCTCAAGCAAAACGACACCCGCATAACGACAATAAAATTAGTAAATTTATGGGTAAAATAAGGCCGCGGACAAGCGATTTTATAGCAAGTGAGTTGAGACAAAAAAAAAAAGAAGTTTTATGAGCTTCGCTAATTTAATTTATTTCAGATGAAAAGCGCGCTCGCCAGGACGACACAGACATCGATATTGAGTCAAACAATGGTAAGTGGCCATCACACAACTTTCTTTTAATATTTATATATGCATGCAATTATAATATATGCAAAATTGTATGCCCTGAACCCATTGAAAATGGGAAATCAGGGTATAAATCAGGGTTCGCTGCGCTTTTATTGGGCTTCGGCTTTTTTGAGGCAGTTTTCCTCTGTTCGGTGGCAACTTCCGCACTTCCGCGCTCGCTTTCTCAACTACTTTCTTGAGCGGCGTGGTCTGTACCTCGCAGTTTTTAACCGCTCGGTTGCACAGCTTTTCGCCGTCTTGTGAAGCTTGAGCAGCCTAGCCAGCTCCTCTCTCATTAAGGCAGTTATATGCCACTAACCCCCAAGTAAGGCCTTTTAAGGTGACTCCTATTTGAGCTAACGCTTCTTTTAGTGTCTTGGGTGCCTGGCACTCAGCACCTGTGTACTGATTAAAAGTCGACGGCTGTGGCAACGCCCTTTGTTGTTGCTGCGGTGATCGCTGCAACGAGGAACGGCGCGCGAAAGCTTGCAGCTCGTGCTCCATCATGGCATACATTTTTGGTCCAACTACCAAGGCGTGAAGCATGTAGCGGGAAATGGCTACTAATTAATTAGAGTTTAGACCGCAGTAACTTAAGCTCAGCCCGAAAGTATGCACTACTTTTAACAAGTTCAGTTCAGAAGTTAGGTTGCTGTCTTTGCTAAGACTTAGCAGCTCACCAAAGTTAGTGAGCAACTGCGTGTCCGCTGCAATTTCCACCACTCCTAACAGCTGTTAGAGTGAATGTACCTGACTTTTATTATTTGGGTATTTATTTTGGGTACGTTGCGCCACAGCATACACGTTTACTTTAGTTCTTACCACCTTCACAGAGAAAAACATGGAGTAAGCTATAGTGACACGCACACACAGGCAAGCATACTCAAGCACGTATAAAAAAGCATTGGCTCCGTTGTGGGCTTAATAATTGTTTAATAATCTTTATGCAACTTTCAGATTATGAATAAAACATGCATATGCATGAATTTTCCAAAGCACAAGTCTCTAGTATTTGAAATACGCTTTTTACAAATTTATGGGTCGGTGGTGGATATAGCGGTGTGGGGTGAATTATAACAAAAATAACAAAAAAACAAAATTTCCATAAAGTACATATATGGCATATAAAAATTTATTACTGATTTTCGATAGTTTTTTTAATCGATAACAAAATAACGATATGCGCGTGGTATATACGGACCTAGAAAAAAAAATTTCAAGTCTGTTATATCTTCTGAAATCTGAATTCTCCTAAAGTATAAGAGCGAGAAGCTTCAAATTTGGATAGTTGAGTTACTGGTAACCTCCTCTATCGATGCCCCAAAAACAATTTTTACGCCTCTTTAGGGACGTGGCATATCAGAAAATAACTTGATTTTTTCACATTTTTGGAGCGTAAGCGTCTAAATTTTGCAGTTAGGTTACCGTTAGCTCGTTTTAGGAACTAGCCAAAAATGAGGTGTGTACGCCCAGTAAGGGCGGGGCAATTCTAGAAAAACTGCATTTTCTACAGTATTAGATCTAAACTTAGCTACTAATTTGCTGATGGGATGTGAATGAGTATACCGCAGTCGGTAACGTCCGACTACAACGTTCTTACTTGTTTTCATTTTCTTTACGGGTGCCATGTTCGTGATAGCTTTTAACATAAAACCATTTAAATTTTTAATCAAAACAAACATTCTTGATAAATTTATTTAAATAAAATGGTTTAGAAACATTTTTATGATGTCGGTACTTTGTCTCTCTCCCTCCCTCTCTCCCCACGCTCTCTCTCTTCAGCCTGTTACATACTTTTAACAAAACTATTATACCCGGATTTCCCATTTTCAATGGCAAAAACCTAGATTCTTTAAAGTACATATAAATCTATATTTAAAATTTGGAGGCTCTAGCTCTAAAGATGTAGGGGATATAATTTTATAAATGATTTTCGATAAAGCTTTCTTTAAGGCTGCCAAGTCTCCTTCTGCCTGTTACATACTTTTCACAAAACCATTATACCCTGATTTTCCATTGAAAATGGGTTCAGGGTATAAAAAGCATAAACATTAGATCTCGCTCTGAGGAAGAGAAGTGCGAGCGATTTGCGTGAAGAGCAATGAAGCTCAGTAAGTGACGGATAACTGGAAAAATATTCGTAAACTTACTTACGCTGATTATGTGTCTCGCGAGCACGACCATACCAGCACAAAAAAACACTTGTGTCTGAGCGCGATCAATATCTTTGAAAGTCTGTTATAAAACCGTCGAACTCAGACTTTTTATCAAAGTTTTAGCGATAAACGTCTACGAGCCCAAACCACTATTAATTCGAACAGCATGTTTTTTTCACAGTGCGCAATGTTTAACACACTATATTGTCAATACTACCAAAGATAACACATACCAATGCGTTTCGTCTTAAAGAGAATTTTATTCTCTACACGATGAAAAAAAAAATTGTTGCTCTATTTCCAACAGCAACAAAAATATGAGTAATTTACTAAAACGCTTGGCATAACAGAGGAGAAAAAATTGACCACTATTAATTCGAACGCTGCCTAATGTGATTTACTATCATACTTAAAACAATAATTTAATTAATATTCGAATTGTGTTACGTCGCCCATGGCCTGCATTACGCATTTAGCTCATTATACCCTGAACCCATTTTCAATGGGAAATCAGGGTATAATGGTTTTGTTAAAATGTATGTAACAGGCAGAAGGAGGCGTGGCAGACCCCACAAAGTATATATATTCTTGATCAGGGCGACGAGAAAAGTTGATTTAGCCCTGTCCGTCTGTCTGTCCGTCCGTCCGTCCGTCTGTCCGTATGTTTGAACGCGTCGATTTCCGAAGATACACTAGCTAGAGACTTCAACTTTTTTTTAAAATGTCCGTATATAGCACGCGCATATCGAGTTTATCACAAAATAACGATAACTCGTCCGATTAATTTTTTATCGATAAAAAACCTTATCGAAAGTCAATTATAAAATTATATCTCCTACATCTTTTGAGCTAGAGTCTCCAAATTTTAAATGTAGACTTATATGCACTTTATAGAATTTCGGTTTTTGTTACAATTCACCCCCCACCCCTATATCCACCCCCTCACCCTCACCTTTGTAAAAGGCGTATTTCAAATACTAGAGACTTGAGCTTCGGCATATACACGCATAGTAATGATATAATCACAATCTAAAAGTTTCATGAAGAACGTACATCCACAAAAAAAGTTATTAAACAATTAAGTTTCCATGAGAATCCCACACTGCAGCCCATGCGTGTTTATGCGTGCGTGCCTATATGTGCCTATGTATGTGTGTGTGTGTTTCTTTTGTAAGAAAAAAGACGCGGAGAATTATTGAAATATCAGTTCTCCTAAGGGTTCAGGGGATTTCCTAGTCGGGCAGTCTCGACTAGAGCTTTCTTACTTGTTTTAGACTTGATTTTAAAAAATTTTTGCAATGCTCTTGAGAAATTGAATACCACATCTCTTGTAATTCGATTTTCAAGTCAGAAATGTTCCTTTTTGCTTCATTTCGAAGCTTGCTCTTTAATGATGATGGCTAATGCCACCAAATATTCTCAGTTGGGCTTAGATTGGCTAATTAATGGCCAATCTAAAACCTCCACTTGATTCCAGCCATTTTTGGTGCGTGTGGCTGTACACATGATGCTCCGCCCTGCTGAAAAGTTTTAAAATATGAATGTATTTTTCAGCATTAACCGTCCTTTCAATGAAATGAAGCTTTCCTAATCCTTTGGCACACATACATCCCCATACCATAGTGCTCGCAGGAAACTTTACTCTTTGAGGCAGTATTAAGGGTATGTTTCTGCACTCTTACGAATGACGCGTTTACTCGTATCGTCGACACTAACATCAAATTTTGCTTCATCGCTAAGTGTGATGGTATCCCATTGCCTTTGAGTCCAAGACATCCTTTCCCGAGCCCATTGCAAGCGTTTCTTTTTTGAGGAAGCGTAAGCAAAGGTGTTTCCTTGGCTCACGAGTAAGATAAGTTATTGGGTACGATGCATAGGTAATAACAAAACATACTTTTTAAAAATCATATCCAATATTTTAAAAATGCAACCGAGTTCTTTTTTGCTTGACAGCTTTGGAAATTTCCTGCGACCACTTAGAAGCCAAATTTCTTAAAGATTGGCGACGATCAGCCTTAACAATTTTGGCTAGTTGTCTTTTGTCGCGGGGTGTTATTGCTGATGTTCGGCCTCTATTCGCAATGTTCATGTCAATATTCCCAATTTTTTTTTTTTTAAATTTGTATCACCCCATGCATAAACGATTTAGACAAATTTAATTGCTTGGTGATCTCTTTAAGATTTAAAATAATCTCTAAGCAAAACTCGGATTTCGTTGCAAATAGGCTTACCACGTACCAGCGTGGTTGCATCGTTGCATCTGCAGCAATTTTAAAATTTTTGCCGCTGTATTGCGATATTATTCGCAGACTATAGTTAGTTATTCTGTTTCATTGGTTGCTTTTATTTTGAGATAAAGGTAAGCTTACGCAGCGTTCGAATTAATAGTGGTTAATTTTTTCTCATCTCTTATGCCAAGCGTTTTAGATAATTACTCATAATTTTGTTGTTGTTGGAAATAGAGCAACAATTTTTTTTTTCATCGTGAAGAGAATAAAATTCTCTTTAAGACGAAACGCATTGGTATGTGTTATCTTTAGTAGTATTGACAATATAGTGTGTTAAACATTGCGCACTGTGAAAAAAACATGCTGTTCGAATTAATAATGGTTTGGGCTCGTAGCTTGGAACTTCGAAGTACAAGTACAAGTTCCAGTATCTCAAACAACCGGGACGTCTTAAAATACATATTGGCTCTGGACACAAGGTATCTTTTAATCGTGCCTTTCCAGCAAGAGCGTTCTTTTTTTTTTTATACCCTGAACCCATTGAAAATGGGAAATCAGGGTATAATGGTTTTGTTAAAAGTATGTAACAGGGAGAAAGAGGCGTGGCAGACCCCACAAAGTATATATATTCTTGATCAGGGCGACGAACTGAGTCGATTTAGCCATGTCCGTCTATCCGTCTGTCCGTCCGTCCGTCTGTCCGTATGTTTGAACGCGGCGATTCCCGAAGATATAATAGCTAGAGACATCAACTTTTTTTAAAATGTCCGTATATAGCACGCGCATATCGAGTTTATCACAAAATTTCGATAACTTGTCCCGTTATTTTTTATCGATAAAAAGCCTTATCGAATGCTAGCTATAAAATGATATCTCCTACATCTTTAAAGCTAGAAACTCCAAACTTTAATTGTAGACTTATATGTATTTTATAGAATTTCGGTTTTTGTTGTTAATTCACCCCCCACCCTTATATCCACCCCCTCACCCACACCTTTGTAAAATGCGTATTTCAAATACTAGAGACTTGAGCTTCGGCATATACACGCATAATAATGATATAATCACAATCTAAAAGTTTCATGAAGAACGTACTCCACAAAAAAGTTATTAAAAAATTAAGTTTTCATGAGAAGCCCACACTGCAGCCCATGCGTGTTTATGCGTGCGTGCCTATATGTGCCTATGTATGTGTGTGTGTGTGTTTCTTTTGTAAGCAAAAAGACGCGGAGAATTATTGAAATATCAGTTCTCCGAAGTGTTGAGGGGATTTCCTAGTCGAGCAGTCTCGATTAGAGCTTTCTTACTTGTTATACTCATTCACGAAAGTGAATTGAGTATATTGGTTTTGTGCAATGTCCGTCTTGTCCGTCCGTCTGTCCGTCTGTCCGTATGAACGCAACTTTTTTCGGCGCTATTGAAGCTAGAGACTTGAAATTTGGAACACATACTCGTGTATAGCTCCCATTTATAAAGTGTTAAAATTTTCCGGATCCGCCCACTAGGGGCGTGGCCAATCGGAAAATGCATTTTCCGATATTCCAGAAATCATGTTAGTTGAAGAGCTAGAAAGCTGAAATTTGGATAGTTGTGTTACTGGTAACCTTCTCTATCGATCCCCAAAAAATAATTTTTACGCCTCTTTGGGGGCGTGGCATATCGAAAAATAGCCTGTAATTTTCACATTTTTGGAGCGTAAGCATCCAAACTTTACAGTTAGACTACCGTTAGCTCGTTCTACGATCTGGCCAAAAATGAGATGCCTACGCCCACTAGGGGCGTGGCAAATCGAGAAAAACTGCATTTTCTGTAGTACTAGAGCTAAACTTAGCTACTAAATTGCTGATGGGATGTGAATGAGTATCCCGCAGTCGGTAACGCCCGACTGCAACGTTCTTACTTGTTTTTAGATTACTTTTTATACTCATTCACGAAAGTGTATGGTTTTGTCCCGTCTTGCTGTCCGCATTTCCGTATGAAGCTAGAGACTTGAAATTTGGAACACATAGTCGTTTTTATCTCCGATTTCTGAACTGTTAAAATCGAAAAATTCATTTTCAGATATACCAGAAATCTTATTAGTTTGAGAGCTAGAAAGCTGAAATTGGAAATGTACATCTGCGTCGATCACCCAAGATCATAGCATTTTGATGGATATATCGACGCCCATTGGGTAAAACTGTACCTTCTACAGTTTCAAAGCTAGAACGCTGAAATTTTGCAAGGGAGCTAATGTTGCGATTCTATAAAGATTGGTGAAAAACATTTTATGTCTACACCTACTACGGGCGTGGCAAATTGGAATATATTATGATTTTTCAAATTCTGATATATGTATTTTGGGTAATATTGAGGCTAGAAAAATTTTGAAATATTGTATATGTATTCGGGTTGTTTACCCAAGTCTGAAGAGCTATGGCGGATATATCTACATACATATACATTTTTTGAGTGTAAGCATTCAAAACTTACATTTGCGCTACTTATGGCTCGCTCTAAGAACTGCCAAAAATTATGTATCTACGCCCAGTAGAGGCGTGGCTAATCCGGGAAAAGCTGAATTTTTTAAGTACTAGAGCTAGAAAATCAAAAATTAGATACTAAATTTCTGATAGCCTTCTCTATTAATTTGCACAAAAAGAATATATTGTATAAATATATACCAATTCATGGAGTGGCAAATCAGAAAATGGGATGTGAATGAGTATACTGCAGGTGGTAACTCCCGACTAAAACGGTCTTGTTAATATTGTATGTTTTTATATACTTTACATTTGTAAATTATTATTTATTTTTAGATCGCGTTCACTCAGCATCAATAGTTCGTCAACCATCAGACCGCAGACTTGATGGTAACGTATCCTCTCGATCTAACGGCAATACATCTAGTAGCACCTCTGTGCTTAATAGTAGCGATTTGCAGAATTCATTTCACGCTGCTAGCAATGCCAACGAAAGTGCTACCAGTAGTGGTGGTTTTCTAGGTATTTCAGAACTCACCGCGAGTTCAGGCTCCACAACGTTATCTAGTTGCTTGACAGGCACAGTCGGTATGACTTCCCAAAGTGATTTGAATACTACTGAATCGATTGAGAGCAAGGATATGAAGAGGGAAACGTATGTATTCATACAACACAAACTTAACGAAAATATTAAAACTCATATTTGCAGATATTACCAACAACACAAAAATGCACAAGTCTCAGTTAACCGTTCGGAGTCGTACAAGGAAAGATTGTCAAATAAACGTATCCGTAACAGCCGCCGCAAAACTTCGGATCCGAGTTTATCGTCTCGTACGAAGTAAGCAAAATAAAATAAATCTGAAACCCTAGCGGTTTAAGTTCAGCTTTTTTTTCGATGAACTTAATAGTAATATTAAAAGCAGAAATTAACACTTGCTTTGAACGGCAACGGTAATTTTTTATAATGTATGACGGCACAAGTGGGTCACGTCTAAGTGCCATCCGTTTACTTCCGTTTGTTTATTAATCTGCCTCGCTTAATGTTCATTTAAAAAGCTATGATATTATCTTACGGACAATCCCCAGCTTAAAGTCTATATTACGGATTGCACTTATTGACTTGCTGCACCTCTTTCCTTCATATATGTATGTTGAGTATTCTAGCTCAATTCAATTAGAACGGAGCTGTAGCGACGTACACACAGCGCACTGTATTTTAGAAACAAAGAAAATTGAATGTGTGTCAGTACAATGTTGAACAGACAATAATGAAAAGCAAACTTCAGTATACTCGTAGTAAGAGCTTTAGGGATATGATTGAACTTAATTATGACAAGTAAGTTCTCTTTGGTTATGAATACCTGAAGTGATACATAGAAATATATATGTGTATTTCCGTGAAATTATGAAACCAAAAAATTTGTAATTCACAGTGATGATCCAGGAGAGCTGGGCCTGTCAACTGCAACCTATACAGGAAGCTCAAGTTCTAGTCTGTCATCTGGAGGTGGCTTTGATAGTCCAGGCACATCAATGGAACAGGTTACGCATTGTGTTGCCCTATCAACCATTGGTACAACCACCGTTTCAAATGTTGCTAACTCTCATCAGTATCCACATAAGCTTGTGCAACAACAGGCAAATCAACACAGTCAGCAAGATTCTTTTCAAAGTAGCATTGGAAGTAGCAATAGTGTCAGTAATACAAACTTCTGGAATGTCGGACAACCGCTGCAACGTCAATGGAATTTTGAAAGTGATGATGAAGATTTAAATGAAGCCGACTGGAGCTCTATAGTTCCAGTCGAGATGCTAGCCGCGTTAACAGATGCCGAAAAAAAGCGACAGGAAATTATAAATGGTAAACTCAAATAAACCGAATATTATGTTGTAATAATGTAATGTATTTTGTTTTGTTTTGCACAGAAATTTATCAAACGGAACGTAATCACGTACGCACTCTCAGATTGTTGGATCGCTTGTTCTTTTTGCCTCTTTTCGACAGTGGATTGCTTTCTCATGATGATTTACTGTTATTATTTCCTCCCGCACTTATTTCTTTGCGGGATATTCATGGTGCCTTCGAACAGAAACTAAAACAACGTCGCGTCGAACATAATCACGTTGTAAAACATATTGGCGATTTGCTTTCGGATATGTTTGACGGCAAATCTGGGGAAGTCCTGTGTGACCACGCTGCTCAGTTTTGTGCACGTCAGCAAATTGCACTTGAAGCATTAAAAGAAAAACGTAATAAGGATGAGCAGTTGCAAAAGTTGCTTAAAAAGTCAGAGTCACATAAAGCATGTCGTCGATTAGAACTTAAGGACCTATTGCCCACGGTATTACAACGACTCACGAAATATCCCCTTCTGTTTGAGAACCTTTATAAGGTTACTATTCGAGTACTACCCGAAAATACCTTAGAAGCAGATGCTATACAGCGAGCTGTAGAGTCATCAAAAAATATTCTTGTTGAAGTGAATAAAGCTGTCAAAGCAGCTGAGGATGCTCACAAGTAAGTTGACTTAAACGCTTAAAATTAAAAAAAAATTTAATGTTTTTTCGATAAACATTTTATTTTAAGGCTACAAAACATTCAACGCAAATTAGACAAATCATCGTATGATAAAGATGAGTTTAAGAAATTAGATTTGACACAACACCGTCTTGTACACGATGGAAACTTAACGATGAAAAAGAATCCAAGTATACAGCTTCATGGGCTGCTTTTTGAAAATATGATAGTTTTGCTTACAAAACAGGTAATGTATTATCTATTATTTCTTTTTGTCTCTACTGAATTAAACATCAACTTACTCTTCCATTATTTGTTTTAGGATGATAAATATTTACTGAAGAATCTTCATACACCCCTAGCAGTAAGCAACAAGCCTGTAAGCCCTATTATGAATATAGACTCAGAAACATTAGTGCGTCAGGAAGCCGCAGATAAGAATTCGTTTTTCTTAATTAAGACAAAAACATCACAAATGTTAGAGCTTCGTGCTCCTAGCAGCTCTGAGTGTAAAACGTAAGTCTGTTATTATACAACGCACTTTTATACCCCATTTTCAATTTAACAATACAATCACAATATAAAAGTCTGATGAGGGATGTCCATTCACAAGAAGAGTTGTTAAATAATTTAGTTCCCATAGTATATATAAAATTGTGTTTTATAAATGCCTAACCTACCTAGCTAACTATAAAATAATACAAACATATTATATTATATAAAAATAATACAAATTTATTATATTATTTAAAAATTATACAAACATATTATAGTATATTAAAATAATGCAAACATATTATATTCTATACAAATCCAGCTGGTTTAAACACATATCTGATGCTGCTGCACATCAAAATAAGCCCCGAGCTAAAAATTCTAACAGTCAAGACGCGTCTGGCGATGATTCCGTTATCCCCACCACATCGCAAATACACACCAGGGAGTCTCTGGACCAACCACCTGACCGTTCACAACCAACAAACCCTACCGCAATTTCTTCTACAACGCCTTTGTCACCGCTACTCCCAATCTCTGCTATGTCACCTGCGCCTACAGCTAGTATTAACTGTGACAGCAGTGATCAGCAAAGTAATTTCCTGCGCGAAAGCTTACCTACTGATAGTGAATGTTACTACAATATTATGGCCAAACGACGCCTCAGCCAAAATGAGCCAGCTACTCCAATAAATCGAACCATGTCCACTCGTAGTTGCGGAGAGACAAACAAAAACTACCCCACGACTAGTCAAGACATCAATTCCGTAAATTTGCGTCACACCCAATCAGCACGTGAGGCCAACAGTGAAGATCGTGGAATGATCTATGGCTTAGTAGGAGGGCAGTCAAAGCGAGATAGTGCAAGCATTGTCTGCTCTAATAATTCTAATAATACGCGCACATTACTTATGCAATCACCCTTGGTTGAACCTACAGCAATTCAAATTAGTATAAATCCTGCTCACACCGCGGAACCAGTGTTGACACCAGGAGAGAGACTACGTCGCCTAGATGCTTCTATTCGGGAGAGGTTACTAGAAAAGCAGAGAATAATTTGTGATATTTTTCGATTGCCAGTTGAGCATTTTAATGAGATTGTCGATATTGCTATGATGCCAGAAGCACCCAAAGACAGTGCTGATATCGCACTAGCTGCCTACGATCAGGTCCAGATGTTAACAGGAATTTTAAATGACTACATGCATGTGTCACCCGAGATGGAAATATCAGCCGTATCGACAGCTGTATGTGATCATTGTCGTGAAAAAGAATTACATTTTGCAAACAAATCTCCGCCACCGTTATCGAAACCAAAAAAACAACAAGCTCAACAGCAAACACCACAGTTAAATAAAACAGCAAAACATAAAACACGTGTTGCAGAGGAGGTTGCAATACATGAAGATGACGACGGATATTGTGAAATTGACGAATTGCGTTTGCCTGCGATTCTTACAAAGTCACCAGATTCGTCAACTCCCTTAGCTCCTTTTGATTTTGGATCAGCTACAGAATGTAATTTGAACTTACCTTCATCAAGCAACAATACTAATATAGTTAAACGAAAGAGCGACATTACCGGTGACGTCCCTTCTGAAGAATTTCCTGAAAAAATTCATTCAAGTCTGAGCTTTAATGCAATTAAGTCAGAAACATCAATAATTAAAGATCAAAAATTAATGGAAGACACACAAATGGAAAATATGGCTTTATCTGAGCATATCGATACGAATCCAACCGAAGAAAACAAAACATCAAGTCAGTCCCGACAACAGATACATGAGTGCTTTTCCGCTAAAGCGCTGCAAAGCATTGAATCTGCAAACGGAAGTATCCATGATGAAATAAATGACGTGTACGATAATTTGGTAAGTTCAATATAAATGCTACGATATTTTAAATTTTATATAGTTTATTACCATTTTTTTAGGCTGCATCTAATAAGGCTAATGTAGTACAATCGATAAACAAGAGCCCGTCAGCAATAGCTCAGCCAATCTCTCCAATTAAAAATGAAAAAGGAGCAAGTACATCGTCCATCAATCCAGTAGGAAACTTTTGTAGGCTAAACCGCATTCAGCACGCTAACTCATTAGAGCCAAGTGTTCCATGTCATGTTCTTAGCAGCATCGTAAATGTGTTGAATGAGCAAATTTCTCTATTATTGGTAAAAAAAAAATAATCCTCATTTTTTTAAATTTTTAAATAGCAATACATTATATTATTTCAGCCCAAAATAAATGAACGTGATATTGAGCGTGAACGTTTACGTAAGGAAAATCAGCACTTACGTGAACTTTTAAGTGCTATGCATGAAAGCCAGCGAGTTGCTGTAACAAAGGTAATGTAACTTCCCATATTCTGCTAACTTGTCTATAAAGAATTTAGTTTTTAGTCGTATTAATATTTAAAAAGGATTATTTTTTTTTAGTAAATTGTAAAATAAATTGTGTTTTTGTTTTTTTATTTTTTTTACCTAAGGAAACTCCAACCGATATTCTAACCATTCTGCAAGCGGCTGACACAGAATTCGATGATAGTATTGACACAATATCTAATACATCCGTAACACCGACAGCAACACCTTTACCGACTGTATCAACGGACGACAATAATGTGGAATCAAAAGATCTTTCATTAAATACGGAGGCAAATATTACAGAGCCTGCATGCTGTACACAAAATATTGATCGTAATCTGAGATCGCCGGGAAATTCCAACGAACAACCGGGTGATCCCATACATCCAGCTAATACTGAGCAGCAAGACGAAGATAAAAACGTATATAACTAAGTACATTGTATTTGATAATTGAATTTGAAACTTAAAATGTTTATTATGTATTAATTAACAATATCTGTACATTATTTATATCTTTTTAGAAAGCTTTTCTGCATACAGTGTAACTTCTCTACCAACAGTATATTTATAAATCAGTTTACACATAAGCTTATAATATTCGTGTTAAAAACACAAATCTTAACTTTCACACTTATTTCTTTTGCAACGCCAATGCCCAATTGAATTGAGAGCGTTCGTGTTAATATACCCTTATATTATGATATGTCATAACTACTTGTAGTTATTTTTGCTTTAATAAAATGTACCCTGTAGTGGCTTTACGGTGAAATAAGTTTGATTTAAAATACATATGTAAATTCCATGTAGAGACATTTAATAATTTAAAAGAACTTATTAACTTTTATTTTATATGAAATATTGCGTATTCAATTGATGGGAAACACACGATAATGACTTCATGTAAATTGCACAATGTAAAATAAATTTATATGTACATGCACTGCATTAAATGAAATTAATAAAACAATAATAAGAATCTTGAATTTATTGAGGATTGATACAGCAAAGATACAGCAGAAATAATTTATTACTGATTTTCGATAATCTTTTTAATCGATAACAAAATAACTGGACAAGTTATCGTTTTTTTGTAGGAAAAGCTCGATATGCCCGGTGTATACACGGACTTACGAAAAAAATTTCAAGCCTCTTGCTCTTATATCTTCTGAGATCGACGCGTTCATACATACGGACACACAGACGGTCAGGGCCAAATCGACTCAGTTCGTCGCCCTGATCAAGAATATACATATATACTTTACGGGGATCTGTCATGCCTCCTTCTGCCTGTTAAATACTTTTCAAAAAACCATTATACCCTGATTTCCCATTTTCAATGGGTTCAGGGTATGAAAACAGTACGTGGTAAGTTGATGGATTTTCAAAAAAAGGAGTTCTTTTGCTCACGCATATGGCAGGCAATACCTTGTTAAATGTTTTAAAATTTATTTTTTATAAGAAAAGGTATTTCTTCTGAAATTTTGTATTTAAACCCATTTTTTTTGAAAATATCACTCTACAGATTATTTTGGATATGCCTTTTTGTTATTTCCGGATGGAATATGGGTTCCATATTTCTTATTATGTTCACAAGGTTTAATACTGATTCCACAAGCATAGGAATAAGGACAACGTATATTCAATGGCTGAACACTTTTCCATCAGTCAGTATATGCCTTATAAAAAATAAAGTAACCAAAGAGTTTTCCTTGGCTTTAAAACAACGTGTCTTTAAAGAGAAACATCTAATAAGTGGTTATGAAAGAAATATTATGGAATATCTTTTTGCAACATCTGACGGCTCTAGTATTAAAGAAGAATATTGTAAAACTTTTAACTCAACGTGCGGAGTCAATATTTTGGAACTTCGAAGGGAGGTAAGTTCAGTCACTTTATTATCAGAGATATGCATTGTATGTATATGCACTGTTCAACTAAATGTTCGTAACTTCGTCGAATTTATATAAGTCAAATCAAGTTTTGAGTATCTTTTGGTTCTTGGTAAAAACCAAGACTACTTAATTATATTTTCTGTTTAAATGTAAGCCTCTAGTACAGACCCAGTTACTACTGTCGTCGCAACAAATACTTGAACCAGTTTGATAAGAGATTAGTGTAAAATAAAAGACGATACTCTAGGGTGAGTTATGTAGATGGTTGGTATTGGGTCAACAGAGACTCAGACATACTCCCGGCCGTTGAACGATTGTTTAACTATTATATCGATCCGGAATACATATTGAACAATTTCTGGGAACGATATCCCGCCTTGGATGTTGTTCGAACTATTAGATGAATCCTTTTGTTGAAGTATAAAGCAAGTAATTTAATGCAATATACGACTAGATGACGGACTGATTTATCGGTGAGATTCATTGTGGCGATTGTATTTCAGATGCTGATGTCAAGTGTAAATTTCTCAGGTTATTTGCCTTTAGTAGTTCTCTTGATTTATTTATCCATTTATTTCGATGAAGCTGTTGGAGAACACAACTGGAATAGGTGTCAAGGTTTACAATTCCAGTATCTGTGTGGATATGAGTGGCAGTGTTATTTTGAACACGACGTGCCTGTTTATAGTGGCTTCTTCGGTTGCATCGTTTTAAATAATTAGATTACATCTCCATTCGTACTATTTTTAAGATCCCGTCAGATTTTTTTTAAAGCGAGAATCGATAAATTGATTTCATTTTTTATACCCTGAACCCATTGAAAATGGGAAATCAGGGTATAATGGTTTTGTTAAAATGTATGTAACAGGGAGAAGGAGGCGTGGCAGACCCCACAAAGTGTATATATTCTTGATCAGGGCGACGAGAAAAGTTGATTTAGCCCTGTCCGTCTGTCTGTCCGTCCGTCTGTCCGTCTGTCCGTATGTTTGAACGCGTCGATTTCCGAAGATACACTAGCTAGAGACTTCAACTTTTTTTTAAAATGTCCGTATATAGCACGCGCATATCGAGTTTATCACAAAATAACGATAACTCGTCCGATTAATTTTTTATCGATAAAAAACCTTATCGAAAGTCAATTATAAAATTATATCTCCTACATCTTTTGAGCTAGAGTCTCCAAATTTTAAATGTAGACTTATATGCACTTTATAGAATTTCGGTTTTTGTTACAATTCACCCCCCACCCCTATATCCACCCCCTCACCCTCACCTTTGTAAAAGGCGTATTTCAAATACTAGAGACTTGAGTTTCGGCATATACACGCATAGTAATGATATAATCACAATCTAAAAGTTTCATGAAGAACGTACGTCCACAAAAAAAGTTATTAAACAATTAAATTCCCATAGTAAGCGCACACTGCAGCCCATGCGTGTTTATGCGTGCGTGCCTATATGTGCCTATGTATGTATGTGTGTGTTTCTTTTGTAAGCAAAAAGACGCGAAGAATTATTGAAATATCAGTTCTCCGAAGGGTTCAGGGGATTCCCTAGTCGAACAGTCTCGACTAGAGCTTTCTTACTTGTTTAAATTTGTCAAATATTCAATGGAATATGTAGATCATATGGTTGAAAAAATCATTAAATATTAGGCCAATTAACAAACGCACATGCAGCAGCCACAGCAGATTTAGATTTGCTAGATGACGCTGCAGCAGTGAATGTATTGCTGTTTTGCCATCAAACTGTCAAGCAGTGGAGTAGCGTAGTGAATAGTAGCGCGTCAAAATATTTATACATATACATATTTATTTAAATGAGCTTACTATTCAATGGAATATGTGGATCATATGCTGAAAGTTTCATTAAATTTCGTTAAGTCAATCAATTTTGAAAAAAATTATTAAATTTTAGGCCAATTAACAAACGCACTTGCCGTAGCTACAACAGTTTTTCTATAATCCATTCAAAGAAACAATTAGTTTAGTTTAGATTTGCTAGATGGCGCTGCAAGAGTGAATGTATTGTTGTTTTGCCATCACGCTGCAGCGCGCTGTCAAGAAGTGAAGTGGCGTAGTGAATAGCAGCGCGCCACTCAATCGAGAAGTCTCGGGATCGAACCCCAGATCGGCCGGATTTATGTTTAATTTTTTTTTAATTGTTTCAAAATTTGAAATTTGAACCACACTAAATGTGAATATTTATTAGTTTGGTTCAGGGTAGTATTTAGTCGAGCACTCTCGACTAGAGTTTTCTTACTTGTTATACCCTGAACCCATTGAAAATGGGAAATCAGGGTATAATGGTTTTGTTAAAAGTATGTAACAGGGAGAAGGAGGCGTGGCAGACCCCACAAAGTATATATATTAGGGCGACGAACTGAGTCGATTTAGCCATGTCCGTCTGTCCGTCCGTCTGTCTATCCGTCTGTCCGTATTTTTGAACGCGTCGATTTCCGAAGATATAATAGCTAGAGACTTCAACTTTTTTTAAAATGTCCGTATATAGCACGCGCATATCGAGTTTATCACAAAATTTCGATAACTTGTCCCGTTATTTTTTTATCGATAAAAACCCTTATAGAAAGCTAGTTATAAGATTATATCTCCTACATCTTTAAAGCTAGAAACTCCAAACTTTAAATGTAGACTCATATGTTGATTATAGAATTTCGGTTTTTTTTATAATTCACCCCCACCCCTATATCCACCCCCTCACCCTCACTTTTGTAAAAGGCGTATTTCAAATACTAGAGACCTCTTGATCGAGTGACGCGCTACTATTCACTACGCTACTCCACTGCTTGACAGTTTGATGGCAAAACAGCAATACATTCACTGCTGCAGCGCCATCTAGCAAATCTAAATCTGCTGTGGCTGCTGCATGTGCGTTTGTTAATTGGCCTAATACTTAATGATTTTTTCAAAATTGATAGACTTAACGGAATTTAATGAAACTTTCAGCATATGATCTACATATTCCATTGAATATTTGACAAATTTAAAAAAATTAAAAATCATTCAAAATTAGCTGTACGAATGTTTTTATTCGATAAAAACATAACGGGATAATTTATCGAATTCTAAAGCTAAACTCGACATCCGCGCTGTATATACGGTCATTTAAAAAATAAAGTTGAAGTCTCTAGCTCTTATATCTTCTGAAATCGACGTGTTCATACATACGGACAGACGGACGGACGGACAGACAGACGGACAGGGCTATATCAACTCAAGAATATATATACTTTGTGGGGTCTGCCACGCCTCCTTCTGCCTGTTACATACATTTCAACAAAACCATTATACCTTGATTTCCCATTTTCAATGGGTTCAGGGTATAAAAAGGAAGGTATTAAAAGAGGTTGCAAGAAAAGTTAATACAAAGCATAAGAAATAAGAAAAGAGTAAAGGAAAAGCCAAAAAGAATATAGGATAAAATTGAGAAATCACTACACAACATTGGCAACGAAAATGTATACCAATGCTTATGCCTGGGCATTGTGAGTGATATCCCTGAGATAAGCTATTAGAAAAGTTTTTATTTTAGGAAGAGAGAGCTCTAAGGATAGCACTGTGCAAAGAATAATCCCTAGTGCACAGAGGTAAATGGAGCGGACGATAGCGTCTAGTAGTTCGGGACGGAACCGAAAAATTTTGGCGACTCAACAAAGAGGACGAATGAATATCACCACTAATCAATTTATGCAGAAAAACAATTCCTAAAATTGTCTTGCGATTGGTTAGCGATGGAAGATCAATAAGCTGCAGCCTCCTATGATAAGACGGTAATCGTAAATTACTGTCACATCTAAGGCCTCTTAAGGAAAAGAGAAGAACATATTTTTGGACCGATTCGATACGATCCTGATACAGTCTATGCTGCGGAGACCATACAACAGAGCAATACTCTAAGATAGGTCGCACAAGCGAAATAAATAATCGCTTGGTAAAAAAGGATCTTTAAATTCCATAGGTAAACCTTTAATAATTTAATGATGGTAGAAATATGAAGATTAAGTTAAGTTTATAGTGAAAGAGCACACCAAGATCTTTGACTGTAAAGATGCGACGTAAGGAAATGTTTCTAATTGTATAATTAACAATTAGAGGAACGGTACGACTGAAAGTCATTGTCGGTCACTTTGAACAATTTAAGTCCACCTGGTATGCCCCACACCATGATGTCCATTTGCATTGGAGTATGAAAGGCAAAGTTTTACATCATCAGCATACATAACAAGTAAGAACGTTGCAGTCGGGCGTTACCGACTGCGGGATACTCATTCACATCCCATCAGCAATTTAGTTGCTAAGGTTAGCTCTAGTACTGCAGAAAATGCAGTTTTTCTCGATTTGCCGCGCCCCTAGTGGGCGTAGACATCTGATTTTTGGCCAGATCGTAAAACGAGCTAACGGTAGTCGAACTGTAAAGTTTGGATGCTTACGCTTTTGGACTTGGGTGGTCAACGCGCGTATATATACCGAATTTCAGGTCTCTAGCATCAATAATGCCTAAAATATAGCAAAATCGGGAAAATCACTATATGTTCAGGTCCGATTTGCTACGCCCCTAGTGGGCGTAGATATATCAATTTTTCAGCAGTCATTATAGAATCATAACATTAGCTCACGTGCAAAATTTCAACGTTCTAGCTTTAAAGCTCTAGGAGATACAGTTTTATCAGATTTGCCACGCCCCCAATGGGCAGAGATATATCCGTCATAGCTTGTTGAACTTGGGTGGTCAACGCGCATCTACATACCAAATTTCAGCTTTCTAGCCCTTCAAATAACATGATTTCTGGTATATCGGGAAATGCATTTTCCGATTTGCCACGCCCCTAGTAGGCGGATCGGGAAAATTTTAACACTTTATAAATCGGAGTTATACACGAGTATGTGTTCCAAATTTCAAGTCTCTAGCTTCGATAGCGCCGAAAAAAGTTGCGTTCATACGGACAGCAAGACGGACATTGAACAAAACTAATATACTAATTCACTTCGTGAATGAGTATAAATATAGTAGAATAGGAGATACGCCCCTACTGGGCGTAGATACTTCATTTTTAACCAATTCTTAGAAAGAGCTAACAGTAACCTAACTGCAAAATTTGGATGCTTACGCTCCAAAAATGTGAAAATTACAGGGTATTTTTCGATATGCCACGTCCCTAAAGAGGCGTAAAAATTATTTTTGGGGCATCGATAGAGGAGGTTATCACTCAGCTATCCAAATTAGAAGTTTCTAGCATTTATACTTTTGGAGATATAAACTTTCGCGGTTTGTCCACGCCCCCTTTGGGCAGAGATATATCCACCATAGCTCGTTGGACTTGGGTGGTCAACCCGCGTATATATACCAAATTTCAGGTCTCTAGCATCAATAATATAGCAAAATCGGAAAAATCACTATACCTTCAGGTCCGATTTCCCACGCCCCTAGTGGGCGTAGACATATAATCATCAGTTTTTATAGAATTATACCATTAGCTCACGTGCAAAATTTCAACGTTCTAGCTTTAAAACTCTAGGAGTTTGCCACGCTCCAATGCACTATGGGCAAAAATACCGATAGTGCGGCATAAACCTAATTTTTTTTTTATCTCGAATCCGCAATTTTTTTTTTTTTATCTCATTAAGGATATTCCAATAGACATAAAAACAATTTTTATAAAATTTTGGGGACTTCCCCAATGTTTTAAGCTTCGTCAAAGTCTGCTGATTCAGAATTGCATTGTGAATTGCAAAAAGTGTGAGAAATAATTCCCATCTTTTGGCGTAAAAAAAGACCATTGCAATTAAAATTTACGAAAAAGTTTAAATGCGAAAAGTTTGTCAAAGGTATGCTAAATAATATGTTTCAAAAGATTTTCTGTGCCTAGAGATTTTGTGTGAAATACTTCAATGTGTTGCTAATTGAATTTTCAGCCGTAACCTTAAAAATATTTGTGTGTTTCGTGGAAGATAACTTAAAATGTTAGAGTCCGTTGTTCAATGTTTAAGTGGCAAGGTATTCAGTAAACATTCCTTAATCAAATGCTATCAAGGGTTTTTGCTCCATTTGGCGAAATATCGTATGTTGCAGATAGATACGTGACTTTGCTAGAAGTTTGGAACAGCAACAATAGGCAAGAAAGCGCTGTCAGAAATTTTATATTGGAAAATGTAAACAGCAAAAATGTATTTTATGTGCAACTGGACATTATTATGCAAAAAGTCTAAAATTTTAGATCAGTTCTTAAATATAACTTACGCAAATGTAATCGTAATCTGAACTTATTTAACCAAAAACATACGCCTTGGCTAGCGTCTATTGTTAAGCCTACGATACACTGCCACGGCAACAATAAGAATATGGCGGGTCGAAAGAGCTTAAGCTATAACGAAGCAGGATCCCTATTAAAGTGGAAGTTAGCCTCGGAGCTTGCCTCAGAGAGCAATTAAAAATTCCTTATGCTACATGCTGATTGGGTTCATCAAAGAAATCAAATGAAACTAACAAAACTTATGTGTTGCAAAGGCTATGAGGAGTGAAAATTTATGGGATATGGAAAATAAGCTATCATAACTACCCATAGCTGCTGAAGGTGGCATTAGCGTTTTTAATGGAAAACGAGCTATCTAAACAACAATTTTCAACATAAAAGCATTAAATAAAAAGCATGGGTGTGACATTTATCTTCCATACTCAGAAATTAGCCAATGAAAATGCAAATGTACTGTATATTAAATTTAAATCTTATAATATTTCTGAAATTGCTTGCAATCGTTTCGATATTCATCGGTAAATAAATCACATGTATGGGGACAAGGGGAGGGCGTGGCTCAAACTTAAAAAAAAAAAAACCGAAATTTTGTATTAATTAGCAACGTATGTGCAAAATTTCAAGGCTCTATCTTTAAATTTACAGTTAATGCCTCACTATCGGTATTTTTGCCCATAGTGCAATGGGCGTAGATATATCCGCCATAGTATGTGATCTTGGGTGGTCGATCCGGATCTACATACCAAATTTCAACTTTCTAGCTCAGCTCAGCTCGAGTGGGCGGATCGGGAAAATTTTAACACTTTATAAATGGGAGCTATACACGAGTATGTGCTCCAAATTTCAAGTCTCTAGCTTCAATAGCGGCGAAATGAACTGCTTTCATACGGACAGACGGACAGACGGACGGACAGCAAGACGGACATTGCACAAAACCAATATACTCATTTCACTTTCGTGAATGAGTATAAAATGGAAAAAGAGCAATGGACCCAAATGGCTACCCTGAGGTACACCAGACGAAACAAAGATAAGTGTAGACATAGCTGTTCTCAGCAAGAATCTTTGGGTTCTACCCATTAAATAGGATGAAATCCAAGACACAAGTCTAAGTGAAAATCTGACCTAGTATGTGATGATGTACTGTACTAAAGTTAGTATAAATAACATCAGTTTGCATATTTTTAGAAAAGCTGTCATTATAAAGCGAAGTAAACTCAAGTAAATTAGAAGACGTTGATCGATTTTGAACAAAACCATATTGAGATGGTTGAATAATCTATTTGCCAAACTGCTGCAGGGCCGATGTTATAATTTTCTCAAATAACTTCGGAATATCAGATAATTTCGCAATGCTTCTATAATTGGAAATGTCAGATCTTCCATCTTTCTATACCCTGAACCCATTGAAAATGGGAAATCAGGGTATAATGGTTTTGTTGAAATGTATGTAAGTGGCAGAAGGAGGCGTGGCAGACCCCACAAAGTATATATATTCTTGAGTTGATTTAGCCCTGTCCCTCTGTCCGTATGTATGAACACGTTGATTTCAGAAGATATAAGAGCTAGAGACTTCAACTTTTTTTTTTTAAATGTCCGTATATAGCGCGCCCATATCGAGTTTATAAAAAAAAATCGACAACTCTTCCCATTATTTTTTTTATCGATAAAAACCCTGATCGAAAGCACTGACCAGAGAACACATAGACTAGACATGTAAAACAAAATTTTCTACAGCTGTAAACTGTTAAGTTGGTCGACCACTATACTTCGTATTCGTTCGGCTCTGTCGCTGGAGGTTCGAAGCAGTGCTATCATAATTTTTCGAGCAAATAGAGCCAGATTTGCAAAAATAAGAAGCTAAAAGAAGCTAAATTTAAGACAAATTAAGCCAAAATAAAAGCTAGGCTTAAAAACATAATTTTCTTAGTTAAATTCAATTATTTTCATTCATTTGTTTTAAATTAATATTCAATGACTTGACAATGAGATGACAATGAGACAAGATTCTTTTAAACATAATAATAAAATTAAAAAATTTTTTTAATTCACGTTAATGTTAAATTTGATTAGGCCTGCAGCTCATTTATGAGTTCATCCAAACTCACTGCCTCTTCGTCTGGATAATAAGCTCGATTGCTTACTGCTTGCATCCATTTAGGAGGCAATGTGTACTCGTAGCATTTTTTATAATATATGCACATTTCGTACGGTGCAGCTTTATGCGAGACGCAGTAATACTGTCGAAAAACTTTTGTTGGCAGAGACTGCCTAGGTGGTTTATTGGAGCAACTGAACTGTGCTTTGCCACAAAGAGGAGTTTGCCTAAAATCAATTTTTTCTTTTTGTGTAAATCCACTTAGTGCACCTTTTTTTTTTTTTATTGAGGCGTGGGCACGCAAGTCGCACAGCTTTGCAGTAAGACCGCACTTGCAGTAACTGTAGTACGCCCTGGTGGAATCTGTTAGGTCTTTCCGTAGCCAATCTTTAAACTCGTCAGCCTGTAGCCACACATCGCGAACACTTTGCTTGTATACCTTCGAAATTTCTCAACTAGTATTCTCAACTCAGTAAAACTTAAAACACAAGCAGCTTTTACTCAAACCACGAAAAGATTTCGATAGATTGTATGATACAAAATCATGTACCGATACTTGTATTCATGATTTTTATACCCTGAACCCATTTTCAATGGGAAATCAGGGTATAATGGTTTTGTTAAAATGTATGTAACAGGCAGAAGGAGGCGTGGCAGACCCCATAAAGTATATATATTCTTGATCAGGGCGACAAACTGAGTCGATTTAGCCCTGTCCGGCTGTCTGTCCGTATGTTTGAACGCGTCGATTTCCCAAGCTATGAGAGCTAGAGACTTGAATTTTTTTTTTTTTATATGACCGTATATACAGCGCGGATGTCGAGTTTAGCTTTAGAATTCGATAAATTATCCCGTTATGTTTTTATCGAATAAAAACATTCGTACAGCTAATTTTGAATGATTTTTAATTTTTTTAAATTTGTCAAATATTCAATGGAATATGTAGATCATATGCTGAAAGTTTCATTAAATTCCGTTAAGTCTATCAATTTTGAAAAAATCATTAAATATAAGGCCAATTAACAAACGCATATGCAGCAGCCAGTGAATGTATTGCTGTTTTACCATCAAACTGTCAAGCAGTGGAGTAGCGTAGTGAATAGTAGCGCGTCAAAATATTTATACATATACATATTTATTTAAATGAGCTTACTATTCAATGGAATATGTGGATCATATGCTGAAAGTTTCATTAAATTTCGTTAAGTCAATCAATTTTGAAAAAAATTATTAAATTTTAGGCCAATTAACAAACGCACTTGCCGTAGCTACAACAGTTTTTCTATAATCCATTCAAAGAAACAATTAGTTTAGTTTAGATTTGCTAGATGGCGCTGCACCAGTGAATGTATTGTTGTTTTGCCATCACGCTGCAGCGCGCTGTTAAGAAGTGTAGTGTCGTAGTGAATAGCAGCGCGCAACTCAATCGAGAGGTCTCGGGTTCGAGCCCCAGATCGGGCAGATTTATGTTTAATTATACTCATTCACGAAATTGAATTGAGTATATTGGTTTTGTGCAATGTCCGTCTTGCTGTCCGTCCGTCCGTCCGTCCGTCTGTCCGTATGAACGCAGTTCATTTCGCCGCTATTGAAGCTAGAGACTTGAAATTTTGAACACATACTCGTGTATAGCTCCCATTTATAAAGTGTTAAAATTTTCCCGATCCGCCCTCTAGGGGCGTGGCAAATCGGAAAATGTATTTTCCGATATACCAGAAATCATGTTAGTTGAAGAGCTAGAAAGCTGAAATTTGGTATGTAGGTCCGCGTTGACCACCCAAGTTCAACAAGCTATGGCGGATATATCTCTGCCCATTGTGGGCGTGGCAAATCTGATAAAACTGTATCTCCTAGAGCTTTAAAGCTAGAACGTTGAAATTTTGCACGTGAGCTAATGTTATGATTCTATAATGACTGCTGAAAAATTGATATATCTACGCCCACTAGGGGCGTAGCAAATCGGACCTGAAGATATAGTGATTTTCCCGATTTTGCTATATTTTAGGCATTATTGGTGCTAGAGACCTGAAATTCGGTATATATACGCGGGTTGACCACCCAAGTCCAACGCGCTATGGTGGATATATCTCCGCCCAAAGGGGGCGTGGCAAACCGCAAAAGTTTATATATCTTAAAGTATAAGAGCTAGAAGCTTCAAATTTGGATAGTTGTGTTACTGGTAACCTTCTCTATAGATTCACCAAAAAATAATTTTTACGCCTCTTTGGGGGCGTGGCATATCGAAAAATACCCTGTAATTTTCACATTTTTGGAGCGTAAGTATCTAAACTTTACAGTTAGACTACCGTTAGCTCGTTCTACGATCTGGCCAAAAATGAGATGCCTACGCTCACTAGGGGCGTGGCAAATCGAGAAAAACTGCATTTTCTGCAGTACTAGAGCTTACTTAGCTACTGAATTGCTGATGGGATGTGAATGAGTATCCCGCAGTCGGTAACGCCCGACTGCAACGTTCTTACTTGTTTTTTTTTTAATTTTTTTTTAAATTTAAATTTAAACCACACTAAATGTGAATATTTATTAGTTTGGTTCAGGGTAGTATCTAGTCGAGCACTTTCGACTAGAGTTTTCTTACTTGTTTAATTTGTGAAGTTTTGTGTGCAGCGTCGCGACGCGTCGGTTCATTAGTTTCATTATTTGCATTTTTGCTTTAGTGTTTCTATTTGTTAGCGCTCTCCCCAGTTGTTTGACTCGCTCTCAACATATTTATACCTCTCTTTTTATACTCATTCACGAAAGTGAAATGAGTATATTGTTTTTGTGCAATGTCCGGCTTGTCCGTATGAACGCCTCAGAAGTTATAAGAGCTAGAGAGCTAAAATTTTGTATATAGACTCGTGTACAAGTACAAGTTTATCAAATTTTTTCGATAACTCATTCGATATCTTTTTTATCGAGGATATTCGATAAATTTATATTGTTTTTTCAGCCTAATTTGAACACTTTTAGACATAGAAACTTCAGACTTACTGTGTATATGCATTAGATGGATACACACATTTTGTCATTTACAGACTTTGGATACCACGCCCCCTTCTCCCGAAATTTGTAAAAGACGTATTTCAAATACTAGAAACTTGAGTTTTGGAATGTACATACATTTACATATTATGATTACGTTCTGAAAGTTTCATTAAGATCGTATGTCTACAAACGAAATTATTTGACAAATAAGATCTCATAATATTGCCCACACAGCAGCGCAGCCCATGCGCAGTCGCTGCTTACTGCGCAGAGCGCGGGCTTATGCCTGCGTGTGTTTGCATGTGGGTTCAGGTTATCTCCTAGTCGAGCAGTCTCGACTAGAGCCTTCTTACTTGTTAATTATTAAGTAAGTGATTTTGCTATTGTTAAGAATCGTGCCAATATTTATATAAGTTTTTTCAAAACTATGGCAAAAACAAATATTTTAAAGAAATCACGAGGAAGTGGAGATAAGTGCATTATTGAAACATGTGGTGCGAGCTATAGAAAAGCTCTATTAATTTTCCTGTTAGACTATTTTCATTTCCATTAAAGGAGATTTATTTAAATAAGTGGATCAAAGCTTGTAATTTACCCAGTAATATCGACTGGAAAAAGGCTAAAATATGCGATATCACATTTGTAAAAGGCGTATTTCAAGTACTAGAGACTTGAGCTTCGGCATATACACGCATAGTAATGATATAATCACAATCTAAAAGTTTCATGAAGAACGTACATCCACAAAAAAAGTTATTAAACAATTAAATTCCCATGGTAAGCCGACACTGCAGCCCATGCGTGTCTATGCATGTGTGTGTGTGTTTTTTGTAAGCAGAAAGACGCGAAGAATTATTGAAATATCAGTTCTCCGAAGGGTTCAGGGGATTTCCTAGTCGAGCAATCTCGACTAGAGCTTTCTTACTTGTTAAAAAAGAAAAAACTTAAAATTCTTTTTTTGATTTATATTAACATAACCTTGCTTTGACTTTTTTTTCATATGAATTTTTGTGTTCTTGCTGACTCGATATTGTCGATTTCAGCATTGAACTTTTTGTTTGTGTCGCCATAGACTATCTAGGCATAGCACCTATAATGGATATAATAATATCCAACATACAAATCAATTATGATTTAATATGTAACTAAAGCCTGCTTAGATGGTCGGGGGGCTTTAGAATACAACCACAGAGAGAGAACGCTTGTCGTAAAAGGCGCCTAAGATTCTCAACTGGCAAGACCAAAATTTTATAAAAGTCCTGAAGTCGCTACCAGGCAAGTAAACAGAAAAATCCTGCAGGATATGATCAAGAAGATTTGCTTATGCAATCTCTTAACAAACGCTTCTAAGCCCAACGTCATTTGTAATGACGAAATATGAAATATAGTGGCCTTGCATATAACAAATCGACATGTTTTTAGAAACATGAAGAAATGATAGCAAGAATTGATGTTAGCGATTTTGTACTCCAATGGAATTCTCGACTTAGGTCAGATTTTCCAAAGGCTTGCATGACAAGCCGGTGTATATATGATCAGCAACACAAGAGGCACCGTGCAAAAGATATTTGAACTAGTTTCAACAGACTCTTTTAATAATATGGCCAATAATTTGGCCAAAGTAAAAAGACATTATTATTGGAAAAATATGACACGTCATATCAAAGAGTACATTAAGAAATGTCCAAAATGCCTAAAATCAAAAGTAAAAACAAACATAAAGACCCCAATGACAATAACGGAGACTCCGATACATGCAGTTACGTTAATAAAAAACTTAGTTTCAATTCCAATTCCGAATAAAAGTGCAACAACTGTTGCCAAGGCTATATTCGAAAATTTTGTTCTGAAGTACGGTCCAATGAAGACGTTCATTACGGGCATGGGAACAGAATATAAAAACTCGATTATAAACAACTTGTGCAAAGCCATTTTCAATGGGTTCAGGGTATATAAACATAACGTCTACTGCACACCACCACCAGACCCTAGGGACAATAGAACGAAGTCATTGAACATTCAATGAATACGTTCGTTCACTGAGAGTTCTCAGTGAGAGTTAACAGACGTGTTTAATTTTGTGCTCTGCAATTATTATTGTTTTCTTAGTTATATGGTAATGTTAAATTTCACATAATTGCGTTTCGGTTGAATATTGCAAATATCTATATTTCCTGTGCAAGGTTTGATCCGTGGTTCGCTGTGTTTTTAATAATTTACTTTTTATACCCTGAACCCATTGAAAATGGGAAATCAGGGTATAATGGTTTTGTTAAAATGTATGTAACAGGCAGAAGGAGGCGTGGCAGACCCCACAAAGTATATATATTCTTGATCAGGGCGACGAGATAAGTTGATTTAGCCCTGTCCGTCTGTCTGTCCGTCCGTCTGTCCGTCTGTCCGTCCGTCCGTCTGTCCGTATGTTTGAACGCGTCGATTTCCGAAGATACAATAGCTAGAGACTTCAACTTTTTTTTAAAATGTCCGTATATAGCACGCGCATATCGAGTTTATCACATAATTTCGATAACTTGTCCGATTATTTTTTTATCGATGAAAAACCTTATCGAATGTCAATTATTAAATTATATCTCCTACATCTTTTGAGCTAGAGTCTCCAAATTTTAAACGTAGACTCATATATACTTTTTAGAATTTCGGTTTTTGTTATAATTCACCCCCCACCCCTATATCCACCCCCTCACCCTCACCTTTGTAAAATGCGTATTTCAAATACTAGAGACTTGAGATTCGGCACTTACACGCATAGTAATGATATAATCACAATCTAAAAGTTTCATGAAGAACGTACGTCCACAAAAAAAGTTATTAAATAATTAAGTTTCAATGAGAAGCCCACACTGCAGCCCATGCGTGCGTGCCTATATGTGCCTATGTATGTGTGTGTGTGTTTCTTTTGTAAGCAAAAAGACGGGTTCAGGGGATTTCGTAGTCGAGCAGTCTCGACTAGAGCTTTCTTACTTGTTTATTTTTGTGAAGTTTTGTGTGCAGCGTCGGTTCATTAGTTTCATTATCTGCATTTTTGCTTTAGTGTTTCTATTTGTTGGCGCTCTCCCCATTTCACTCTTTCTAAGTTTGTTAGTGTTGTGTGTGCATAATTTGCTCTCACTATCTACTGTTGTTGTATTTGCCTCTCTCGAATTTTTGATTTTCGTGTTGTGCAAGTATACTCTCTCGCTGTATACTTTTGATCTGCTCTTTAACTGCTGTTTTTGTTGTTGACTCGCTCTCTCAACATATATTTTCGTTGCGCTCTGTAACGGCTGTTTTGTTGTTGGACTCGCTCTCGACACATTTATACCACTCTTTGTTTTTATACCCTGAACCCATTGAAAATGGGAAATCAGGGTATAATGGTTTTGTTAAAAGTATGTAACAGGGAGAAGGAGGCGTGGCAGACCCCACAAAGTATATTTATTCTTGATCAGGGCGACGAGAAAAGTTGATTTGGCCCTGTCCGTCTGTCTGTCCGTCCGTCCGTCCGTCCGTCCGTCTGTCCGTATGTTTGAACGCGTCGATTTCCGAAGATACAATAGCTAGAGACTTCAACTTTTTTTTAAAATGTCCGTATATAGCACGCGCATATCGAGTTTATCACATAATTTCGATAACTTGTCCGATTATTTTTTTATCGATGAAAAACCTTATCGAAAGTCAATTATAAAATTATATCTCCTACATCTTTTGAGCTAGAGTCTCCAAATTTTAAATGTAGACTCATATGTAGATTATAGAATTTCGGTTTTTTTTATAATTCACCCCCACCCCTATATCCACCCCCTCACCCTAACTTTTGTAAAAGGCGTATTTCAAATACTAGAGACTTGAGCTTCGGCATATACACGCATAGTAATGATATAATCACAATCTAAAAGTTTCATGAAGAACGTACGTCCACAAAAAAAGTTATTAAACAATTAAGTTTCCATGAGAAGCCCACACTGCAGCCCATGCGTGTTTATGCGTGCGTGCCTATATGTGCCTATGTATGTGTGTGTGTGTTTTTGTAAGCAAAAAGACGCGGAGAACTATTGAAATATCAGTTCTCCGAAGGGTTCAGGGGATTTCCTAGTCGGGCAGTCTCGACTAGAGCTTTCTTACTTGTTATACCCTGAACCCATTGAAAATGGGAAATCAGGGTATAATGGTTTTGTTAAAAGTATGTAACAGGGAGAAGGAGGCGTGGCAGACCCCACAAAGTATATATATTCTTGATCAGGGCGACGAGAAAAGTTGATTTGGCCCTGTCCGTCTGTCTGTCCGTCCGTCCGTCCGTCCGTCCGTCCGTCCGTCTGTCCGTATGTTTGAACGCGTCGATTTCCGAAGATACAATAGCTAGAGACTTCAACTTTTTTTTAAAATGTCCGTATATAGCACGCGCATATCGAGTTTATCACATAATTTCGATAACTTGTCCGATTATTTTTTTATCGATGAAAAACCTTATCGAAAGTCAATTATAAAATTATATCTCCTACATCTTTTAAGCTAGAGTCTCCAAATTTGAAATGTAGACTCATATGTAGATTATAGAATTTCGGTTTTTTTTATAATTCACCCCCACCCCTATATCCACCCCCTCACCCTCACTTTTGTAAAAGGCGTATTTCAAATACTAGAGACTTGAGCTTCGGCATATACACGCATAGTAATGATATAATCATAATCTAAAAGTTTCATGAAGAACGTACGTCCACAAAAAAGTTATTAAACAATTAAGTTTCCATGAGAAGCCCACACTGCAGCCCATGCGTGTTTATGCGTGCGTGCCTATATGTGCCTATGTATGTGTGTGTGTGTTTTTTGTAAGCAAAAAGACGCGGAGAACTATTGAAATAACAGTTCTCCGAAGGGTTCAGGGGATTTCCTAGTCGGGCAGTCTCGACTAGAGCTTTCTTACTTGTTACATTTGTGTTACATTCAGTAATTTGTGTTTGTGATCCCAATTGCCAATATGAGTTGCTGCAAAAAAGCTTGCAGTTACAAGCAGACAGTTGATTCTGCTCAACCGCAATTTATTAATTGCTGGTTGTGCGATAATATGATGCATACTAAGTGTGCAGGTCTTACTGGGCGTGAGTATGACAAGATTATGTCCACTACTAAAGCTGGTAGTGGAGGCGTACGGTGGTCTTGTCCGACTTGCTTGGAAAAACAGATCAACTTTTCTAAAATGTATAGTGCTGTGAGGGCACAATTTTTGAAACTGAAGAAGATTTCTATGCAGTTGACCAGTGACATGGCAGCTGCTGAAGAAATATTAAATCAGTACGGCTTTGAAAATCCTCTCTCTCAATTGGATACTCCTTTGTTGTCGGTAACTCCTTCTATAATTGTACCGTCACCTAATTCGCTTGCTCCTCCCTCACCTTGCGCCTCTGTTTTATCGTCGGCTCCTAATTCACTTGATCCTCCTTCACCTGGCCCCATATCTGTTTCTCATGTTGATGTTTCTATTCAAACCCAAGCCCCTGTTCCAAATTTGGATACTACTTCTATTGTTGCTCAAACAAAGAGTGATAATAAATCGGCCACTCCGGGCATCACCTTATCCGTTGTCTCTCCTCGAAAGCAAGTATTTTTATCTAGGCTTTCATCTGATACTACATGTGAGGCAGTATCGGCTTTTATTTCTAGCAAGATATCAGCCAATGTTTTTATATCGAAGTTTAGTTTCGCAACTCCGCGAGAAATTGCTTCATTTAAGATTAATGTGCCGATGGAATATTTTACAACCATATGTGACCCTAAATTCTGGCCACCTCACGTAGTCGTGCATGAATTCAAACCTAAGAATCGCAACAAATCAACTCCTGTTTCCTTGAATCCACCTTCGGTGCAATCAACATCAAACATTACACCAAAAAACTAAATGGTTTACATTCCTCTTCTCGTATGTCCCTGGTTTATCAAAATGTACGCGGCCTAAATACTAAACTTAAAAATGTATTCTTACATAGTTTTAGTGTTCAATATGATATTATTGCTTTCACTGAAACATGGTTGTGTAAAAATGTTCATAATAGCGAGATCCTTTCAAGTAATTTCACTATTTATAGACTTGACCGTGCTATGCGTAGAGGGGGTGGGGTGTTAATTGCTGTTAATTCCTGTATTCTCTCCGAAGGGTTTAGCTTTTCGTCCCTTCAAGATGCAGAGATTATAGGTGTTAAATTAACTCTCCCATCGTGCTCCTTATTTATCACTTGCTCTTACATCCCTCCATCGTCTGATATACAAGTTTATGTTCAACATATAACTTGTATTAAAGAAATTTATGATCATGTAAATGATAAAGACTTGTTTCTGGTTTTGGGTGATTTTAATATTTCCCAACACTTCTTGGTCATTAATTTTTAATGCAAATTACTTTATTCCGACTATCGATCACTATCTCTTTGATGAATTGTTTAACTTGTCTATGTTTCAGATTAACTCTATTTCAAACCATCTAAATCGCACTCTAGATCTTGTGTTTGTTAATCATGATTCGCTCATTAATGTCGCGAGATCAACTCCTTTCTGCTTACCAGAGGATACACATCATCCCACTTTAGAGGTTTTATTCAGTGTTGATAATCCTCCCACTAATACTCCAATGCCTTCTAAGCTTAGTCGCTGTTATCGTAAATGCAATTTTGTTCTTCTTAATGAATTAATTAATTCAACAGACTGGTCTATTTTATAT
The DNA here is from genome assembly GCA_035045965.1 of Drosophila aldrichi. NCBI lineage: Eukaryota > Metazoa > Arthropoda > Insecta > Diptera > Drosophilidae > Drosophila > Drosophila aldrichi. The sequence continues at coordinate 264,548 of JAWNOM010000374.1, read as the reverse complement.
GAGTCGGTTGATATTAATTTGGCAGCATCGTTCTTTTATTCTACCTTAAACTCTATTCTGGATGTTTGTGTCCCTCTCTGCCGTATTTCGCCGGTTTCAAATAAGCCACCTTGGTTTACCAAAACACTTTCGAACTTAAGAAACATTAAAACCAAACGTTTCAAAAATTATAAAAAATCTGGTTCAAGTGTTGACTGGTCCAAATATTCCATTGCCAAGTCAAATTTCAATCTTTTAAATTCTAGTTGTTATGAGAATTATCTTATACGTTGCAAACGTCAGTTTGCTCGAGGTCCTAAACAATTTTACTCATTTGTTAATTCGAAGCGTAAATCTTCTGGTTTGCCGTCCTCATTTGTCCTTGGTAGTGTAAAAACTTGCAATGACCAGGATTCCTCTGACCTATTTGCTGATTTTTTTCAATCCACTTATTCTTCTGCTGATCTCTACAACAACTCATATCCATATTCACTTGCTGAATTTGGGTCTATAAATGCTCCTAAAGTTACTGCAGCCTCTCTGGCTGCAGCCATTAGGACATTGAAATCATCTTTCTCTCCTGGTGCAGATAATATTCCTAGTTGTGTGATTAAAGAGTGCAGTGTTTCTCTTCAGTCACATCTACTAAAATTGTTTAACTTGTCCTTGGATACTTCTGTGTTCCCGTCAATTTGGAAAGCTTCTTTTATCATTCCCTTATATAAAAAAGGTGGAAGATCTGATATTTCCAATTATTGAGGCATTGCCAAATTATCTGCTATTCCGAAGTTATTTGAGAAAATAGTAACGTCGGCCTTGCAGCATTTTTGCAAATCGATTATTCAACCATCTTAACATGGTTTTGTTCAAAATCGATCAACATCCTCTAATTTACTTGAGTTTTCTTCGCTCATTAATGACAGCTTTGTTAAAAAAATGCAAACCGATGTTATTTATACTGACTTCAGTAAGGAATTTGACTCTGTACATCATCGCATACTAATTCTTAAGCTTGAACGCTTAGGATTTTCACCTAGACTTGTGTCTTGGATTTCTTCCTATTTAATGGGTAGAACCCAAAGAGTCTTGCTGAGAACAGCTATGTCTAAAGAGATCTTTGTATCGTCTGGTGTACCTCAGGGTAGCCATTTGGGTCCATTGCTCTTTTCCCTTTTCATAAATGACCTTCCTAGCTGTATCTCACATTCTACCATATTCATGTATGCTGATGATGTTAAACTTTGCCTTTCTTACTCCAATGCAAATGGTCATCATCACCTTCAAGATGACCTAAATGCATTTCAACTTTGGTGTGTGGCAAACCAGCTGGACTTAAATTGTTCAAAGTGTATGACAATGACCTTCAGTCGTACCGTTCCTCTAATTGCTGATTATAAAATCAGCAACATTTCCCTAAGACGCATCTATACAGTCAAAGATCTTGGTGTGCTCTTTGACTGTAAACTTAACTTCAATCTTCATATTTCTACCATCGTTAATGAAGCCAAAAGTGTGCTTGGCTTTATTAAACGTTGGTCTAAGGAATTTAAAGACCCTTTTACCACCAAGCGATTATTTACTTCGCTTGTGCGTCCTATCTTAGAGTACTGCTCTGTTGTATGGTCTCCTCAGCATAAACTGTATCAGGATCGAATTGAATCGGTCCAAAAACAGTTTCTTCTCTTTGCCTTAAGAGACCTTAGATGGGACAGTAATGTACGATTACCGTCTTATCATAGTAGGCTCCAGCTGATTGACCTTCCATCACTAACCAATCGCAGAACAATTCTAGGAATTGTTTTTTTGCATAAATTGATTAGTGGTGACATTGACTCAGCCTCTCTGTTGGGTCGTCTAAGTTTTTCGGTTCCGTCCCGAACAACTAGACACTATCGGCCTCTCCACTTACCAGTCTGCACTAGGGATTATTCTTTGCACAGCGCGTTTTATGTCCTTTGTCTGTTCGATTATTCCCTTACTCTTTTCTTTTTTGATTTCTCATCTATATTATCCCTTTCGCAGCTTCTTTTAATATCTTCATTTTGCGTTTTCTGTATTTAAATCTTTCCTAATTGTTTTTTCTTTACTCTTTTTTTATACCCTGAACCCATTGAAAATGGGAAATCAGGGTATAATGGTTTTGTTAAAAGTATGTAACAGGGAGAAGGAGGCGTGGCAGACCCCACAAAGTATATATATTCTTGATCAGGGCGACAAACTGAATCGATTTAGCCATGTCCGTCTGTCCGTCTGTCCGTCTGTCCGTCTGTCCGTATGTATGAACGCGTCGATTTCCGAATCTACAATAGCTAGAGACCTCAACTTTTTTTTAAAATGTCCGTATATAGCGCGCGCATATCAAGTTTATCACAGAAGATCGATAACTCGTCCGATTATTTTTTTATCGATGAAAAACCTTATCGAAAGCCAGTTATAAAATTATATCTCCTACATCTTTTGAGCTAGAGTCTCCAAATTTTAAATGTAGACTTATATGCACTTTATAGAATTTCGGTTTTTGTTATAATTCACCCCCCGCCCCTATATCCACCCCCTCACCCTCACTTTTGTAAAAGGCGTATTTCAAATACTAGAGACTTGAGCTTCGGCATATACACGCATAGTAATGATATAATCACAATCTAAAAGTTTCATGAACAACGTACGTCCACAAAAAAAGTTATTAAACAATTAATTTTCCATGAGAAGCCCACACTGCAGCCGATGCGTGTTTATGCGTGCGTGCCTATATGTGCCTATGTACATATGTATGTGTGTGTGTGTTTCTTTTGTAAGCAAAAAAACGCGGAGAATTATTGAAATATCAGTTCTCCGAAGGGTTCAGGGGATTTCCTAGTCGGGCAGTCTCGACTAGAGCTTTCTTACTTGTTTTTTTTTTTTTTTTTTTGTAATTATTATAGTTCTTTTTTTATACCCTGAACCCATTGAAAATGGGAAATCAGGGTATAATGGTTTTGTTAAAATGTATGTAACAGGCAGAAGGAGGCGTGGCAGACCCCACAAAGTATATATATTCTTGATCAGGGCGACGAGAAAAGTTGATTTAGCCCTGTCCGTCTGTCTGTCCGTCCGTCTGTCCGTCTGTCCGTCTGTCCGTCCGTCCGTCTGTCCGTATGTTTGAACGCGTCGATTTCCGAAGATACAATAGCTAGAGACTTCAACTTTTTTTTAAAATGTCCGTATATAGCACGCGCATATCGAGTTTATCACATAATTTCGATAACTTGTCCGATTATTTTTTTATCGATGAAAAACCTTATCGAATGTCAATTACTAAATTATATCTCCTACATCTTTTGAGCTAGAGTCTCCAAATTTGAAATGTAGACTCATATGTTGATTATAGAATTTCGGTTTTTTTTATAATTCACCCCCACCCCTATATCCACCCCCTCACCCTCACCTTTGTAAAAGGCGTATTTCAAATACTAGAGACTTGAGCTTCGGCATATACACGCATAGTAATGATATAATCATAATCTAAAAGTTTCATGAAGAACGTACGTCCACAAAAAAAGTTATTAAACAATTAAGTTTCCATGAGAAGCCCACACTGCAGCCCATGCGTGTTTATGCGTGCGTGCCTATATGTGCCTATGTATGTGTGTGTGTGTTTCTTTTGTAAGCAAAAAGACGCGGAGAATTATTGAAATATCAGTTCAACGAAGGGTTCAGGGGATTTCCTAGTCGGGCAGTCTCGACTAGAGCTTTCTTACTTGTTTTTTCTTTTTTTGTTTTTTATTTATTATTATTATTTGTGTTTGTTTATTTTATTTGATTTTTTTTTTATTTTTTTATTTTTTTTTTTTGAATTTCATATAGTTAATATATATGCCTTTAATATGTTGTTTAAGTTTTCTTACTAACACCTTTTCTTTCATAGCTTCACTAGTAGCACTGACCATATTTGGCTGTGAAATGTGGGCATAGCTGGCCGGACTGGCAAATAAAACACCCCTATCGGGTCGGTGCTACTAGTGATATTCTCTGTACTTTGGTTAGGCTTTTTTATACCCTGAACCCATTGAAAATGGGAAATCAGGGTATAATGGTTTTGTTAAAAGTATGTAACAGGGAGAAGGAGGCGTGGCAGACCCCACAAAGTATATATATTCTTGATCAGGGCGACAAACTGAATCGATTTAGCCATGTCCGTCTGTCCGTCTGTCCGTCTGTCCGTCCGTCCGTCTGTCCGTCTGTCCGTCTGTCCGTATGTATGAACGCGTCGATTTCCGAAGCTACAATAGCTAGAGACCTCAACTTTTTTTTAAAATGTCCGTATATAGCGCGCGCATATCAAGTTTATCACCAGAAATCGATAACTCGTCCGACTATTTTTTTATCGATGAAAAACCTTATCGAAAGCCAGTTATAAAATTATATATCCTACATCTTTTGAGCTAGAGTCTCCAAATTTTAAATGTAGACTTATATGTACTTTATAGAATTTCGGTTTTTGTTATAATTCACCCCCCACCCCTATATCCACCCCCTCACCCTCACTTTTGTAAAAGGCGTATTTCAAATACTAGAGACTTGAGTTTCGGCATATACACGCATAGTAATGATATAATCACAATCTAAAAGTTTCATGAAGAACGTACGTCCACAAAAAAAGTTATTAAACAATTAAGTTTCCATGAGAAGCCCACACTGCAGCCCATGCGTGTTTATGCGTGCGTGCCTATATGTGCCTATGTATGTGTGTGTGTGTTTCTTTTGTAAGCAAAAAGACGTGGAGAATTATTGAAATATCAGTTCTCCGAAGGGTTCAGGGGATTTCCTAGTCGGGCAGTCTCGACTAGAGCTTTCTTACTTGTTTTAATTATAAGTTGACTCCATTGCTTGTCAATTATCCTTAAGGAAATAAATAAATAAATAAATAAAATAATAATCTCTGCAGACAAAACTGATTGGGATATTGTTTCAACACTACACCATCAGCAACGCATGAATATTGTCCATAAGAACTAGTCTTTGGTAGACTACCAAGACCAAGAAATGAACCCCCGAAACCCCCCCCCCTGTATACGCACCTGTTTACTTTCCATTTTTATTTCACTTTAATTCAAATTAAACTTTTAAACCTAATATATACATATATACATATATATATTGATATCATATATATCATCATTCTAATCATTCTGCACTTCTTTTATGCATACATACATACACATGCACAAGTCTCTAGTATTTGAAATACATTTTTTACGAATTGGGGGCGAAGGGGGCGTGGTATCCAAAATCTTTAAATGACAAAATGTGTGTATCTATCAAATGTATATACGCAGTAATTTTGAAGTCTTCAGGTTCAAAAATGTGGAAATTAGGCTGAAAAAACAATATATATTTATCGATTATCCTCGATAAAAAAGATATCGAATGATTTATCGAAAAAATATGATAAACTCGTACTGCGTATGGTATACACGAGTCTACATACAAAATTTCAGCTTTCTAGCTCTTATAACTTCTGAGATCGACGCACTCATACAGACGGACAGACGGACGGACATACGGACGGACGGACGGACGGACAGACGGACGGACGGACGGACGGACAGACGGACAGGGCTATATCGACTCAGCTCATCGCCCTGATCAAGAATATATATACTTTATGGGGTCTGCGATGATTCCTTCTGCCTGTTACATACTTTTCACAAAACCATTATACCCTGATTTCCCATTTTCAATGGGTTCAGGGTATAAAAAAAATTAAAATTACTGCTTAGAATTATGTTATTTTTCGTAAGGAGGGGGATGTAGCATGTTCTGTATTATCAAGTGACCACTGTACTCAGTAAAACACTTTAAAATATTATTAATATATTGTATCACTTTGTTACAATATTTATGCACATAACATTCGAGTGCAAATAGCTTTAAGTACATTGCTGACTAGGCAGATCTTACAGCGCAAGACTCCGTCGCAATAAGTAATATGATACATCCTGGCTCACCCGCTGTGGCGGCATACATATAAACACATTTTTATGTAAACATTATATACATACATATACATTTATACATTAATACACATAAACATTTTTACACTTATAAACATATATGTATGTATTCATATGTCGAAGTGCAAGTAGTACTAATATGTTGGCGCGCACTGTAATTGTGCTTCTATTTTCTGTTATGCGTGCCTTCGCACTTGTGTGTGTGTGAGTTGAGCCTGTGTGTTCGATGCCCTTGAACAAAGAATGTTCTATGACAGAGTATGGTGGTTGTTTTGGTCACACATCAGCGCAACTTGCATAGTGAAGTTATTGAGAGTATTTGGTGGTCAGTATGTGAAATAGGAGCTGTTTGCTATTCTCGGAATTTCGCGACTGTTGTAATTTCATAAGAATATTGCGTCCGCCGTTTGGTGTATTGTAATTGGTCGAATATGATTTGTAACATAGAAATGTCCCGTTGTAGCTGGGCGACAGCGTTTGCAGCTGTCGCTGAGTGTGGTTCGGTGGCAAGCACAAGAAATAGTTGAGACAAAGAAGTCAGTAACGTTTAGAACTTGTCCGCCGCCGAAACTCGCTGGTGCTTCAACAATGAATAAAGAGAATACTAGTGCTTCAACATCAGAAGTGGGATCTGGCTCACTATCTAACACTTCGAATGAGCCATGGCGAATATTTATTGAGCAATAAAATAAAAATTTAATCGAGTTTGTAAAAGCGTTGCAATCAACGGCAGCTGAAACAACAAATAATAAGACAAGTGTTGCCAAAATTCAACGCAGAAGTTGCTGGCGCCGACGCAGTGAATATCATCATGGCGGAATGCTCATTGGTCAAAGAAAAGATAAGTTCTAAGTTAGTTGGTAAAAGAATTAACAATGTAGTTATGCTAAAGGGTATTGGCAATGGTAGAATTTGTAGAGTACATTGCAAATACTTAGTAATTAACAATTATTGCATTGAGATACTATTCCATGTTTTTAGGGATGAAAATGGGTTTCATATCATTATGAAAATTGTAAACCGTTGCTCAAATGATAATATATTTGTTGAATGGAATACCGATCTCGTTGACGAAGATAAAGATACGCTAACCTCCATATTGGAAAAATATTCAAAATCTTTTATTAAAGGTATTCCTTCTTCGAGAGTTAATACAGGAGCCATGAAAATTAAATTAATAGACCCTAGAAAAACTGTATTTGTTTTGTGCTTTGATATCAGAAGTGGCCTATGACTATTACTGGTTTGAAAACATGTCCAGGTATATACGAAAGTTCGTCGAAAGCTGGTCTAATTCTATAAAAACTGATGATTATATGTCTACGCCCACTAGGGGCGTGGGAAATCGGACCTGAAGGTATAGTGATTTTTCAAATTTTGTTATATTTTGGGCACTATTGAAGCTAGCGAACTGTAATTTAGTATATATACGCGGGTTGACCACCCAAGTCCAACGAGCTATGGTGGATATATCTCCGCTAAAGGGGGCGTGACAAATCGCAAAAGTTTATGTCTCCTACAGTATAAGAGCTAGAAGTTTCAAATTTGGATATTTGAGTTACTGATAACCTCCTCTATCGATGCCCCAAAAAGAACTTTTACGCGTTTTTAGGGGCGTGGCATATCAAAAAATACTCTGTAATTTTCTTATTTTTGAAGCGTAAGCATCCAAACTTTGCAGTTAGGTTACCGTTAGCTAGTTCTAAGAACTGGCCAAGTGTACGCCCAGTAGGGGCGTGGCAAATCGAGAAAACCTGCAGTATTAGAGCTAAGCTTGGCTACTAAATTGCTGATGGGATGTAAATGAGTCCGAAGTCGGAAACTACTACAACGTTCTTACTTGTTTTCCCATAGTGCACTGTCAAGAAACTCTTTAACTCATAAACTCATACATATTGTTCTAAATAAGATAATACATAGTAAGAGTTGTCGACGACAGCAAGGGTTTCTTACGTGCCACTTTCGAAGAATACCCATGCCGTAGAATGGCCTGGCGGACTGTTTCGTGGGGCACATCCATGCTCTTCTTTGAGCTCCTTGGCAAGAGTTCTGGTCGAATCGAAATTTGCTTTGATCTTTCGCATCATAAGGCGGTTTGCCCGATCAGATATCTTTTGTTTCCAGGCGCCTATTCCTTTGCCTCAAATCTTCCCTCGTTTTCCGCGCGACTGAGAACGTTGTATATTTTTTTTTTTCGACACGAAAAACATTTCCACTGATTCTGGAACTGATTTGCCCAACTGCCGAATCCAAAAGATCAATAGGACAACATCGAAACTTAATCTCTTTCTTTACTAATCAAAATTTGAATTGCTTTTTTCATGTGAACTCAGCCAAATTTCGCACAAAGTGAAAAATAAACACAAAAATCGAGATGCGTACATAGATTCTAAAAGCATAGTTCACGGTAAAGCACCATTCCTTCTTAGAATGAGAGCAAAACAGACGAAGAGAACAAAATGTGTAGTTTTTTGACAGTGTCAAATATGAGTAATATGTTTTTGTTGTTTTTTACGTAACACCCTTATTGTTTTTGTTTCTGATTTTATAATTTGATTTTAAAAAAATCTATTAAACAGTTAATCATTGAACAAAATTAGCTATATTAAACAAAACTCCTTTATTTTTGTACATAAAGTAAAAACAAGTAAGAAGACTCTAGTCGAGACTGCTCGACTAGGGGATACCCTGAACCCTCCAAGCTGATATTCTAATCATTGTGCACTTCTTTTATGCACACATACATACACATGCATACACACGCATACATATGCCCGCGCTCTGCTAACTGCGCAGTAAGCAGCGACTGCGCTTGGGCTGCGCTGCAGTGTGGGCAATATTATGAGATTTTATTTGTTGAATGATTTCGTTTGTAGACATACAATCTTAATGAACGTAATCAGAACGTAATCATAATATGTAATCATAATATGTAAATGTATGTACATTCCAAAGCTCATGTCTCTAGTATTTGAAATACGTCTTTTACAAATTGAGGGCGAAGGGGGCGTGGTATCCCAAATCTGTAAATTGCAAAATGTGTGTATCCATTTAATGCATATACACAGTGAATCTGAAGTCTATATGTCTAATAGTGTTGAAATTAGGCTGAAAAAACAATATAAATTTATCGAATATCCTCGATAAAAAAGATATCGAATGAGTTATCGAAAAATTTGATAAACTTGTACTGCGTATGGTATACACGAGTCTACATACAAAATTTCAGCTCTCTAGCTTTTATAACTTCTGAGATCTAGGCGTTCATACGGACGGACGGACGGACAGACGGACAGGGCTATATCAACTCAGCTCGTCGCCCTGATCAAGAATATATATACTTTATGGGGTCTGTCACGCCTCCTTCTGACTGTTACATACCTTTCACAAAACCATTATACCCTGATTTCCCATTTTCAATGGGTTCAGGGTATAAAAATTAAGTTTTGCCCACTGTGTAAAGTGTTTCTTGACAGAAAGCAAGCATTTGAAGCCCAAAATAAAATTTACAAAAACGATCGAAAATCAAAATATATGTAAGTGACGTATTCAATAGAGCAGTAGACCCTTCAGACCAACCTATTTCTAGTCTCAGTTTGAAAGAACGAGCACTTCTAGAGGAATTTAGTTTCAAACCTTCTGAAACATTTGGAAAGATTGCTGGTTCAACCGAAAGCGTAGAAGAGGAAGATGGTACTGAAGACACATATAAAAAGAAATATCGAATGAATTGTATTGAGTTGGAATAAGAAAATGATGACTAAATTGATATTCACGGTTAGCCCACAAGAGCTTGTCTGGGACTCAAGAATTTTCGTTGCAATAACCGCATGGACGCTATAAGCGAAAGGGGTGGGGCGTGGCTCTTTTTAAAAAATAAAAAATCCGAGATTATAAAAAATTAGTATTATTATATATATATTTCAAACTACTATCTCTTCAGGACATTTAATGCCAAAAATTCGGGCATTTGGGTAAACCCATAATGGATTGGGGGAATTAGGCAAATGGATCTGGTAGTGTTTGAGCCTTTAATGAGAATTTGACAGTCGGTAACGCCCGACTGCAACGTTATTAATTCTTAGCTTCTTGTAGAATCGCAACGAGTATATAATTAAACAAGTGAGAAAGCTCTAGTCGAGACTGCTCGACTAGGAAATCCCCTGAACCCTTCGGAGAACTGATATTTCAATAATTCTTCGCGTCTTTCTGCTTACACAAAACACACACACACATGCATAGACACACATAGGCGCGCACGCATAAACACGCATGGGCTGCAGTGTCGGCTTAATTCTTTAATAACTTTTTTTGTAGATGTACGTTCTTCATGAAACTTTTAGATTGTGATTATATCATTACTATGCGTGTTTATGCCGAAGCTCAAGTCTCTAGTATTTGAAATACGCCTTTTACAAATGTGAGGGTGAGGGGGTGGATATAAGGGTGGGGGGTGAATTATAACAAAAATCGAAATTCTATAAAGTACATATAAGTCTACATTTAAAATTTGAAGACTCTAGCTCTAAAGATGTGGGAGATATAATTTTATAACTGTCTTTCGATAAGGTTTTTTATCGATAAAAAAATAACGGGACAAGTTATCGATCTTTTGTGATAAACTTGATATGCGCGCTGTATATACGGTCATTTTAAAAAAAAGTTGAAGTCTCTAGCTATCGTAGCTTCGGAAATCGACGCGTTCATACATACGGACGGACGGACGGACGGACGGACGGACGGACGGACGGACAGACAGACGGACAGGGCTAAATCAACTTATCTCGTCGCCCTGATCAAGAATATATATACTTTGTGGGGTCTGCCACGCCTCCTTCTCCCTGTTACATACTTTTAACAAAACCATTATACCCTGATTTCCCATTTTCAATGGGTTCAGGGTATAAAAACACATTTTATTTTACTAACTATTTCTATAATACTTAATATCTAATATATGAAAGCTATACTTTAGTTAATATGATATTTTTTTTATACAGTTTTTACCTGAATCATGTGAACAATTTTTCAAAACAATATATTTTGCTGGTGCGCTCCTAGATGATTGTAAAGCAATATTTAAATATCACATGTTGGAAATGGGTAACTGCTTCATTTCTAATAATCTTATGGACTAGTAAGTATCTTATACATTTAATATTATACATATATATAAGTTAACGATCGTGACGCCTTGTTACTCTAGTGGCGGCCACGTCCAGGGTTATACTTATCGTGATTTAGTTTTAAAGATTCGGACTTAAATCTTTATAATATCTCAATGAATTGTTAGTATTTGTTGTTATTCAAAGTATCAAATCAGATGCCAGTACAACTAATTGTGAATGATTTTTATTTTTTTTAAATTGTTTCGAGCCCCAGAGCGGGCGAGTTTATGTTAATTTTTTTAATTGTTTCAAAATATTTATATATTTAATTAAATGAGTTTACTATTTCTCTTATATTTTTAAATAAACAATTAAGAAAGCTCTACGAGTAGTCGAGACTACTCGACTAGGAAATCCCCTGAACTCTTCGGAGAAGTGATATTTCAATAATTCTTCGCGTCTTTCTGCTTACAAAAAAAAACACACACACACACATGCATAGACACACATAGGCGCGCACGCTTAAACACGCATGGGCTGCAGTGTCGGCTTACCATGGGAATTTAATTGTTTAATAACTTTTTTTGTGGATGTACGTTCTTCATGAAACTTTTAGATTGTGATTATATCATTACTATGCGTGTATGTATATGCCGAAGCTCAAGTGTCGGCTTACCATGGGAATTTAATTGTTTAATAAATTTTTTTGTGGATGTACGTTCTTCATGAAACTTTTAGATTGTGATTATATCATTACTATGCGTGTATATGCCGAAGCTCAAGTCTCTAGTATTTGAAATACGCCTTTTACAAAGGTGAGGGTGAGGGGGTGGATATAAGGGTGGGGGTGAATTATAACAAAAATCGAAATTCTATAAAGTACATATGAGTCTACATTTAAAATTTGAGGACTAGCTCTAAAGATGTGGGAGATTTAATTTTATAACTGTATTTCGATAAGGCTTTTATCGATAAAAAATAACGGGATGAGTTATCGATCTTTTGTGATAAACTAGATATGCGCCAGTTACCAATATACCACCGTACTCTTCCTCTTGACACACGCTTCATGAGAAAGAAGCAACAACAACAGTGGCAGCAGCAACAACAGCGGCGACAACAGTAACAGTGGCGGCAGCGGCAGCAGCATACATATGTTAAGATGATAAAATAAAAGCCCAGAGTCAGTGAGAACTCAACACTTAAACTAACCAGACGTTCTTTTCTTTACCACACTAACACATACATAAGTTTGCATTATTTATTATTAAAAAGAACATACTGGTAATTGGCGCAGCCGGTACGATCTGAATTTACAAGGTAAAAAAAACAAGTAAGAAAGCTCTAGTCGAGACTGCTCGACTCCCCTGAACCCTTCTTTTTGCTTACAAAAGAAACACACACACACATACACAGGCACATATAGGCACGCACGCATAAACACGCATGGGCTGCAGTGTGGGCTTCTCATGGAAACTTAATTGTCTTTCGATAAGGTTTTTTATCGATAATAAAATAACGGGATGAGTTATCGAGCTTTTGTGATAAACTTGATATGCGCGCTGTATATACGGTCATTTTAAAAAAAAGTTCAAGTCTCTAGCTATTGTATCTTCGGAAATCGACGCGTTCATACATACGGACGGACGGACGGACGGACGGACAGACAGACGGACAGGGCTAAATCAACTTATCTCGTCGCTCTGATCAAGAATATATATACTTTGTGGGGTCTGCCACGCCTCCTTCTCCCTGTTACATACTTTTAACAAAACCATTATACCCTGATTTCCCATTTTCAATGGGTTCAGGGTATAAAAAAAAAAAAACAAGTAAGAAAGCTCTAGTCGAGACTGCTCGACTACGAAATCCCCTGAACCCTTCTTTTTGCTTACAAAAGAAACACACACACACATACACAGGCACATATAGGCACGCACGCATAAACACGCATGGGCTGCAGTGTGGGCTTCTCATGGAAACTTAATTGTTTAATAATTTTTTTTGTGGATGTACGTTCTTCATGAAACTTTTAGATTGTGATTATATCATAACTATGCGTGCATATGCCGAAGCTCAAGTCTCTAGTATTTGAAATACGCCTTTTACAAAAGTGATGGTGAGGGGGTGGATATAGGGGTGGGGGGTGAATTATAACAAAAACCGAAATTCTATAAAGTACATACTAGTCTACATTTAAAATTTGGAGACTCTAGCTCAAAAGATGTAGGAGATATAATTAAATAATTGACTTTCGATAAGGTTTTTCATCGATAAAAAAATAATCGGACGAGTTATCGTTTTTTTGTGACAATCTCGATATGCGCGTGCTATATACGGACATTTTAAAAAAAAGTTGAAGTCTCTAGCTATTGTATCTTCGGAAATCGACGCGTTCAAACATACGGACAGACAGACGGACGGACGGACAGACAGACGGACAGGGCTAAATCAACTTATCTCGTCGCCCTGATCAAGAATATATATACTTTGTGGGGTCTGCCACGCCTCCTTCTGCCTGTTACATACATTTTAACAAAACCATTATACCCTGATTTCCCATTGAAAATGGGTTCAGGGTATAAAAACACCCCACTTGTGCATATATACATATGTACATACATACATATCTCATATGTAATTACAAATTACAATATACAAATATAAACAAGTAAGAAAGCTCTAGTCGAGACTGCCCGACTAGGAAATCCCCTGAACCCTTCGGAGAACTGATATTTCAATAATTCTCCGCGTCTTTTTGCTTACAAAAGAAACACACACACACATACATAGGCACATATAGGCACGCACGCATAAACACACATGGGCTGCAGTGTGGGCTTCTCATGGAAACTTAATTGTTTAATAACTTTTTTTGTGGACGTACGTTCTTCATGAAACTTTTAGATTGTGATTATATCATTACTATGCGTGTATATGCCGAAAGTCTCTAGTCTCTAGTATTTGAAATACGCCTTTTACAAAAGTGAGGGTGAGGGGGTGGATATAGGGGTGGGGGGTAAATTATAACAAAAACCGAAATTCTATAAAGTACATATGAGTCTACATTTAAAATTTGGAGACTCTAGCTCAAAAGATGTAGGAGATATAATTTTATAACTGGCTTTCGATAAGGTTTTTCATCGATAAAAAAATAATCGGACGAGTTATCGATTTCTAGTGATAAACTTGATATGCGCGCGCTATATACGGACATTTTAAAAAAAAGTTGAGGTCTCTAGCTATTGTAGCTTCGGAAATCGACGCGTTCATACATACGGACAGACGGACAGACGGACAGACGGACGGACGGACAGACGGACAGACGGACAGACGGACATGGCTAAATCGATTCAGTTTGTCGCCCTGATCAAGAATATATATACTTTGTGGGGTCTGCCACGCCTCCTTCTCCCTGTTACATACTTTTAACAAAACCATTATACCCTGATTTCCCATTTTCAATGGGTTCAGGGTATAAATATGCTGTGATTGGGCCGGATCAATCGTTGATAACTGCTTTTATCGCAACATTATTAAATAGAATAAAAGACATTAAAATGTGCATATATAAGTATGTACATATGTACATACATACATATGTATATAAGTACATATGTATTTATGTATGCATATGTACTCACATATGTACGCGTATATGCATACATACATGTGTATGTGACCATCTTGTAGTGTGATGCACTGTTTAAAAAACTGCGAACAGTTTTCGCAGTTCTGTTATTGCTAGAACTGTTGCTGCGAGCATTTTCGACAGTCGCAGTCGCAGCAAAAGCAAAAACATTTCTAGATCAGCAGCACAGCGCTTCGGGAATCGACAGCTTCGGCAGTTTTGAGAATGCTAGACTGTTGCTGCGAACATTTTCGACAGTCGCAGTCGCAGCTAGAGCAAAAACTGTCGACTGTCGAACAGCACAGCAGACAGCTTTCACAGTTTTTGCTTTGCTTCCTAGCTTCCTGGAAACAGTAATTGAAAACCTGCCGCTCTTCCAAGAAGATGACGAATATAAAAATAAAATAAATAATCGCCATTATAAATAAATAATTAAAATGTTGTTAATTTTCAATCATTTCTTTCAGTTACAAAAGTTACCAAAAGAAAGCTTTGGCGATTATTTATTTTTTTATTCGTCATCTTCTTGGAAAAGCGGCAGGTTTTCAATTACTGTTTCCAGGAAGCTAGGAAGCAAAGCAAAAACTGTGAAAGCTGTCTGCTGTGCTGTTCGACAGTCGACAGTTTTTGCTCTAGCTGCGACTGCGACTGTCGAAAATGTTCGCAGCAACAGTCTAGCATTCTCAAAACTGCCGAAGCTGTCGATTCCCGAAGCGCTGTGCTGCTGATCTAGAAATGTTTTTTGCTTTTGTTGCGACTGCGACTGTCGAAAATGCTCGGAGCAACAGTTCTAGCAATAACAGAACTGCGAAAACTGTTGGCTGCAGAAGCACAGCACAGACAAAATTTTACGACTGAATAATTTTAACAATAACAACAAGAATTACGACAACCCCTCAAAAACCCAGTATACTAATAACAATCAAAAAAGAAATAATCATCCAAACCCCTTTAACTTAAATAATAACAATTAAAACCAAACAAAACATGTGTAGTTTATACTTCAGATCATATATTTAAAATACTCCAGGAAACATACATATATAAAACACTTCAATTAAACTTGCCAAACTCAACCAACACAGACAATCCCCACTTCAATAGTCAATTAATGAAACCATATTTAGAAAAGAAAATCGAAGGAATAAACTAACACCAAGGTTCTCTAAACATAAAGTCCTACGAGATAATGGTAACACCCTGATCACTACACGGTTACAAAAAAATATATAAATCCAAAATAAGAAGAAATAAAATAAAATAAAACTACTGTATATTTAATCAATTATTGTTATTATTATTATTGCTATTAACATAAACACCATTGTAAAACTTCCTTAGTCTAGTACAACCATTATGTATCAACTTTAATCATTGTAAACCGAAAAAAGATAGTTAAGATAGATTGGTCTCAACATTGCCATCCGAAAAATCACAGAAGGTGAAACTACCAACTACGCTCAGATCAAACCAACAGACTCCAGTTGTTATGACCTTCGCTTCGCTTTGGGGAGGGAGGAGTTACCAATATACCACCGTACTCTTCCTCTTGACACACGCTTCATGAGAAAGAAGCAACAACAACAGTGGCAGCAGCAACAACAGCGGCGACAACAGTAACAGTGGCGGCAGCGGCAGCAGCATATGTTAAGATGATAAAATAAAAACCCAGAGTAAGTGAGAACTCAACACTTAAACTAACCAGACGTTCTTTTCTTTACCACACTAACACATACATACGTTTGCATTATTTATTATTAACAAGTAAGAAAGCTCTAGTCAAGATTGCTCGACTAGGAAATCCCCTGAACCCTTCGGAGAACTGATATTTCAATAATTCTTCGCGTCTTTCTGCTTACAAAAAACACACACACACATGCATAGACACATATAGGCGTGCACGCATAAACACGCATGGGCTGCAGTGTCGGCTTACCATGGGAATTTAATTGTTTAATAACTTTTTTTGTGGATGTACGTTCTTCATGAAACTTTTAGATTGTGATTATATCATTACTATGCGTGTATATGCCGAAGCTCAAGTCTCTAGTATTTGAAATACGCCTTTTACAAATGTGATATCGCATATTTTAGCCTTTTTCCAGTCAATATTACTGGGTAAATTACAAGCTTTGATCCACTTATTTAAATAAATCTCCTTTAATGGAAATGAAAATAGTCTAACAGGAAAATTAATAGAGCTTCTTCTATAGCTCGCACCACATGTTTCAATAATGCACTTATCTCCACTTCCTCGTGATTTCTTTAAAATATTTGTTTTTGCCATAGTTTTGAAAAAACTTATATAAATATTGGCACGATTCTTAACAATAGCAAAATCACTTACTTAATAATTAACAAGTAAGAAGGCTCTAGTCGAGACTGCTCGACTAGGAGATACCGTACTACAGTTACTGCAAGTGCGGTCTTACTGCAAAGCTGTGCGACTTGCGTGCCCACGCCTCAATAAAAAAAAAAGGTGCACTAAGTGGATTTACACAAAAAGAAAAAATTGATTTTAGGCAAACTCCTCTTTGTGGCAAAGCACAATTCAGTTGCTCCAATAAACCACCTGGGCAGTCTCTGCCAACAAAAGTTTTTCGACAGTATTACTGCGTCTCGCATAAAGCTGCACCGTACGAAATGTGCATATATTATAAAAAATGCTACGAGTACACATTGCCTCCTAAATGTATGCAAGCAGTAAGCAATCGAGCTTATTATCCAGACGAAGAGGCAGTGAGTTTGGATGAACTCATAAATGAGCTGCAGGCCTAATCAAATTTAACATTAACGTGAATTAAAAACAAGTAAGAAAGCTTTAGTCGAGACTGCCCGACTAGGAAATCCCCGAACCCTTCGGAGAACTGATATTTCAATAATTCTCCGCGTCTTTTTATTTACAAAACAAACACACACACACACGCACACACATACATAGGCACATATAGGCACGCACGCATAAACACGCATGGGCTGCAGTGTGGGCTTCTCATGGAAACTTAATTGTTTAATAACTTTTTTTGTGGACGTACGTTCGTCATGAAACTTTTAGATTGTGATTATATCATTAATATGCGTGTATATGCCGAAACTCAAGTCTCTAGTATTTGAAATACGCCTTTTACAAAAGTGATGGTGAGGGGGTGGATATAGGGGCTGGGGGTGAACTATAACAAAAACCGAAATACTATAAAGTACATATGAGTCAACATTTAAAATTTGGAGACTCTAGCTCAAAAGATGTAGAAGATATAATTTTATAACTGGCTTTCGATAAGGTTTTTCATCGATAAAAAAATAATCGGACGAGTTATCGATTTCTAGTGATAAACTTGATATGAGCGCGCTATATACGGACATTTTAAAAAAAAGTTGAGGTCTCTAGCTATTGTATCTTCGGAAATCGACGCGTTCAAACATACGGACAGACGGACGGACAGACAGACGGACAGGGCTAAATCAACTTTTCTCGTCGCCCTGATCAAGAATATATATACTTTGTGGGGTCTGCACGCCTCCTTCTCCCTGTTACATACTTTTAACAAAACCATTATACCCTGATTTCCCATTTTCAATGGGTTCTGTATGAGTGCGTCGATCTCAGAAGTTATAAGAGCTAGAGAGCTGAAATTTTGTATGTAGACTCGTGTATACCATACGCAGTACGAGTTTATCATATTTTTTCGATAACTCATTCGATATCTTTTTTATCGGGGATAATCGATAAATTTATATTGTTTTTTCAGCCTAATTTGAACACTTTTAGACTTAGAGACTTCAGACTTACTGTGTATATGCATTAGATGCATACACACATTTTGTTATTTACAGATTTGGGATACCACGCCCCCTTCGCCCTCAATTTGTAAAAGACGTATTTCAAATACTAGAGACATGAGCTTTGGAATGTACACACATTTACACATTATGATAACGCTCTTTAAATTTCAATAGAATCGTACGTCTACAAAAGAAATTATTCAACAATTATGTTCTCATAATATATTGACCACACAGCAGCGCAGCCCAAGCGCAGTCGCTGCTTACTGCGCAGTTAGCAGAGCGCGGTCTTATGCGTGCGTGTGTATGCATGTGTATGTATGTGTGCATAAAAGAAGTGCAGAATGAATAGAATATCAGCTTGGAGGGTTCAGGGTATCCCCTAGTCGAGCAGTCTCGACTAGAGCCTTCTTACTTGTTTTTGATAAACTCGATATGGGCGCGCTATATACGGACATCTAAAAAAAAAAGTTGAAGTCTCTAGCTCTTATATCTTCTGAAATCGACGTGTTCATACATACGGACAGACGGACAGGGCTAAATCAACTCAAGAATATATATACTTTGTGGGGTCTGCCACGCCTCCTTCTGCCACTTACATACATTTCAACAAAACCATTATACCCTGATTTCCCATTTTCAATGGGTTCAGGGTATAGAAAGATGGAAGATCTGACATTTCCAATTATAGAAGCATTGCGAAATTATCTGATATTCCGAAGTTATTTGAGAAAATTATAACATCGGCCCTGCAGCAGTTTGGCAAATAGATTATTCAAACATCTCAATATGGTTTTGTTCAAAATCGATCAACGTCTTCTAATTTACTTGCGTTTACTTCGCTTTATAATGACAGCTTTTCTAAAAATATGCAAACTGATGTTATTTATACTGACTTTAGTACAGTACATCATCACATACTAGGTCAGATTTTCACTTAGACTTGTGTCTTGGATTTCATCCTATTTAATGGGTAGAACCCAAAGAGTCTTGCTGAGAACAGCTATGTCTACACTTATCTTTGTTTCGTCTGGTGTACCTCATGGTATCCATTTGGGTCCATTGCTCTTTTTCCATTTTATACTCATTCACGAAAGTGAAATGAGTATATTGGTTTTGTGCAATGTCCGTCTTGCTGTCCGTCCGTCTGTCCGTCTGTCCGTATGAAAGCAGTTCATTTCGCCGATATTGAAGCTAGAGACTTGAAATTTGGAGCACATACTCGTGTATAGCTCCCATTTATAAAGTGTTAAAATTTTCCCGATCCGCCCACTCGAGCTGAGCTGAGCTAGAAAGTTGAAATTTGGTATGTAGATCCGGATCGACCACCCAAGATCACATACTATGGCGGATATATCTACGCCCATTGGAGCGTGGCAAACTCCTAGAGTTTTAAAGCTAGAACGTTGAAATTTTGCACGTGAGCTAATGGTCTAATTCTATGAAAACTGATGATTATATGTCTACGCCCACTAGGGGCGTGGGAAATCGGACCTGAAGGTATAGTGATTTTTCCGATTTTGCTATATTTTAAGCATTATTGATGCTAGAGACCTGAAATTTGGTATATATACGCGGGTTGACCACCCAAGTCCAACGAGCTATGGTGGATATATCTCTGCCCAAAGGGGCCGTGGACAAACCGCGAAAGTTTATATCTCCAAAAGTATAAAAGCTAGAAACTTCTAATTTGGATAGCTGAGTGATAACCTCCTCTATCGATGCCCCAAAAATAATTTTTACGGCTCTTTAGGGACGTGGCATATCGAAAAATACCCTGTAATTTTCACATTCTTGGAGCGTAAGCATCCAAATTTTGCAGTTAGGTTACTGTTAGCTCTTTCTAAGAATTGGTTAAAAATGAAGTATCTACGCCCAGTAGAGGCGTATCTCCTATTCTACTATATTTATACTCATTCACGAAGTGAATTAGTATATTAGTTTTGTTCAATGTCCGTCTTGCTGTCCGTCTGTCCGTATGAACGCAACTTTTTTCGGCGCTATCGAAGCTAGAGACTTGAAATTTGGAACACATACTCGTGTATAACTCCGATTTATAAAGTGTTAAAATTTTCCCGATCCGCCTACTAGGGGCGTGGCAAATCGGAAAATGCATTTCCCGATATACCAGAAATCATGTTATTTGAAGGGCTAGAAAGCTGAAATTTGGTATGTAGACTGCTAGCGCTGCGAGAGAAACAAGGGTATTTGGTACGCGATTCCTTCTGAAATGGTGCGATGGTATACAAAAATGATGGCAAATGACATTAATGAACTAAAACAAGTAAGAGTGCTCTAGTCGAGACTGCTCGACTAGGAGATACCCTGAACCCTCCAAGCTGATATTCTAATCATTCAGAAGTACGGAAACATATAAACATATATATACACATGCATCCACACGCACGCATAAGCCCGCGCTCTGCTAACTGCGCAGTAAGCAGCGACTGCACTTGGACTGCGCTGCAGTGTGGGCAATATTATGAGATTTTATTTGTTGAATAATTTCTTTTGTAGTCTAACGATCTTAATGAAACTTTCAGAACGTAATCATAAAGTGTAAATGTGTGTACATTCCAAAGCACAAGTCTCTAGTACTTGATACACGTTGTTTACGAATTGAGGGCGAATGGGGCGTGTTATCCGAAATCTGTAAATGACAAAATGTGTGTATCTATCTAATGCATATACACAGTAAATCTGAAGTCTCTATGTCTAAAAGTGTTCAAATTAGGCTGAAAGACAATACAAATTTATCGATTATCCTCGATAAAAAAGATATCGAATGAGTTATCGAAAAAATATGATAAACTTGTTCTGCGTATGGTATACACGAGTCTACATACAAAATTTCAGCTCTCTAGCTCTTATAACTTATGAGATCCTTTTGCTCATACGGACGGATGGACGGACGGACAGACGGACAGGGATAAATCTACTCAGCTCATCGCCCTGATCAAGAATATATATACTTTATGGGGTCTGCCACGCCTCCTTCTGCCTGTTACATACTTTTTCACAAAACCATTATACCCTGATTTCCCATTTTCAATGGGTTCAGGGTATAACAAGTAAGAAGGCTCTAGTCGAGACTGCTCGACTAGGAGATACCCTGAACCCTCCAATCTGATATTCTAATCATTCTGCACTTCTTTTATGCATACATACATACACATGCATCCACCCGCACGCATAAGACCGCGCTCTGCTAACTGCGCACTAAGCAGAGACTGCGCTAGGGCAGCGCTGCAGTGTGAGATTTTATTTGTTGAATAATTTCGTTTTTAGACATACGATCTTATTGAAACTTTCAGAACGTAATCATAATGTGTAAATGTGTGTACATTCCAAAGCACAAGTCTCTAGTATTTGAAATACGTTTTTTACGGATTGGGGCCGAAGGGGGCGTGGTATCCCAAATCTGTAAATAGTAAAATGTGTGTATCCATCAAATGTATATACACAACAAATCTGAAGACTCTATGTTTAAAAGTGTTGACATTAGGCTGAAAAAACAATATCAATTTATCGATTATCGTCGATAAAAAAGATATCGAATGAGTTATCGAAAAAATATGATAAACTCGTACTGCGTATGGTATACACGAGTCTACATACAAAATTTCAGCTCTCTAGCTCTTGTAACTTGTGAGATCGACGCACTCATACGGACGGACGGACAGACGGACAGGGCTATATCGACTCAGCTCATCGCCCTGATCAAGAATATATATACTTTATGGGGTCTGCGATGATTCCTTCTGCCTGTTACATACTTTTCACAAAACCATTATAACCTGATTTCCCATTTTCAATGGGTTCAGGGTATAAAAAGGTTATCAATAGTAGATGGGTTTATACAAAGAAGCTCAATCCAGACGGCTCGGAAAGGTATAAAGCGCGTTTAGTTATTAAGGGTTATTCACAAAAGGAAGGGATCGATTATAAAGAGACTTTTAGCCCTGTAGTTAGATTTGATACCGTGAGATTCCTGTTAAGTGTAGCTGCTCAAGAAAATCTATTTCTTGGTCAGTTTGATGTAAAAACAGCCTTTTTATATGGTACTCTTAAAAAAAATATTTATATGCATCAACCAGAGGGTTTCGAAGATGGTACCTCTTCTGTTTGCAAATTGTTGAAGAGTTTGTATGGATTAAAACAAGCTCCGAGGTGCTGGACAGAGCATTTTGCAAATGTTGTTAAAAATCTGGGATTTACACAAAGTATTGCAGATCCATGTTTTTATATATACTCTAAAAATAATGACAGAATTTTGTTAACGATTTATGTAGATGACGGGTTAATTGCTGCATCCAATGAATTTTTAATTGATAATCTATTTGAGAATTTGAGCAAGGAATTGTGAGGAGCAATATGGGTATGCACGTATTAATGTATATAGACGTATGTATTTGCTGTGCGTTTATATGCATATACGTGCATGCACATGTTGCTCCACACAGCGACGCGAATACTGTAGGAGCGACCCTCGCACTGGAAAACGGGGATCAAAGTCCTTTAGAGGCGGTCTCTTTCGCTCCTACAGATTCAGCAATGGGTTCGCGTCGCACGCACGACGATCATCGGGGACCGTTAGCCGAGGTGCCGTTTGGGCCGAGTGATAGTAGTGGACACTTTCACTCGTAGGGCGCCAACGGTACTTCGGCCAATGGGAGGCTGCCACGGATTTGGCGGGAAAGTGGCGTCACCCAAGATCACGCCACTTTACCGTTTTTATGGCCAATAACGGCAGAAAGGCCCCGTTCCAGAGCCGAACAGGCCCCGTTACCACACGAGGCAGGGCCTGTGGCTGGGGTATAAAAGGCCACCAGCGGCTCCATACGGGAGTCAAAATACGATACGAGAGAGTGTTGCCGTCGAAATATACAAAGTGAAAGTGAAGAAAGTGTCGAAATAAAGTCAACGCGAGTGGCAATCAGGACTCCCAGGACATCGTGGGAACAACAAGGACATCGTGGGAACAGCAAGGACATCGTGGGAACTGCAAGGACATCCAGTGGGAATCCTTGCAGATCATCAGCAGGCGCCGATCAGGACATCGGTGCATATTCAGCAACGTAAGCGAGGCCTGCACACCTGGGTGAGTTCGCGTAGCCGTGCGTAAGAGAAGTGCTTGTGAGTGAACGAAGCTAGTGTTGTGCTGTGAGTGAGCGAGATAGTAGGAGAGATCTGCATAGCTGGCGAGCCGCCAGAGTTTACAGATCCAGATCCTGGCGTTTCTCAAATCCTTACGGTGAGCTAGCGTGTTTAGCACAACACTCTCCCAGCCGGAGTGCGTTGAACAAGCGCTCAGTAGGTGTGCGTCGCTAAGCAGCGAGCCAGCGTATTTACATACATAAGTGACGTGTACTTTTCACATTTATTTAAGAGAATATACATTTACGCTATATAAACCGAATTCACAAGTGACTAATTATTATCGCAGGGGCTTCAACAAATAAATTTGTTGGCACGAATCCACAGTCAGCTGAAACTAGCCCAGCTTAGACTCGGGATAAACCGAAGGTTCGTTACAACTGGCGCCCAACGTGGGGCCCTGCGATAAGAGTTTGATTAGTGAATATTTGTGAATATGGTGCGAGCGTGGGTATATAATCTTAAAAAGGATGAAGTGCTCCGTTACGGCGAGGAGTTTGGAGTGAGCCTGTCAGGCACATTGGACGTCATGCGGAGACAGTTCGGCGAGTGGGTTGAGAGGAATGAAGGAAGCATTCCTTACTCACTGAGGATCGCCGAACTGGGGCGACTGCATGGACGCCGTGCCTCGCTCAGAGATGAGGCAACGACCGCCGTCGGGGACGACGAGCTGGAGTCGGAGCTTGCACATGTGGCACGGCTGTGTGTGCCCTCCACAAGCGCGACGGCGCGACTCCAAAGTACGCGTCAAGGTGAGATGAGGGCCACATCCACCCCGCAACCGGAGATCAGGCCACGAGGACACGACAGCACCGCTCAGGAATATCCAAAGGTGGCCAAACAAGTGCGAGAGTGGAGCTTTCGCTTTGATGGCACCACGAAGCCTTTGGAGTTCCTGGAGCAGGTGGAGTGGTCGGCTGACACATATGGCCTGGATCTCGACATGATCCCGAGAGCGATGCCAGAGCTGCTGAAAGGCATGGCCTTAAAGTGGTATGTGGCCAACAATCGGCACTGGACGGCGTGGGCAACATTTGTGCGCAGCTTCCAGGAGTTTTTCCTGCCCAGAGGCTATCTGGAGAAGCTGGAGGATGATGTCAAACGCCGGAGGCAGATGGTAGATGAGTGCTTCAAAGTCTACATGGTGGAGATGCAGACTCTCATGCGGCCTCTGCGCTATGGAGCAGACCGCGAAATGAAGCTCATTTACAATAACAGCCTGCCCGATCTGCGTGCTTATGCCAGGCCGTATCAATTCCACAATCTAGTGGAATTGATGCACCTGGCAGATGAGTTCGAGGAACTGGAAAGGGACCGCGAGAGATTACGGCAGCAGCCACGGCCTGGTCGGACACGACTGATGGCCATGGACGACGCGGGAAGCGACGTGGAGTATCGTCGCATGGAGGATGCGGCGAAGCCTACCCCTGCGCCGAGAGAAGGCGCAACCGGAGCAAGGACGCATATCCCGAATCCAGCCAGGGCATGCCGAGTGTGTGGCCAGGAGGGGCACCGCGCTTTTAAGTGCCGCAACAAGGCACTGGATTTCTGCTGGCAGTGCGGGCGCATTGGAGTGCGAACGTATGCCTGTTGCCAGTCGGGAAACGAGAAGCGACACCCGCCATCCAGGGGCGAGCGGGAGCAGCAGTCAGGAGCCCCCAGGCGCTAGTGGGCCGTCTCCAGGATGAAGGCAACCAGATGTCGGCGATCGTGGCCATTGGAGCCACTCAACAACGAGCCACGATCGACACTGGAGCCACAAGCAGCTTTATCAGCGAAAAGCTTGCTGACGAGCTCAGAGGAGTGGGCGTGGTGCGTGCTACACGGCGGCGCATACGCTTAGCGGACGGCAGTTGCAGTCAGGTGGACTCGCAACTGGAGGCGACGATCAGCCTGGGGAATCAGCAAATACAAATCCCGTTGCTGATTTTGCCAGGAGTGATCGAAGATCTAGTGCTGGGCTGGGATTTCTTGGCCAGCATGGGCACCACACTGGAGTGCGGTGGCTTGACATTGAAGGTCGAGCCAAGAATCCCACAGTCGAGCGGACAGCCGGAGGAGAAGCTATCCGTGGTTGTGGCCAGCATGGAGGCGAACCCAGCGACGCCGATGGAGGCGAACATGGAGCAGCCAACGCCTATGCACAGTGACCCAGAGGTGGATGCTTTCCTGAGGCATGAGCTGGAGAAGTTCCAGCATGTGAAGGGCACCACCAGGATCACGGAGCACCGGATCAGGATGCAGGATAACAGGCCCATAAAGCAGCGCTACTTCCCCAAAAATCCAAAAATGCAGGCGGAGATCAACTTGCAGGTGGATGAGCTGCTGGCCAAAGGCTGCATCGAGCCCTCGAAGAGCCCACATAGCGCGCCGATTGTCATGGTTCGTAAGAAGAATGGCAAGTGGCGGCTATGTGTGGATTTTCGACAGCTAAACAGCAGATCCATCAAAGATGCATACCCTTTGCCGCGTGTGCATCACATTCTGGACCAGCTGCGAGAGGCGCGCTACATTAGCAGCCTGGATTTGAAGGATGGGTATTGGCAGATACCGATGGAGAAGGCCAGCAGACCACTGACGGCATTTACGGTGCCAGGAAAGGGACTCTATCAGTGGAAGGTGATGCCGTTTGGACTCCATTCTGCACCGGCAACATTTCAGCGAGCGCTGGACCAAGTGATCGGCCCAGAAATGATGCCCCATGCCTTTGCATATCTGGACGACATCATCGTCATCGGCCGGACGCGACAGGAGCACATGGACAACCTACGAGAGGTGTTCCGGCGACTGCGGGCAGCCAACTTGAGGATCAACATCGACAAGTGCGATTTCTTCAAGAAAGAGCTAAAGTATCTGGGTCACAAAGTCACGGAGGATGGCATTTGCACGGATCCAGAGAAGGTGGCCGCTATCGCCGAGCTGAAGCCGCCCACAAATGTGAAAGAGTTGCGCCAATATGTGGGCGTGGCTTCATGGTACCGCCGCTTTGTGCCAGATTTTGCAGCCACAGTGCATCCGCTAAATGCACTGCTCAAAAAGGGCACGAAGTGGGAGTGGACTGAGGAGCGGCAGCGAGCGTTCGAGACAGTGAAGGCCAAACTGACGGAGTCACCGGTGCTGGCGTGCCCAGACTTCTCGAAGCCGTTTTGCTTGCAAACAGACGCAAGCAATTATGGGCTTGGGGCAATCCTGACGCAGACCTCGGAGGACGGAGAGCGCGTCATTTCGTATGCCAGCCGGACACTTAACAGTGCTGAAAAGAACTATTCAGCTACTGAGAAAGAGTGTCTGGCTATAATCTGGGGCATACGAAAGCTCAGGCCATACCTAGAAGGCTACAAATTTGTAGTGGTCACTGACCATATGGCTCTGAAGTGGCTCAACTCAATTGAGAGCCCAACGGGGAGGATTGCCAGATGGGCACTGGAGCTGCAGCAGTACGACTTCGAGATTCGCTAC
The DNA here is from genome assembly GCA_035045965.1 of Drosophila aldrichi. Lineage (NCBI taxonomy): Eukaryota > Metazoa > Arthropoda > Insecta > Diptera > Drosophilidae > Drosophila > Drosophila aldrichi. The sequence continues at coordinate 237,438 of JAWNOM010000374.1, read as the reverse complement.
AGGAAAGGTAAGCAGAATGTGGTTGCAGATGCGCTCTCACGGCAGCCTCTGGGAGAGGAGGCGTGCCGCCTGGTCAAGAGCAAGGAGATGCCAGTTGGGACAGGATGTCGCTGGCTCACCAAGCTTCGTCAGGACATGAAGAAGGCGCCACATAAGTTTCCAGACTATATGGAAGAGTCTGGAAACTTATATCGGCACATCCCGCACCAGGCCGGCCACGAGGATGTGGCTGCATGGAAGTTGTGCGTGCCGGCGGACCGGCGCAAGCAAGTGCTGGAGGAGAACCACGACGCAGCCACCGCTGGCCACCTTGGGAGCCGAAAAACAATCGCTCGGGTGGCAGCGCGATATTACTGGCCAGGTATGTACCGAGATGTGAGAAGATACATACAGCGCTGCGAAGTGTGTCAGCGATATAAGCCTAGTCAGCTACAAGCTGCTGGGCAAATGCTGACGCAAGTGCCCGAGGAGCCATGGGCAACAGTTTGTGCCGATTTTGTTGGCCCACTGCCGAGATCAAAGCATGGTAACACTATGCTTTTGGTCTTCATAGACCGCTTCTCGAAATGGACAGAGATGGTGCCACTGCGGAGTGCGAATAGCACAGCTCTCCAGAAGGCATTTCGAGAGCGGATCTTGGCGCGGTTTGGCACACCGAAGGTGCTCATTACTGACAATGGCACCCAATTCACCAGTCGGGCATTCAAGGCGTTTCTGGAGGAGCTTGGGGTGAGTCACCGGTTGACAGCGCCATACACGCCTCAAGAGAATCCCACTGAGAGGGCAAATAGAACGGTGAAGACGATGATTGCGCAGTTCGCTGGAGATGACCAGAGATGCTGGGACGACGCATTGCCGGAGTTGACACTGGCGGTCAACAGCAGCGTGTCAGCATCCACAGGATATTCGGCCGCCTTCATCACACAAGGGCGAGAGCCAAGGCTGCCCAAATCGCTGTTCGACGCGCAAACAATCGGCACAGGCCAGGAGGCACAGAGCCCAGTCGAGAGGGCCAACAAGATGCGCGAAGTGTTTGAAATCGTGCGTCGGAACCTGGAGAGAGCTGGACAGGATCAGGCGCGGCATTACAATCTACGGAGGCGGCAGTGGAAGCCGGCCGTAGGTGACAAGGTGTGGGCAAAGGAACGCCACTTGTCGAATGCCGCAGAGGGATTTGCAGCAAAACTGGCGCCACGCTATGGAGGCCCATATATAGTGGCCAGTTTTGTATCTCCAGTCATCTGTCGGATAAGGTCGGAGGCAGAAAAGCGGACCAGGACGGCGCATGTGGCGGATCTCAAGCCGTGGAGAGGAGACACGGGTGAGCAATAGAGCTGTTTTGTTTTTTTTTTTTTTTCCAAAAAAAAAAGGGAGTGAATACACAGCGAAGTGTATTGCTTCTTACAAAAAAAAAAAAAAGAAGAAGAAAAAAATAAGACGACAAAAATTTTTGCTCAAAAGTGCATAATTTCGGCTGCGAAATACATTTGTGATTGGAAAATTACAGTTGCCACCGGGGAAATTACGGTACATGGATGTGCAACAACAATTTGTTTGAACTGCGCGCGCACGACAGCAAGCAGTGTACAGTACTGCGCAGAAAAACTTAGCTGTCGGTGCATGCGCAGTGCATAGATACAACAACAAAGCAGTGCATAGATACAACAACAAAGCAGTGCATGCGCAAGCACACCCACATACGGTAAATACGCAACAACAATGCGCGCAGCCGAGATTATGTATCATCAGGTTTTATCACACGAAAACGGCAGCCGAAATTATGTATTTAAGCGCACGAAAACGAAAAGCGGAAAAACAAAAACAAAAACCGCTTACGTTCCAGGCAAAAGTTTCTGCACACACACATACATGCATAGGCGAGGGCAAAGGCCTTCGTCGGCTGCTTAGCGATCGCTAACGCACGAAGATGCTGTGTGTGCAATATATAAAACAGCCAACAACAAAACACCAGCGACATGCAAAACAGCCAACAACAAAACACCAGCGACATGCAAAACAGCCAACAACAAAACACCAGCGACATGCAAAACAGCCAACAACAAAACACACGGCGACATGTAAAACAAACACCACTAAGAGTTAGATACATAAAACGGCCAACAACAATGTATCACAGCTGAGTGATACATTAGAATGTTCGGCCACCGAAGGGCAGTGTGTGTGCATGTTGTTGTGTTGGTGAGAGTATGCAAAACGGGATCAGGGCGATACCGTAGACGGCCTGGAATTCAGCCATAGAGCAGGGAAGGCTAGAGTGGGCTGAATAGAGGACACGCAGGACCCGTTATATGCTGCCGTCTACGCAGTCGGCGACACGGCAGCAGAGGGTATATAAAAGGGCATGTGGGCATCGGGCCGGCCTCTTGTGGATGAGTTACCAGAGTGGACCGGCGGCGCTCGAGTGCGCCGTCCACACGCCGAAGTGTTCCAAATGGAGTAGAGGAGCATGCAGGCATAAGTTGAGTTGCCCGTTGGGAGTTTGGTTCACCATCGATGCCTGCCACGCGACTGTCCATCCGGATGATCGTACTGAGACGTAGACGCGTTTTGCTGGCCGAATCCTCGCGCACTGGCCAGCGATTTTGCTGTGAGCTGTGCGCGAATGACGAGTGTGCCGCAAAATGCCAGTCGGCGTCAAAGTTCGGCACCGGTGGCAGTTGCGAACGACATCGATGTGGCCAGCTCCCAACAGCAATCCAAAATGTGCCTGTAGCGCCGCCACGGAGACATAGCAGCAACGAAGAAGTACTGCTAACATACGAAGAATGGATTCGCCAGCAGCAGAGAGGTCGACGAGGGATATGGTGAGGCAGGTGGCCGCCGAACGAGTGCCAAAGCCACCGGAGACTGCAGAACCAAAAGGTGAGTTGTGCAGGAGCGTCCGGCGTGGGCGGAGGCAGCGGCGGCCCATATTGCACGCGGGCATGCAGTCGGAGATGTGGCTGTTTGCCGTGAGAGTGTGACTACAGACGCCTGCCACGCGAATGGCTCCACCGGCCATGGCTCGCCAGGTGTCGGTAAAGCTTGGCAACCGAATCCTCGCGCACTGGCCAGCGATTTTGCTGTGAGCTGTGCGCGAAAGAGGAGTGGCCAACAAGCGCACCGACACCAAAGAGCTGACGCCGGTGTCCATTTGCGAACGACGTCTGTGGCCCGATCTCATGGCGGCAGTACATGGAATGACTGCGATGTCCCACCGGAGCATCCCCAAGGGCCCAAGGAGCAGCAGAAACCAGCAGAGAGACGTCTCCAACGGCGAGGGACAGCATGCGCCAAATGGGTGAAATGGCCATTGCCGTGCGCACGTGCACCAATGCCACCGGGGGCTGCAATACCGACAGGCGAGTGTTGCAGCAGCGCCCGGCGTGGGCATTGGCAGCGGCAGGCCATCAGGTTGAGGGGCATGGAGAAAATATACCCAACCTGTAAAACAATATTTTTATTAAGATATTATTGAGACTTATAAAAATATTGACCCATTCACTTACCGACAGAGTGCAGCATTGCCAGCGGTAAAGAAAAAAATACAGCTGTTAACATTAACAGAGAATTAACAGCAGCGATCAGCGCAAAATGGAGCATCGAGGGATGGAGCGACGCAAAACGGAGCAGCGCAGCGGAGGCGGGCGCCAAATTCAAACACGATGGTCTCGTGTTTTCCCGAAGGAAGAGGGGAGTGTGAGGAGCAATATGGGTATGCACGTATTAATGTATATAGACGTATGTATTTGCTGTGCGTTTATATGCATATACGTGCATGCACATGTTGCTCCACACAGCGACGCGAATACTGTAGGAGCGACCCTCGCACTGGAAAACGGGGATCAAAGTCCTTTAGAGGCGGTCTCTTTCGCTCCTACAGATTCAGCAATGGGTTCGCGTCGCACGCACGACGATCATCGGGGACCGTTAGCCGAGGTGCCGTTTGGGCCGAGTGATAGTAGTGGACACTTTCACTCGTAGGGCGCCAACGGTACTTCGGCCAATGGGAGGCTGCCACGGATTTGGCGGGAAAGTGGCGTCACCCAAGATCACGCCACTTTACCGTTTTTATGGCCAATAACGGCAGAAAGGCCCCGTTCCAGAGCCGAACAGGCCCCGTTACCACACGAGGCAGGGCCTGTGGCTGGGGTATAAAAGGCCACCAGCGGCTCCATACGGGAGTCAAAATACGATACGAGAGAGTGTTGCCGTCGAAATATACAAAGTGAAAGTGAAGAAAGTGTCGAAATAAAGTCAACGCGAGTGGCAATCAGGACTCCCAGGACATCGTGGGAACAACAAGGACATCGTGGGAACAGCAAGGACATCGTGGGAACTGCAAGGACATCCAGTGGGAATCCTTGCAGATCATCAGCAGGCGCCGATCAGGACATCGGTGCATATTCAGCAACGTAAGCGAGGCCTGCACACCTGGGTGAGTTCGCGTAGCCGTGCGTAAGAGAAGTGCTTGTGAGTGAACGAAGCTAGTGTTGTGCTGTGAGTGAGCGAGATAGTAGGAGAGATCTGCATAGCTGGCGAGCCGCCAGAGTTTACAGATCCAGATCCTGGCGTTTCTCAAATCCTTACGGTGAGCTAGCGTGTTTAGCACAACACTCTCCCAGCCGGAGTGCGTTGAACAAGCGCTCAGTAGGTGTGCGTCGCTAAGCAGCGAGCCAGCGTATTTACATACATAAGTGACGTGTACTTTTCACATTTATTTAAGAGAATATACATTTACGCTATATAAACCGAATTCACAAGTGACTAATTATTATCGCAGGGGCTTCAACAAATAAATTTGTTGGCACGAATCCACAGTCAGCTGAAACTAGCCCAGCTTAGACTCGGGATAAACCGAAGGTTCGTTACAGAATTTAAAATAAAAAATACAAAAAAATGTAACATGCTTCTTAGGAATAGAAATACTGAAGCAGCCAAATGGTTCTATCTTCATATATCAAGGAAATTATATAAGGAAAATTTTAGAAAAATTTAATATGATAAATGCGAACATTGTCTCCACGCCAGTTGAATGTAATTATGATGAAAATGTATCTGAACAAAATAATTGTAATGCACCTTACCGCGAAGCAATAGGAAATTTTATGTTTTTACAAGTTGTTTCAAGGCCAGATATAAGTTTTTCTGTTAATGTAGTTTCCCGAGAGCTAGAAAACCCGAAGCAGCATCACTGGACGTTAGTTAAGAGAATATTTCGTTATTTGAAAGGAACGATGGATTTGGGAATTTTATACAGTAAAAATAATAATATTTTTTAGACATATAGTGATGCTGATTATGCAGGTGATAAGAAAACTCGGAAATCTACATCTGGAATTTTGTGTAAATATGCGAATGCTGCAATAACGTGGCAAAGTAAAAAAACAACAATGTGTAGCTTTATCAACAACAGAAGCCGAATATGTAAGTGCAGCTCTAGCAAGTAAGGAAATGATATGGCTAAAGAAATTGTTTTTTGATTGTAACATTAATTTAAGTAACTACATCTTGTTTATAGATAATATAAGTGCGATTAAGCTAATCAAAAATCCTGAATTTCATCAACGAAGCAAACATATAGATGTTAAATATTATTTTATACGCGATTTATTTGAAAAAGGTGAAATAGATGTAAAATATGTAAAGAGTGAAGAACAAATCGCTGACATTTTTACTAAAGCTTTGCCAAAGCCCAAATTTTTATATCTAAGAGAGAAATTAGGAATGAAGAATAAAGAACAAATTTGTTATAGAGATGTTGAGTTTTAGGGAGGGTGTTGTGGAATGATCTCGAAAAACTCATCATCAACATCATCAAGTAAGCATTTGACCTAACGGTAAACACAGTCGTCGGCTGATCGCACATTTGTCTCTAGAATAAGAAGCCGAATGTTCTGGATTATGTACATGCATGCATTCCATATGAAATAGACGTAGACAAAGAAGCATAGGGAGATATCCAGAACATTCGATATGTAATAGAAGTAGGTATATAAGCATGCTGTGAATCGAGCCAGAGTTCATTCTGTAAGTTCATTGTGTAAGATCAATGTCAGTGTGTCGGCTCGGTCAGTTAAGTTCAAATCGTCGCGGTACGTGAAGTAGTGTACTTGTTACTGAATATTTTGTTGTGTTAAATAAACTTATTGCGTTGCACCTACATATACCGTGTTTCATTTAAGAAAACCTCAACACGGGGAAATCCCCTGGGCGGGGAAATCCCCTGGGCGGTCAAATCCCCTGGGCGGGGAAATCCCCTGGGCGGTGAAATCCCCTGGGCGGGGAATTCCCCTGGGCGGGGAAATCCCCTGGGAGGGAAATCCCCTGGGAGGGAAATCCCCTTGAGAGGCCAATGACCTTGAGAGGCCAATGACCTTGAGAGGCCAATGACCTTGAGAGGCCAATGACCTTGAGAGGCATATGACCTTGAGAGGCCAATGACCGTGAGAAGCCAATGACCTTGAGAGGGCAATGACCTTGAGAGACCAATGACCTTGAGAGGCTAATGACCTTGAGAGGCCAATGACCTTGAGAGGCCAATGACCTTGAGAGGCCAATGACCTTGAGAGGCCAATGACCTTGAGAAGGGCAATGACCTTGAGAGGGCAATGACCTTGAGAGGGCAATGACCTTGAGAGGCCAATGACCTTGAGAGGCCAATGACCTTGAGAGGCCAATGACCTTGAGAGGCCAATGACCTTGAGAGGCCAATGACCTTGAGAGGCCAATGGCCTTGAGAGGCCAATGGCCTTGAGAGGCCAATGGCCTTGAGAGGCCAATGACCTTGAGAGGGCAATGACCTTGAGAGGCTAATGACCTTGAGAGGCCAATGACCTTGAGAGGCCAATGGCCTTGATAGGCTAATGACCTTGAGAGGCCAATGACCTTGAGAGGCCAATGACCTTGAGAGGCCAATGACCTTGATAGGCCAATGACCTTGAGAGGCCAATGACCTTGAGAGGCCAATGACCTTGAGAGGCCAATGACCTTGAAAGGCCAATGACCTTGAGAAGCCAATGACCTTGAGAGGGCAATGACCTTGAGAGGCCAATTGAACATTGAACAATTTGACGACTCGTTTAATGACAGAAGAAATGCGGTCAAAAGAACAAGAAGTGGTACCTAAAGAGTTAACAGCATTAGTTGCCGGCAACAGAAAAAATAAAAGAGAACATGAAAATAAGAAGAAAATTATGAAGTGCTATAACTGCGGCGTGATGGGACATCTGAAGAAGGACTGCTACAGGTATTATATATGCAAGAAGAAAGGCCACAAGAGCAACACCTGTCACCAAAGGAGAAATGCAGGAAGTCAAGCGGAAAATAATCAAGGAGAATCGGGTGAATCATCGAGAAAAGGATTGATTGCGAGCATGGACGGCAGAGAAGATGACGTGTGGGTGATCGACTCAGGAGCTTCTGATCACATGTCAAGGCGTCGAGATTGGTATTCTACTTATGAAGAATTTTTGGAGCCCCTGAGGATAGGCGTAGGTAACGGTAAATATATCACGGAGCACGGGAAAGGTAATATTGATATTGAAACTTATGTCAATAATAATAAAAGGGCGACGACAATGTTTGATGTTTTGTATGTTCCGGAAATAATTTACAATTTATTTTCTATTATGTCAGCTGCAAAAAGGGGTGTTGATTGTCTTATTAAAAATAAAGGAACACAGTCTTTGTTGAGACGTGATAATAAAATAATTGCAATGGGTTCTAGGTTCGGAAACTTATTAAAATTAGATGCGAATGTTTTGATGCCAAAATTGTGTAATTTAACAAGAACAAGTAAGAAAGCTCTAGTCGAGACTGCCCGACTAGGAAAGCCCCTGAACCCTTCGGAGAACTGATATTTCAAAAATTCTCCACGTCTTTTTGCTTACAAAAAACACACACACACACATGCATATACACACATAGGCGCGCACGCATAAACACGCATGGCCTGCGGTGTGGGATTACCATGGAAACTTAATTGTTTAATAACTTTTTTGTGGACGTACGTTCTTCATGAAACTTTTAGATTATGATTATATCATTACTATGCGTGTATATGCCGAAGCTCAAGTCTCTAGTATTTGAAATACGCCTTTTACAAAAGTGAGGGTGAGATGGTGGATATAGGGGTGGGGGTGAATTATAAAAAAAAACCGAAATTCTATAATCTACATATGAGTCTACATTTCAAATTGGGAGACTCTAGCTCAAAAGATGTAGGAGATATAATTTTATAATTGACTTTCGATAAGGTTTTTTATCGATAAAAAAATAATCGGACGAGTTATCGTTATTTTGTGATAAACTCGATATGCGCGTGCTATATACGGACATTTTAAAAAAAGTTGAAGTCTCTAGCTATTGTATCTTCGGAAATCGACGCGTTCAAACATACGGACAGACGGACGGACGGACGGACAGACAGACGGACAGGGCTAAATCAACTTTTCTCGTCGCTCTGATCAAGAATATATATACTTTGTGGGGTCTGCACGCCTCCTTCTCCCTGTTACATACTTTTAACAAAACCATTATACCCTGATTTCCCATTTTCAATGGGTTCAGGGTATAACAAGTAAGAAAGCTCTAGTCGAGACTGCTCGACTACGAAATCCCCTGAACCCGTCTTTTTGCTTACAAAAAACACACACACACATACATAGGCACATATAGGCACGCACGCATAAACACGCATGGGCTGCAGTGTGGGCTTCTCATTGAAACTTAATTATTTAATAACTTTTTTTGTGGACGTACGTTCTTCATGAAACTTTTAGATTGTGATTATAGCATTACTATGCGTGTATGTGCCGAATCTCAAGTCTCTAGTACTTGAAATACGCATTTTACAAAGGTGAGAGTGAGGGGGTGGATATAGGGGTGGGGGGTGAATTATAACAAAAACCGAAATTCTATAAAGTATAAAGTCTACGTTTAAAATTTGGAGACTCTAGCTCAAAAGATGTAGGAGATATAATTTAATAATTGACATTCGATAAGGTTTTTCATCGATAAAAAAATAATCGGACAGGTTATCGAAATTATGTGATAAACTCGATATGCGCGTGCTATATACGGACATTTTAAAAAAAGTTGAAGTCTGTAGCTATTGTATCTTCGGAAATCGACGCGTTCAAGCATACGGACAGACGAACAGACGGACGGACAGACGGACGGACGGACGGACGGACAGACAGACGGACAGGGCTAAATCAACTTATCTCGTCGCCCTGATCAAGAATATATATACTTTGTGGGGTCTGCCACGCCTCCTTCTGCCTGTTACATACATTTTAACAAAACCATTATACCCTGATTTCCCATTGAAAATGGGTTCAGGGTATAAAAATAGAATCGAAAGAAAGTGATTCTTTACAAGTGGCACGAGAGGTTTTGTCATCAAAACGTTCGACATGTTCGCGATTATTTGAAAAATAAGAATATTGATTTTCTAGAAAATTATTTCTTTTGTGAAGGATGTGCTTATGGGAAGCATCATCGGCTAACATTTCACAAAAATATTGACCGTGCAACAAAGACACGAGAGATAATTCATACTGATGTTTGCGGTCCGATAGAGGTAGAGTCTATTGGTAAAAAGTTGTATTTTGTTAGCTTTAAAGATGATTATTCAAGTTATCGGGAAGTTTTTTTTATACGTCATAAGTCGGAAGTATTTGAAAAACTCCAAATTTTTATTCAGGCAGTTCAGGATCAATTTCATGAAAACATTAAAGAAATTCACAGCGTATATTGATGAAGGTTTACCAGCAGAACATGCTGATAAATTCAGTACCAAGGAAGCCATTGACGCGATGATTAAAAATTGCGAACAGAGTAAATTAAAAACAATCCTTGAGGCTGGCAACTTCAAAACAATGAACGATGCCATAGCCAAATATGTACAATGTAGTACAGAAATGACCGGAGATCCAAACACGGTGTTCTACACCCAAAGGGGTCGAGGTAATTTCAATAACAGAGGTCGTGGTAGAGGCAATGGCCGCGGTTATTATAATAATAATAATGATCGCTACAACTACCAAAACACAAATCAAAATAACTATAGAGGAAACAATAGAGGAAATTATAATAATAGAAGTAATAGAGGAAACAGTAGAGGAAATAACCAGCAGAACAGCGGTTATAACCGATACAATAACAACAATAATAACAACAATGTTAGGGTGGCCCAAAACACATCGGGAAACTCACAAAACCCTTTAGAAAATCAGCAGTAAAGATATCGGAAATTCACACTATCAATCTCAGCAAAAATATATATGTAAAATTCACAAACGCTAGTACAGGAAATGAATTAGTCTTTTTAGTCGACACCGGCGCAGACATCTCAATATTAAAAGAAAATTCGGATGTTTATCAAAACATCCAAACAAACAATATAATTAACATACAAGGAATAAGTAAGGAAGTTACTAAATCCAAAGGATTTACGTCTATAGAAATACAAACTTCAAAATATATAATTCCACACGATTTTCACATCGTGAATACAAACTTCGCTATTCCATGTGATGGAATACTAGGAATAGATTTCATAAAGAAATATAACTGCGTATTGGATTTCAATCCAACTGAAGACTGGCTAATAATTAGACCAAACAATTTAAAATATCCCATTTATGTTCAAATAACATACAGTTCTGGCAACAACTCCTTAATTCTGCCAGCAAGATCTCAAGTAATCAGAAACATTAAAATAAACTCAGAAGAAGAAAGTATACTTATTCCAAATCAAGAAATTCAGCATGGTGTTTACATAGCAAATACCATAGTAAATTCTCAAAACACATTCTTAAGAATACTGAATACAACTAACGAAGACCAATTAATTAGCATAAATAGTTTAAAACATGAACCACTTTCAAACTACGAAGTAGTTACAACAACTCCAGAAAAAAGAGAAAAAATTGTACTAAGCCAGCTATCAAAAAATTTTCCGCCATTATTCCATAAACAGCTAACGTCACTGTGCGTACAATATAGTGATGTGTTTGGTTTAGAAACCGAACCAATGACCACAAATAATTTCTATAAGCAAAAACTGAGATTGAAAGATGATGAACCGATATATATAAAAAATTATAGAAATCCTCACAGCCAAAAAGAAGAAATTCAGAAACAAGTCAAAAAACTAATTGACGACAAAATAGTCGAACCGTCCGTATCTCCCTATAATAGCCCACTTTTATTAGTTCCCAAAAAGGCCCTTCCGGGCACTGAAAAGAAAAAATGGCGATTAGTAATTGACTATCGTCAGATCAATAAAAAATTGTTGTCCGATAAATTTCCACTCCCTAGAATTGATGATATTTTAGATCAACTAGGTAGAGCGAAATTCTTTTCATGCCTAGATTTAATGTCAGGTTTTCACCAAATAGAACTCGAAGAAAGATCAAGAGATATTACTTCATTTTCAACAACAAACGGTTCATATCGCTTCACGCGGTTACCATTTGGTTTAAAAATAGCGCCAAATTCGTTTCAAAGAATGATGACTATAGCATTCTCTGGACTTGAACCCTCTCAAGCATTCCTTTATATGGATGACTTAATAGTCATTGGTTGCTCCGAAAAACATATGCTCAAAAACTTAACTGATGTTTTTGAGAAATGTAGGCAGCACAACCTAAAGTTACATCCAGAAAAATGTTCATTTTTATACCCTGAACCCATTGAAAATGGGAAATCAGGGTATAATGGTTTTGTTAAAATGTATGTAACAGGCAGAAGGAGGCGTGGCAGACCCCACAAAGTATATATATTCTTGATCAGGGCGACGAGATAAGTTGATTTAGCCCTGTCCGTCTGTCTGTCCGTCCGTCCGTCCGTCCGTCCGTCTGTCCGTATGTTTGAACGCGTCGATTTCCGAAGATACAATAGCTAGAGACTTCAACTTTTTTTTGAAATGTCCGTATATAGCACGCGCATATCGAGTTTATCACATAATTTCGATAACTTGTCCGATTATTTTTTTATCGATGAAAGACCTTATCGAATGTCAATTATTAAATTATATCTCCTACATCTTTTGAGCTAGAGTCTCCAAATTTTAAACGTAGACTCATATATACTTTTTAGAATTTCGGTTTTTTTTATAATTCACCCCCCACCCCTATATCCACCCCCTCACCCTCACCTTTGTAAAATGCGTATTTCAAATACTAGATACTTGAGATTCGGCACATACACGCATAGTAATGATATAATCACAATCTACAAGTTTCATGAGGAACGTACGTCCACAAAAAAAGTTATTAAATAATTAAGTTTCAATAAGAAGCCCACACTGCAGCCCATGCGTGTTTATGCGTGCGTGCCTATATGTGCCTATGTATGTGTGTGTGTGTTTCTTTTGTAAGCAAAAAGACGGGTTCAGGGGATTTCGTAGTCGAGCAGTCTCGACTAGAGCTTTCTTACTTGTTTATGCATGAAGTCACTTTCTTAGGACATAAACGCACAGATAAAGGAATCTTACCCGACGACAAAAAATACGACGTCATTCAAAATTATCCAGTCCCACATGATGCGGACAGCGCCAGAAGATTTATAGCTTTTTGTAATTACTACAGACGATTCATTAAAAACTTCGCCGACTATTCTCGTCACATAACAAAGTTATGCAAAAAAGATGTCAAATTCGAATGGACGGCAGATTGCCAAAACGCCTTCGAACATCTAAAATCAGCATTAATGAATCCAACACTCCTCCAATACCCAGACTTCAGCAAAGAATTTTGCATTATAATAGATGCCAGTAAGCAAGCTTGTGGAGCAGTCCTTACACAAAACAAAGATGGACTTCAACTCCCGGTAGCATACGCATCAAGATCTTTTACTAAAGGAGAAAGTAATAAAAGCACAACAGAACAGGAACTAACAGCCATACATTGGGCAATAACGTACTTCAGGCCATACATTTATGGTAGACACTTCACTGTCAAAACAGATCACAGGCCACTCACATATCTATTTTCAATGACAAATCCGAGCTCCAAACTCACCAGAATAAGACTTGAACTAGAGGAATATAATTTTACGGTAGAATTTCTAAAGGGAAAAGACAACTACGTAGCCGATGCGCTATCTAGAATAACAATAAAAGACTTAAAAAATATACAGACAAATAATAAAATTCTGAAAGTCACTACCACAAATCAAAGTAAACAGTTAAACTCCTGCGCAGGAAAAGAAAAAGAAAAGGAGGTCTTGCAAAAGCAGACTCCAAATGCTTCTAAGCCCAACGTATACGAAGTCATTGTAAATGACGAAGTACGAAAAGTAGTGACCTTGCGAATAACAAATTCTTTATGTTTATTAAAACAAGGAAAGAGTGTTATCGCAAGAATTGATGTTAGCAATATGTACACCAATGAAACTTTTGACTTAGGTCAGTTCTTTCAAAGGCTTGAATCAGAAGCCGGTATACTTAATATTAGCAAACTCAAAGTGGCACCGAGCGAAAAGATCTTTGAGATTATCTCAATAGAATCTTTTAAATTAATGGGCAATAGAGGGGGAGACCGTGAGATTCCTGTTAAGTGTAGCTGCTCAAGAAAATCTATTTCTTGGTCAGTTTGATGTAAAAACAGCCTTTTTATATGGTACTCTTAAAGAAAATATTTATATGCATCAGCCAGAGGGTTTCGAAGATGGTACCTCTTCTGTTTGCAAATTGTTGAAGAGTTTGTATGGATTAAAACAAGTTCCGAGGTGCTGGACAGAGCATTTTGCAAATGTTATTAAAAATCTGGGATTTACACAAAGTATTGCAGATCCATGTTTTTATATATACTCTAAAAATAATGACAGAATTTTGTTAACGATTTATGTAGATGACGGGTTAATTGCTGCATCCAATGAATTTTTAATTGATAATCTATTTGAGAATTTGAGCAAGGAATTTAAAATAACAAATACAAAAAATGTAACATGCTTCTTAGGAATAGAAATACTGAAGCAGCCAAATGGTTCTATCTTCATATATCAAGCAAATTATATAAGGAAAATTTTAGAAAAATTTAATATGATAAATGCGAACATTGTCTCCACGCCAGTTGAATGTAATTATGATGAAAATGTATCTGAACAAAATAATTGTAATGCACCTTACCGCGAAGCAATAGGAAATTTAATGTTTTTACAAGTTGTTTCAAGGCCAGATATAAGTTTTTCTGTTAATGTAGTTTCCCGAGAGCTAGAAAACCCGAAGCAGCATCACTGGACGTTAGTTAAGAGAATATTTCGTTATTTGAAAGGAACGATGGATTTGGGAATTTTATACAGTAAAAATAATAATATTTTTGAGACATATAGTGATGCTGATTATGCAGGTGATAAGAAAACTCGGAAATCTACATCTGGAATTTTGTGTAAATATGCGAATGCTGCAATAACGTGGCAAAGTAAAAAACAACAATGTGTAGCTTTATCAACAACAGAAGCCGAATATGTAAGTGCAGCTCTAGCAAGTAAGGAAATGATATGGCTAAAGAAATTGTTTTTTGATTGTAACATTAATTTAAGTAACTACATCTTGTTTATAGATAATATAAGTGCGATTAAGCTAATCAAAAATCCTGAATTTCATCAACGAAGCAAACATATAGATGTTAAATATCATTTTATACGCGATTTATTTGAAAAAGGTGAAATAGATGTAAAATATGTAAAGAGTGAAGAACAAATCGCTGACATTTTTACTAAAGCTTTGCCAAAGCCCAAATTTTTATATCTAAGAGAGAAATTAGGAATGAAGAATAAAGAACAAATTTGTTATAGAGATGTTGAGTTTTAGGGAGGGTGTTGTGGAATGATCTCGAAAAACTCATCATCAACATCATCAAGTAAGCATTTGACCTAACGGTAAACACAGTCGTCGGCTGATCGCACATTTGTCTCTAGAATAAGAAGCCGAATGTTCTGGATTATGTACATGCATGCATTCCATATGAAATAGACGTAGACATAGAAGCATAGGGAGATATCCAGAACATTCGATATGTAATAGAAGTAGGTATATAAGCATGCAGTAAATCGAGCCAGAGTTCATTCTGTAAGTTCATTGTGTAAGATCAATGTCAGTGTGTCGGCTCGGTCAGTTAAGTTCAAATCGTCGCGGTACGTGAAGTAGTGTACTTGTTACTGAATATTTAGTTGTGTTAAATAAACTTATTGCGTTGCACCTACATATACCGTGTTTCATTTAAGAAAACCTCAACACGGGGAAATCCCCTGGGCGGTGAAATACCCTGGGCGGGGAAATCCCCTGGGCGGGGAAATCCCCTGGGAGGGAAGTCCCCTTGAGAGGTCAATGACCTTGAGAGGCCAATGACCTTGAGAGGCCAATGACCTAGAGAGCCCATTAACTTGAGAGGCCAATGACCTTGAGAGGCCAATGATCCTGAGAGGCTAATGACCTTGAGAAGCCAATGACCTTGAGAGGCCAATGACCTTGAGAAGCCAATGACCTTGAAAGGCTAATGACCTTGAGAAGCCAATGACCTTGAGAGGCCAATGACCTTGAGAGGCCAATGACCTTGAGAGGCCAATGACCTTGAGAGGCCAATGACCTTGAGAAGCCAATGACCTTAAGAGGCTAATAACCTTGAGAGGGCAATGACCTTGAGAGGGCAATGACCTTGAGGGGCTAATGGCCTTGAGAGACTAATGATCTTGAGAGGCCAATGGCCTTGAGAGGCCAATGACCTTGAGAGGCCAATGACCTTGAGAAGCCAATGACCTTGAGAGGCCAATGACCTTGAGAGGCCAATGACCTTGAGAAGCCAATGACCTTGAGAGGCCAATGACCTTGAGAGGCCAATGACCTTGAGAAGCCAATGACCTTGAGAGGCCAATGACCTTGAGAGGGTCATTACCTTGAGAGGCCTTGATACATGTTTTTTACGAATTGGTGGCGAAGGGGGCGTGGTATGCAAAATCTGTAAATTACAAAATGTGTGTATTCATCAAGTGTATATACACAAAAAATCTGAAGACTATGTTTAATAGTGTTCAAATTAGGCTGAAAAAACAATATAAATTTATCGATTATCCTCGATAAAAAAGATATTGAATGAGTTATCGAAAAAATATGATAAACTCCTACTGCGTATGGTATATACGAGTCTACATGCAAAATTTCAGCTCTCTAGCTCTTATAACTTCTGAGATCGACGCACTCATACAGACGGACGGACGGACAGACGGACAGACGGACGGACAGACGGACAGGGCTATATCGACTCAGCTCGTCGCCCTGCTCAATAATATATATACTTTATGGGGTCTGCCACAACTCCTTCTGCCTGTTACATACTTTTCACAAAACCATTATACCCTGATTTCCCATTTTCAATGGTTTCAGGCTATAACAAGTAGGAAGGCTCTAGTCGAGACTGCTCGACTAGGGGATACCCTGAACCCTCAAAGCTGATATTCTAATCATTCCGCACTTCTTTTATGCACACATATATACACATGCATCCACACGCACGCATAAGCCCGCGCTCTGCTAACTGCGCAGTAAGCAGCGACTGCACTTGGACTGCGCTGCAGTGTGGGCAATATTATGAGATTTTATTTGTTGAATAATTTCTTTTGTAGACGTACGATCTTAATGAAACTTTTAGAACGTAATAATAAAGTGTAAATGTCAGTACATTCCAAAACACAAGTCTCTAGTACTTGATACACGTTTTTTACGAATTGGGGGCGAAAGGGGCGTGGTATCGAAAATCTGTAAATGACAAAATGTGTGTATCTATCTAATGCATATACACAGTAAATCTGAAGTCTCTATGTCTAAAAGTGTTAAAATAAGGCTGAAAAAACAATACAAATTTATCGATTATCCTCGATAAAAAAGATATCAAATGAGTTATCGAAAAAATATGATAAACTTGTACTGCGTATGGTATACACGAGTCTACATACAAAATTTCAGCTCTCTAGCTCTTATAACTTCTGAGATCCTTTTGCTCATACGGACGGATGGACGGACGGACAGACGGACAGGGATAAATCTACTCAGCTCATCGCCCTGATCAAGAATATATATACTTTATGGGGTCTGCCACGCCTCCTTCTGCCTGTTACATACTTTTTCACAAAACCATTATACCCTGATTTCCCATTTTCAATGGGTTCTCTAAAAATAATGACAGAATTTTGTTAACGATTTATGTAGATGACGGGTTAATTGCTGCATCCAATGAATTTTTAATTGATAATCTATTTGAGAATTTGAGCAAGGAATTTAAAATAACAAATACAAAAAATGTAACATGCTTCTTAGGAATAGAAATACTGAAGCAGCCAAATGGTTCTATCTTCATATATCAAGGAAATTATATAAGGAAAATTTTAGAAAAATTTAATATGATAAATGCGAACATTGTCTCCACGCCAGTTGAATGTAATTATGATGAAAATGTATCTGAACAAAATAATTGTAATGCACCTTACCGCGAAGCAATAGGAAATTTAATGTTTTTACAAGATGTTTCAAGGCCAGATATAAGTTTTTCTGTTAATGTAGTTTCCCGAGAGCTAGAAAACCCGAAGCAGCATCACTGGACGTTAGTTAAGAGAATATTTCGTTATTTGAAAGGAACGATGGATTTGGGAATTTTATACAGCAAAAATAATAATATTTTTGAGACATATAGTGATGCTGATTATGCAGGTGATAAGAAAACTCGGAAATCTACATCTGGAATTTTGTGTAAATATGCGAATGCTGCAATAACGTGGCAAAGTAAAAAACAACAATGTGTAGCTTTATCAACAACAGAAGCCGAATATGTAAGTGCAGCTCTAGCAAGTAAGGAAATGATATGGCTAAAGAAATTGTTTTTTGATTGTAACATTAATTTAAGTAACTACATCTTGTTTATAGATAATATAAGTGCGATTAAGCTAATCAAAAATCCTGAATTTCATCAACGAAGCAAACATATAGATGTTAAATATCATTTTATACGCGATTTATTTGAAAAAGAATAGATGTAAAATATGTAAAGAGTGAAGAACAAATCGCTGACATTTTTACTAAAGCTTTGCCAAAGCCAAAATTTTTATATCTAAGAGAGAAATTAGGAATGAAGAATAAAGAACAAATTTGTTATAGAGATGTTGAGTTTTAGGGAGGGTGTTGTGGAATGATCTCGAAAAACTCATCATCAACATCATCAAGTAAGCATTTGACCTAACGGTAAACACAGTCGTCGGCTGATCGCACATTTGTCTCTAGAATAAGAAGCCGAATGTTCTGGATTATGTACATGCATGCATTCCATATGAAATAGACGTAGACATAGAAGCATAGGGAGATATCCAGAACATTCGATATGTAATAGAAGTAGGTATATAAGCATGCTGTAAATCGAGCCAGAGTTCATTCTGTAAGTTCATTGTGTAAGATCAATGTCAGTGTGTCGGCTCGGTCAGTTAAGTTCAAATCGTCGCGATACGTGAAGTAGTGTACTTGTTACTGAATATTTTGTTGTGTTAAATAAACTTATTGCGTTGCACCTACATATACCGTGTTTCATTTAAGAAAACCTCAACACGGGGAAATCCCCTGGGCGGGGAAATCCCCTGGGCGGGGAAATCCCCTGGGCGGGGAAATCCCCTGGGCGGTGAAATACCCTGGGCGGGGAAATCCCCTTGGCGTGGAAATCCCCTGGGAGGGAAATCCCCTTGAGAGGTCAATGACCTTGAGAGGCCAATGACCTTGAGAGGCTAATGACCTTGAGAAGCCAATGACCTTGAGAGGGCAATGACCTTGAGAAGCCAATGACCTTGAAAGGCTAATGACCTTGAGAAGCCAATGACCTTGAGAGGCCAATGACCTTGAGAGGCCAATGACCTTGAGAGGCCAATGACCTTGAGAGGCCAATGACCTTGAGAAGCCAATGACCTTAAGAGGCTAATAACCTTGAGAGGGCAATGACCTTGAGAGGGCAATGACCTTGAGGGGCTAATGGCCTTGAGAGACTAATGATCTTGAGAGGCCAATGGCCTTGAGAGGCCAATGGCCTTGAGAGGCCAATGACCTTGAGAGGCCAATGACCTTGAGAGGCCAATGACCTTGAGAGGCCAATGACCTTGAGAGGACAATGACCTTGAGAAGCCAATGACCTTGAGTGGCCAATGACCTTGAGAGGCCAATGACCTTGAGAGGGTCATTACCTTGAGAGGCCTTGATACATGTTTTTTACGAATTGGTGGCGAAGGGGGCGTGGTATGCAAAATCTGTAAATTACAAAATGTGTGTATTCATCAAGTGTATATACACAAAAAATCTGAAGACTATGTTTAATAGTGTTCAAATTAGGCTGAAAAAACAATATAAATTTATCGATTATCCTCGATAAAAAAGATATTGAATGAGTTATCGAAAAAATATGATAAACTCCTACTGCGTATGGTATATACGAGTCTACATGCAAAATTTCAGCTCTCTAGCTCTTATAACTTCTGAGATCGACGCACTCATACAGACGGACGGACGGACGGACGGACGGACGGACAGACGGACAGACGGCTATATCAACTCAGCTCGTCACCCTGATCAAGAATATATATACTTTATGGGGTCTGCCACGCCTCCTTCTGCCTGTTACATACTTTTCACAAAACCATTATACCCTGATTTCCCATTTTCAATGGTTTCAGGCTATAACAAGTAGGAAGGCTCTAGTCGAGACTGCTCGACTAGGGGATACCCTGAACCCTCAAAGCTGATATTCTAATCATTCCGCACTTCTTTTATGCACACATATATACACATGCATCCACACGCACGCATAAGCCCGCGCTCTGCTAACTGCGCAGTAAGCAGCGACTGCACTTGGACTGCGCTGCAGTGTGGGCAATATTATGAGATTTTATTTGTTGAATAATTTCTTTTGTAGACGTACGATCTTAATGAAACTTTTAGAACGTAATAATAAAGTGTAAATGTCAGTACATTCCAAAACACAAGTCTCTAGTACTTGATACACGTTTTTTACGAATTGGGGGCGAAAGGGGCGTGGTATCGAAAATCTGTAAATGACAAAATGTGTGTATCTATCTAATGCATATACACAGTAAATCTGAAGTCTCTATGTCTAAAAGTGTTAAAATAAGGCTGAAAAAACAATACAAATTTATCGATTATCCTCGATAAAAAAGATATCAAATGAGTTATCGAAAAAATATGATAAACTTGTACTGCGTATGGTATACACGAGTCTACATACAAAATTTCAGCTCTCTAGCTCTTATAACTTCTGAGATCCTTTTGCTCATACGGACGGATGGACGGACGGACAGACGGACAGGGATAAATCTACTCAGCTCATCGCCCTGATCAAGAATATATATACTTTATGGGGTCTGCCACGCCTCCTTCTGCCTGTTACATACTTTTTCACAAAACCATTATACCCTGATTTCCCATTTTCAATGGGTTCTCTAAAAATAATGACAGAATTTTGTTAACGATTTATGTAGATGACGGGTTAATTGCTGCATCCAATGAATTTTTAATTGATAATCTATTTGAGAATTTGAGCAAGGAATTTAAAATAACAAATACAAAAAATGTAACATGCTTCTTAGGAATAGAAATACTGAAGCAGCCAAATGGTTCTATCTTCATATATCAAGGAAATTATATAAGGAAAATTTTAGAAAAATTTAATATGATAAATGCGAACATTGTCTCCACGCCAGTTGAATGTAATTATGATGAAAATGTATCTGAACAAAATAATTGTAATGCACCTTACCGCGAAGCAATAGGAAATTTAATGTTTTTACAAGATGTTTCAAGGCCAGATATAAGTTTTTCTGTTAATGTAGTTTCCCGAGAGCTAGAAAACCCGAAGCAGCATCACTGGACGTTAGTTAAGAGAATATTTCGTTATTTGAAAGGAACGATGGATTTGGGAATTTTATACAGCAAAAATAATAATATTTTTGAGACATATAGTGATGCTGATTATGCAGGTGATAAGAAAACTCGGAAATCTACATCTGGAATTTTGTGTAAATATGCGAATGCTGCAATAACGTGGCAAAGTAAAAAACAACAATGTGTAGCTTTATCAACAACAGAAGCCGAATATGTAAGTGCAGCTCTAGCAAGTAAGGAAATGATATGGCTAAAGAAATTGTTTTTTGATTGTAACATTAATTTAAGTAACTACATCTTGTTTATAGATAATATAAGTGCGATTAAGCTAATCAAAAATCCTGAATTTCATCAACGAAGCAAACATATAGATGTTAAATATCATTTTATACGCGATTTATTTGAAAAAGGTGAAATAGATGTAAAATATGTAAAGAGTGAAGAACAAATCGCTGACATTTTTATTAAAGCTTTGCCAAAGCCCAAATTTTTATATCTAAGAGAGAAATTAGGAATGAAGAATAAAGAGCAAATTTGTTATAGAGATGTTGAGTTTTAGGGAGGGTGTTGTGGAATGATCTCGAAAAACTCATCATCAACATCATCAAGTAAGCATTTGACCTAACGGTAAACACAGTCGTCGGCTGATCGCACATTTGTCTCTAGAATAAGAAGCCGAATGTTCTGGATTATGTACATGCATGCATTCCATATGAAATAGACGTAGACATAGAAGCATAGGGAGATATCCAGAACATTCGATATGTAATAGAAGTAGGTATATAAGCATGCAGTAAATCGAGCCAGAGTTCATTCTGTAAGTTCATTGTGTAAGATCAATGTCAGTGTGTCGGCTCGGTCAGTTAAGTTCAAATCGTCGCGGTACGTGAAGTAGTGTACTTGTTACTGAATATTTTGTTGTGTTAAATAAACTTATTGCGTTGCACCTACATATACCGTGTTTCATTTAAGAAAACCTCAACACGGGGAAATCCCCTGGGCGGGGAAATCCCCTGGGCGGTGAAATACCCTGGGCGGGGAAATCTCCTGGGCGGGGAAATCCCCTGGGAGGGAAGTCCCCTTGAGAGGTCAATGACCTTGAGAGGCCAATGACCTAGAGAGGCCAATGACCTTGAGAGGCCAATGACCTTGAGAGGCCAATGACCCTGAGAGGCTAATGACCTTGAGAAGCCAATGACCTTGAGAGGCCAATGACCTTGAGAAGCCAATGACCTTGAGAGGCCAATGACCTTGAGAGGCCAATGACCTTGAAAGGCCAATGACCTTGAGAAGCCAATGACCTTGAGAGGGCAATGACCTTGAGAGGCCAATTGAACATTGAACAATTTGACGACTCGTTTAATGACAGAAGAAATGCGGTCAAAAGAACAAGAAGTGGTACCTAAAGAGTTAACAGCATTAGTTGCCGGCAACAGAAAAAATAAAAGAGAACATGAAAATAAGAAGAAAATTATGAAGTGCTATAACTGCGGCGTGATGGGACATCTGAAGAAGGACTGCTACAGGTATTATATATGCAAGAAGAAAGGCCACAAGAGCAACACCTGTCACCAAAGGAGAAATGCAGGAAGTCAAGCGGAAAATAATCAAGGAGAATCGGGTGAATCATCGAGAAAAGGATTGATTGCGAGCATGGACGGCAGAGAAGATGACGTGTGGGTGATCGACTCAGGAGCTTCTGATCACATGTCAAGGCGTCGAGATTGGTATTCTACTTATGAAGAATTTTTGGAGCCCCTGAGGATAGGCGTAGGTAACGGTAAATATATCACGGAGCACGGGAAAGGTAATATTGATATTGAAACTTATGTCAATAATAATAAAAGGGCGACGACAATGTTTGATGTTTTGTATGTTCCGGAAATAATTTACAATTTATTTTCTATTATGTCAGCTGCAAAAAGGGGTGTTGATTGTCTTATTAAAAATAAAGGAACACAGTCTTTGTTGAGACGTGATAATAAAATAATTGCAATGGGTTCTAGGTTCGGAAACTTATTAAAATTAGATGCGAATGTTTTGATGCCAAAATTGTGTAATTTAACAAGAACAAGTAAGAAAGCTCTAGTCGAGACTGCCCGACTAGGAAAGCCCCTGAACCCTTCGGAGAACTGATATTTCAAAAATTCTCCACGTCTTTTTGCTTACAAAAAACACACACACACACATGCATATACACACATAGGCGCGCACGCATAAACACGCATGGCCTGCGGTGTGGGATTACCATGGAAACTTAATTGTTTAATAACTTTTTTGTGGACGTACGTTCTTCATGAAACTTTTAGATTATGATTATATCATTACTATGCGTGTATATGCCGAAGCTCAAGTCTCTAGTATTTGAAATACGCCTTTTACAAAAGTGAGGGTGAGATGGTGGATATAGGGGTGGGGGTGAATTATAAAAAAAAACCGAAATTCTATAATCTACATATGAGTCTACATTTCAAATTGGGAGACTCTAGCTCAAAAGATGTAGGAGATATAATTTTATAATTGACTTTCGATAAGGTTTTTTATCGATAAAAAAATAATCGGACGAGTTATCGTTATTTTGTGATAAACTCGATATGCGCGTGCTATATACGGACATTTTAAAAAAAGTTGAAGTCTCTAGCTATTGTATCTTCGGAAATCGACGCGTTCAAACATACGGACAGACGGACGGACGGACGGACAGACAGACGGACAGGGCTAAATCAACTTTTCTCGTCGCTCTGATCAAGAATATATATACTTTGTGGGGTCTGCACGCCTCCTTCTCCCTGTTACATACTTTTAACAAAACCATTATACCCTGATTTCCCATTTTCAATGGGTTCAGGGTATAACAAGTAAGAAAGCTCTAGTCGAGACTGCTCGACTACGAAATCCCCTGAACCCGTCTTTTTGCTTACAAAAAACACACACACACATACATAGGCACATATAGGCACGCACGCATAAACACGCATGGGCTGCAGTGTGGGCTTCTCATTGAAACTTAATTATTTAATAACTTTTTTTGTGGACGTACGTTCTTCATGAAACTTTTAGATTATGATTATATCATTACTATGCGTGTATATGCCGAAACTCAAGTCTCTAGTATTTGAAATACGCCTTTTACAAAAGTGAGGGTGAGGTGGTGGATATAGGGGCTGGGGGTGAATTATAAAAAAAAACCGAAATTCTATAATCTACATATGAGTCTACATTTAAAATTTGGAGACTCTAGCTCAAAAGATGTAGAAGATATAATTTTATAACTGGCTTTCGATAAGGTTTTTCATCGATAAAAAAATAATCGGACGAGTTATCGATTTCTAGTGATAAACTTGATATGAGCGCTTCCTGTCATAACGGTCAATCTTAAGTGTTCTTTCACTTAAACTTTCCGTAGCAAACGGTTTAACACCTACGTAAGTTGACAATAAGCGAACGGCCTTGTTATCCTTCCAAAGTACATTACTGACTTCTACCCCGTATGACGTGCCTACGAACTCAGTCGAAAACCCTCTCGGCTTTTTGTTAATGATTGTATCGTCAGGTAGCTTGCAATTGGGGATTCGATTCGCACGTACTGTGCCAAGGCTATAAATACCCTTTGCTCGCAAATATACCATTAGAGGCACAGAGGTATAAAAATTATCAAAGTAGACGATGTGGTGCTTAAAGCTTTGTACTGTTTTGGTCAAACGTACTACTATGTTGGCCGAAGCACCAAGATCTGGGTGACCAGGTAAGACAATGTTATCGCCTGCTCCACTATAAATTTCGAATCGGTATGCATAGCCATATGAATCACACAAAACGAACAGCTTAATACCCCATTTGTATGGCTTATTGGGCATTGTCGTAAGTGATGTTTCATCTTTGTGCTACACATTTGTTCGTCAACACAGAGGCGTGGTTGCTTTGGCACTGAGTCAAATCTTGTATTAAACAATTAAGTTTCCATGAGAAGCCCACACTGCAGCCCATGCGTGTTTATGCGTGCGTGCCTATATGTGCCTATGTATGTGTGTGTGTGTGTTCTCGTTTTTGTATGTGTGTGTGTGTGTTCTCGTTTTTGTTTTGCTCAAGTCAAACGCTGACTGTTTGCTTGAGTTAAATGAAGCAAACTGTCTTTTGCGTATGTATGGGTAATCACGCGATTGTTGCGTTCTTCTATGTAGATATGTATGCATGTATTTACATGCACACAAAGGCAAAGATCATTTCTGTTGAGTTTTTCAGGCAAACTGTCTTTTGCTGAGAGTCTTTGTGTTTGTGAAAATCGTATTACACTCATTTGAGAGCGTCACACGAATGAGTCATTGGCATGCGTCTGACCGAAACCGATTCTAAACAAAGCAAAGAGAGCCGCTCAGAGCGATATCGTGTCTGTACAATCTTTTTATACCCTGAACTCATTGAAAATGGGAAATCAGGGTATAATGGTTTTGTGAAAATTATGTAACAGACAGAAGGAGGCGTGGCAGACCCCATAAAGTATATATATTCTTGATCTATCTCAGAAGTTATAAGAGCTAGAGAGCTGAAATTTTGTATGTAGACTCGTGTATACCATACGCAGTACGAGTTTATCATATTTTTTGATAACTCATTCGATATCTTTTTTATCGACGATAATCGATAAATTGATATAGTTTTTTCAGCCTAATTTCAACACTTTTAGACATAAAGTCTTTAGATTTGTTGTGTATATACATTTGATGGATTTTGGATACCACGCCCCCTTCGCCCCCAATTCGTAAAAAACGTGTATCAAATACTAGAGACTTGTGCTTTGGAATGTACACACATTTTTACATTATAAATACGCTCTGAAAGTTTCATTAAGATCGTACGTCTACAAAAGAAATTATTCAACAAATAAATTCGCATAATATTGCCCACACTGCAGCGCTGCCCAAGCGCAGTCGCTGGTTACTGCGCAGTTAGTAGAGCGCGGTCTTATGCGTGCGGGTGGATGAGTATGTGTATGTATGTATGCATCAAAGAAGTGCAGAATGATTAGAATATCAGATTGGAGGGTTCAGGGTATCTCCTAGTCGAGCAGTCTCGACTAGAGCCTTCTTACTTGTTTATTGTTTGAGTGAAGGACACTTATATGCAGACATCGAAAAAGAGTCAACAGTTATGTATTTGCGAGCTATGCTACTTTTGAACACAAGATAAATTGTTAAGACACATGAAAAAATATGGACGTAATCCCCATTAAAAAACAAGTAAGAAAGCTCTAGTCGAGACTGCTCGACTAGGAAATCACCTGAACCCTTCGGAGAACTGATATTTCAATAATTTTCCGCGTTTTTTGCTTACAAGAAACACACACACACATGCATAGACACACATAGGCACGCACGCATAAACACGCATGGGCTGCACTGTGGGCTTCTCATTGAAACTTTATTATTTAATAACTTTTTTTGTGGACGTTCGTTCTTCATGAAACTTTTAGATTGTGATTATATCATTACTATGCGTGTATGTGCCGAATCTCAAGTCTCTAGTATTTGAAATACGCATTTTACAAAGGTGAAGGTGAGGGGGTGGATATAGGGGTGGGGGGTAAATTATAACAAAAACCGAAATTCTAAAAATTATATATGAGTCTGCGTTTATCGAAATTATGTGATAAACTCGATATGCGCGTGCTATATACGGACATTTAAAAAAAAAGTTGAAGTCTCTAGCTAGTGTATCTTCGGAAATCGACGCGTTCAAACATACGGACAGACGGACAGGGCTAAATCAACTTATCTCGACGCCCTGATCAAGAATATATATACTTTGTGGGGTCTGCCACGCTTCCTTCTGCCTGTTACATACTTTTAACAAAACCATTATACCCTGATTTCCCATCTTCAATGGGTTCAGGGTATAATTAACTTAAACACTAAACACTTAACACGCTTATATGAGAATTTGTTGATACCTGACACTTAGTTATGAATTTTTGCGATAGTCGCGACAGTCTAATATCTATCAATTCAGTATTGGCTCGACAATCGTGAAATGATGCCATGGCAGATTGAAGATAAGCTTCAGGACTTTATTTTGCGAGATTTGCAACTGCTTTATATGACATTTGGCTATATCTTACCAGACTGGTGCACCGTAGAACGTTTCTGCTTGGAATATCAATCTAAACAAAAACATTTTGTTTTCTATACTTAGTCTCGAATTTCTGTTTATAAACGGGTATAGCGTACGGACTATAGTATGTATGAGTTTTTATACTCATTCCCGAAAGTGAATTGAGTATATTGGTTTTCTGCAATGTCCGTCTTGTCCGTCCGTCTGTCCGTCTGTCCGTATGAACGCAACTTTTTTCGGCGCTATTGAAGCTAGAGACTTGAAATTTGGAACACATACTCGTGTATAGCTCCCATTTATAAAGTGTTAAAGTTTTTCCGATCCGCCCACTAGGGGCGTGGCAAATCGGAAAATGCATTTTCCGATATTCCAGAAATCATGTTAGTTGAAGAGCTAGAAAGCTGAAATTTGGTATGTAGGTCCGCGTTGACCACCCAAGTTCAACAAGCTATGGCGGATATATCTCCGCCCATTGGGGGCGTGGCAAATCGGATAAAACTGTATCTCCTAGAGTTTTAAAGCTAGAACGTTGAAATTTTGCATGTAAGCTAATGTTATCATTTTATAAAGACTGGTCAACAATTTATATGTCTACGCCCACTAGGGGCGTGGCAAATCGGACCTGAAGATATAGTTATTTTCCCGATTTTGCTATATTTTAGGCATTATTGATGCTAGAGACCTGAAATTTGGTATATATACGCGGGTTGACCACCCAAGTCGAACAAGCTATGGTGGATATATCTCCGCCCAAAGGGGGCGTGGCAAACCGCAAAAGTTTATATCTCCTAAAGTATAAGAGCTAGAAGCTTCAAATTTAGATAGTTGTGTTACTGGTAACCTTCTCTATCGATTCCCCAAAAATAATTTTTACGCCTCTTTGGGGGCGTGGCATATCGAAAAATACCCTGTAATTTTCACATTTTTGGAGCGTAAGCATCCAAACTTTGCAGTTAGGTTACTATTAGCTCGTTTTACGATCTGGCCAAAAATGAGATGTCTACGCCCACTAGGGGCGTGGCAAATCGAGAAAAACTGCATTTTCTGCAGTACTAGAGCTAAACTTATATACTGAATTGCTGATGGGATGTGAATGAGTATCCCGCAGTCGGTAACGCCCGACTGCAACGTTCTTACTTGTTTATTATATTGGTTATGTGGTCTTTAAAAGTAAGTCTTTTGTCCAGTGTAACACCCAAGTACCTGAGATTTGGCTCCCACTTTATATATTCCGAGCCCAATCTGATGTCAGTTGTCGGCACGTAGATGTCCTTTCGTTTATTTGTGAAAATATTGCTTTGGTCTTTTCTGGGCAGACTAAAATTTTCCATCGGGAGAAATAAGCATCTAAAGAGTTATATGCTGATTGGATGTCTCTAACTATATCTGCAGAACGAATTCCCCCACAGAATTGCCGTATCATCCGCAAAAACCGAGGGGGTACATTGGGGTAATGTTGGGAGATCAGAGGTATAAATGTTATAATGAATAGGCGATGAGCCTTGGGGGCAGCTTGCCAGAATATTCATCATTTCCTAAACATACGACGTAGGATCTGTTTTTTTTTAATTTTATTTATTTTCCTTAAGGGTACTTGACAAACATAGAGTCAACTAAAAATAAAAAAAGCCTAAGAAAGTACAGAGAATATCACTAGTAGCACCGACCCGATGGGGGTGTTTTATTTGCCAGTCCGGCCAGCTATGCCCACATTTCACAGCCAAATATGGTCAGTGCTACTAGTGAAGCTATGAAAAAAAGGTGTTAGTAAGAAAACTTAAACAACATATTAAAGGCATATATATATGTCGAAGTAATTGTGCTTTCTACCTACTTGCCTATTTCCCTTTTTGCATGCCTTCGTACTTGTGCGTGTGTGTGCTCGATTGAACAAAGAATGCGAGTTCTATGACAGGGTATGGTGATTGTTTTGGTCTCACACGAGCGCAGCATGCATGGTGAAGTTGTTAAGAGTATTAAGAGTGCAGCATGTGAATGCGTATGGTTTTGCTATTTTGTGTGTTTCGCGACTGTTGTAATAGCCGATTATGCTTCGTAGGCTGGAAAAGTCCCGTTGTAGCGGGACGACAGCGTATGTAGCTGTCGTCGAGTGTGGTTCGGTGGTAGGCACAAGAAATGAGTGAGACAAAGAATTCAGAATCGTTTGAGAAGTGGACGGCCACCGAAACTCGCTGCGCTAAGGGATACTGTGTTTGTTTTGTGCTTTGACATCAGAAGTGGGATCAGGCTCGCGACTCAACATGAGAAATTAAACAATAAAATTAAAATTTGTTAATTTGATTAACTTGTAAAAGCCGGCATCTGACGAGCAATTTGAATTGGTGCAATGTCACAAAAATTAATAGCGCAGCGAGGAGGATCATGTTCGTGCATGTTCATGTGTGAGAGCGAGAGTGAGCGAGAGATAGAGTGAAAAGAAGTGCGTGGAGCAGTGCAGCGCCGTCGCCATGTGTAGTGTGCGGATGCTTGCAAGCGGAGAATGAGATTCCAGGAGGTTCCAGAATGTTCATTGAAAGAAAAGCTAAGTACAACATTTTTTAGTAATTCATTTGATATGTTGAAGGCCAGTGGTAGTACTGGAATGTGCAAAATGTGTAATGTATAAAAATTTAAAATCTTTCGATGAAGCCCATAAAAAAAAAAAAAAAAAAAAAAAAAAAAAAAACAATTATTTCTCGAGTTTGTTTGTCGAGTTTCATTTTGGTGTCATTGGTGTTATTATTATTATTGGACGGACACAAATATTGTCGTTTTTATTGATTGTTAATTAAGCATCAAGAACTAAACGTAACATATTTTACAGGGCACAAAGATGGTGTGCTAATTTATAGGTGTTTTCATTTGATTTGCAGTACAGAGAGGGCAGAAGAATGGGTCATGTTGACTGCTTTTCTCTCATACATTATCATATGGCTGAACAGCGCAGAGATTCTGACGGAATTCATTTTGTGAATAAGTTGTAATTCTTTGGCCGAGGCTCGATCCTTGCTTTGATTGCCAGGGGTTAAATGTTGATGTCAATCAGCTTTTCGTATTTTACTTGTAATTTATTTTGGTAAATGAGTATAGGGAAAGTAAGTTTTAAAGGGTGAGGAGAGTTGAAAAGAAAGAAATGAAGGCGTTGAAAGAGACGTCAGTAGTGAATAGGAAGAGTAATGGAACGTAACATGTGAGATATACTATAGAAATCGGACACTATACCTCAGAGTCTTACTGATAAACATGTCATTGGTTTGCTAGCGCTATTAGGGACACGAGTTAATGTGTTATCCTATCGAGTCGCTGGTAGTCACTGACAGAAAGATTTTAGGTATGCTGTTGTCCTGATGATCTAAGTAATCTTCATGTAAGAGTAGTCAGCTAGTAAAATGCCTTTTGCTATAATTATTTTATGTTGGAAACTCTGTCATAATGTATAAATGTGTGTACATTCCGAAGCACAAGTCTCTAGTATTTGAAATACGTTTTTTACGAATTTGTGGCGAAGGGGGCGTGGTATCCAAAATCTGTAAATTACAAAATGTGTGTAACCATCGAATGTATATACACAACAAATCTGAACACTCTATGTTTAAAAGTGTTCAAATTAGGCTGAAAAAACAATATAAATTTATCGATTATCCTCGATAAAAAAGATATCGAATGAGTTATCGAAAAAATATGATAAACTCGTACTGCGTATGGTATACACGAGTCTACATACAAAATTTCAGCTCTCTAGCTCTTGTAACTTCTGAGATCGACGCACTCATACGGACGGACGGACAGACGGACGGACGGACGGACGGACGGACGGACGGACGGACAGACGGACAGGGCTATATCGACTCAGCTCATCGCCCTGATCAAGAATATATATACTTTATGGGGTCTGCCACGCCTCCTTCTACCTGTTACATACTTTTTCACAAAACCATTATACCCTGATTTCCCATTTTCAATGGGTTCAGGGTATAAAAAATGAACAAATGCTTTGATGATGACGTGTGGTACATAAGATATTTTGATGTAGATCAGTTGGAACTATGATACTGTAAAGAATTATAAAGACAGTTGGATTATGTTAGTTCAAGAATAAAATTAAAACCTGAAGATAATATATTCTGTATGGAAAATATTTGTAATGAACGAATTTATGAGAAGATTTATTGAGTAAAGCTTTTTATTGTAAGAGTTACACGAGGCCGTGTTAAGGTCAGGATGGCCGTGTCGAAGCGCAAGTAGTATTAATATATTGGCGCGCACTGTAATTGTGCTTTCTACCTACTTGCCTATTTCCCTTTTTGCATGCCTTCGTACTTGTGCGTGTGTGTGCTCGATTGAACAAAGAATGCGAGTTCTATGACAGGGTATGGTGATTGTTTTGGTCTCACACGAGCGCAGCATGCATGGTGAAGTTGTTAAGAGTATTAAGAGTGCAGCATGTGAATGCGTATGGTTTTGCTATTTTGTGTGTTTCGCGACTGTTGTAATAGCCGATTATGCTTCGTAGGCTGGAAAAGTCCCGTTGTAGCGGGACGACAGCGTATGTAGCTGTCGTCGAGTGTGGTTCGGTGGTAGGCACAAGAAATGAGTGAGACAAAGAATTCAGAAGTGGACGGCCACCGAAACTCGCTGCGCTAAGGGATACTGTGTTTGTTTTGTGCTTTGACATATACATAACTATATGAAATTAAAAAAAAAAAAATAAAAAATAAAAATAAATTAAAAAAAAAAAATAAATAATAATAATAATAATAATAAATAAAAAATAAAAAAAAAGGAAAAAAAAATTACAAAAAAAAAAAAAAAAAAAAAATTAAGAAAGATTTAGTACAGAAAAAGGAAAATGATTAAAAGAAGTTGCGAAGTCACGAAAACGTGACAACAGGGAGGCTGAATCAATGTCACCACTAATCAATTTATGCAAAAAAACAATTCCTAGAATTGTCCTGCGATTGGTTAGTGATGGAAGGTCAATAAGCTGGAGCCTACTATGATAAGACGGTAATCGTACATTACTGTCCCATCTATGGTCTCTTAAGGCAAAGAGAAGAAACTGTTTTTGGACCGATTCAATACGATCCTGATACAGTTTATGCTGAGGAGACCATACAACAGAGCAGTACTCTAAGATAGGACGCACAAGCGAAGTAAATAATCGCTTGGTTGTAAAAGGGTCTTTAAATTCCTTAGACCACCGTTTAATAAAGCCAAGCACACTTTTGGCTTCATTAACGATGGTAGAAACATGGAGATTGAAGTTAAGTTTACAGTCAAAGAGCACACCAAGATCTTTGACTGTATAGATGCGTCTTAGGAAATGTTGCTAATTTTATAATCAGCAATTAGGGGAACGGTACGACTGAAGGTCATTGTCATACACTTAGAACAATTTAAGTCCAGCTGGTTTGCCACACACCAAAGTTGAAATGCATTTAGGTCATCTTGAAGGTGATGATGACCATTTGCATTGGAGTAGGGAAGGCAAGTTTAACATCATCAGCATACATAAATATGGTGGAATGTGAGATACAGCTAAGAAGGTCATTTATGAAAAGGGAAAAGAGCAATGGACCCAAATGACTACCCTGAGGTACACCAGACGATACAAAGATCTCTTTAGATATAGCTGTTCTCAGCATGACTCTTTGGGTTCTACCCATTAAATAGGAAGAAATCCAAGACACAAGTCTAGGTGAAAATCCTAAGCGTTCTAGCTTAAGAATTAATATGTGATGATGTACAGAGTCAAATGCTTTACTGAAGTCAGTATAAATAACATCAGTTTGCATTTGTTTACCAAAGCTGTCATTAACGAGCGAAGTAAACTCAAGTAAATTAGAGGATGATCGATTTTGAACAAACCCATGTTGAGATGGTTGAATAATCGATTTGCAAAAATGCTGCAAGGCCGATGTTATTATTTTCTCAAATAACTTCGGAATAGCAGATAATTTGGCAATGCGTCTATAATTGGAAATATCAGATCTTCCACCTTTTTATACCCTGAACCCATTGAAAATGGGAAATCAGGGTATAATGGTTTTGTTAAAAGTATGTAACAGGGAGAAGGAGGCGTGGCAGACCCCACAAAGTATATATATTCTTGATCAGGGCGACGAGAAAAGTTGATTTGGCCCTGTCCGTCTGTCTGTCCGTCCGTCCGTCCGTCCGTCTGTCCGTATGTTTGAACGCGTCGATTTCCGAAGATACAATAGCTAGAGACTTCAACTTTTTTTTAAAATGTCCGTATATAGCACGCGCATATCGAGTTTATCACATAATTTCGATAACTTGTCCGATTATTTTTTTATCGATGAAAAACCTTATCGAATGTCAATTATAAAATTATATCTCCTACATCTTTAGAGCTAGAGTCTCCAAATTTGAAATGTAGACTCATATGTAGATTATAGAATTTCGGTTTTTGTTATAATTCACCCCCAGCCCCTATATCCACCCCCTCACCCTCACTTTTGTAAAAGGCGTATTTCAAATACTAGAGACTTGAGTTTCGGCATATACACGCATAGTAATGATATAATCACAATCTAAAAGTTTCATGAAGAACGTACGTCCACAAAAAAAGTTATTAAATATATAAGTTTCCATGAGAAGCCCACACTGCAGCCCATGCGTGTTTATGCGTGCGTGCCTATATGTGCCTATGTATGTGTGTGTGTGTTTTTTTTGTAAGCAAAAAGACGCGGAGAATTATTGAAATATCAGTTCTCCTAAGGGTTCAGGGGATTTCCTAGTCGGGCAGTCTCGACTAGAGCTTTCTTACTTGTTTATATAAGGGAATGTTAAAAGAATCTTTCCAAATTGACGGGAACACAGAAGTATCCAAGGACAAGTTAAACAATTTTAGTAGATGTGACTGAAGAGAAACACTGCACTCTTTAATCACACAACTAGGAATATTATCTGCACCAGGAGAGAAAGATGATTTCAATGTCCTAATGGCTGCAGCCAGAGAGGCTGCAGTAACTTTAGGAGCGTTTATAGACCCAAATTCAGGAAGTGAATATGGATATGAGTTGCTGTAGAGATCAGCAGAAGAATAAGTGGATTGAAAAAAATCAGCAAATAGATCAGAGGAATCCTGGTCATTGCAAGTTTTTACACCACCAAGGACAAATGAGGACGGCAAACCAGAAGATTTACGCTTCGAATTAACAAATGAGTAAAATTGTTTGGGATCTCGAGCAAACTGACGTTTGCAACGTATAAGATAATTCTCATAACAACTAGAATTTAAAAGATTGAAATTTGACTTGGCAATGGAATATTTGGACCAGTCAACACTTGAACCAGATTTTTTATAATTTCTGAAACATTTGGTTTTAATGTTTCTTAAGTTCGAAAGTGTTTTGGTAAATCAAGGTGGCTTACTTGAAACCGGCGAAATACGGCAGAGAGGGACACAAACATCCAGAATAGAGTTTAAGGTAGAATAAAAGAACGATGCTGCCAAATTAATATCAACCGACTCATATAAAATAGACCAGTCTGTTGAATTAATTAATTCATTAAGCAGAACAAAATTGCATTTACGATAACAGCGACTAAGCTTAGAAGGCATTGGAGTATTAGTGGGAGGATTATCAACACTGAATAAAACCTCTAAAGTGGGATGATGTGTATCCTCTGGTAAGCAGAAAGGAGTTGATCTCGCGACATTAATGAGCGAATGATGATTAACAAACAAAAGATCTAGAGTGCGATTTAGATGATGAAATAGAGTTAATCTGAAACATAGACAAGTTAAACAATTCATCAAAGAGATAGTGATCGATAGTCGGAATAAAGTAATTTGCATTAAAAATTGATGACCAAGAAGTGTTGGGAATATTAAAATCACCCAAAACCAGAAACAAGTCTTTATCATTTACATGATCATAAATTTCTTTAATACAAGTTATATGTTGAACATAAACTTGTATATCAGACGATGGAGGGATGTAAGAGCAAGTGATAAATAAGGAGCACGATGGGAGAGTTAATTTAACCCCTATAATCTCTGCATCATGAAGGGACGAAAAGCTAAACCCTTCGGAGAGAATACAGGATTTAATAGCAATTAACACCCCACCCCCTCTACGCATAGCACGGTCAAGTCTATAAATAGTGAAATTACTTGAAAGGATCTCGCTATTATGAACATTTTTACACAACCATGTTTCAGTGAAAGCAATAATATCATATTGAACACTAAAACTATGTAAGAATAAATTTTTAAGTTTAGTATTGAGGCCGCGTACATTTTGATAAACCAGGGACATATGAGAAGAGGAATGTAAACTATTTCGTTTTTTGGTATAATGTTTGATGTTGATTGCACCGAAGGTGGATTCAAGAAAACAGGAGTTGATTTGTTGCGATTCTTAGGTTTGAATTCATGCACGACTACGTGAGGTGGCCAGAATTTGGGGTCACATATGGTTGTAAAATATTCCATCGGCACATTAATCTTAAAAGAAGCAATTTCTCGCGGAGTTGCGAAACTAAACTTCGATATAAAAACATTGGCTGATATCTTGCTAGAAATAAAAGCAGATACTGCCTCACATGTAGTATCAGATGAAAGCCTAGATAAAAATACTTGCTTTCGAGGAGAGACAACAGATAAGGTGATGCCCGGAGTGGCCGATTTATTATCACTCTTTGTTTGAGCAACAATAGAAGTAGTATCCAAATTTGGAACAGGGGCTTGGGTTTGAATAGAAACATCAACATGAGAAACAGATAAGGGACCAGGTGAAGGAGGATCAAGTGAATTAGGAGCCGATGACAAAACAGAGGCGCAAGGTGAGGGAGGAGCAAGCGAATTAGGTGACGGTACTAATATAGAAGGAGTTACCGACAACAAAGGAGTATCCAATTGAGAGAGAGGATTTTCAAGGCCGTACTGATTTAATATTTCTTCAGCAGCAGCCATGTCACTGGTCAACTGCATAGAAATCTTCTTCAGTTTCAAAAATTGTGCCCTCACAGCACTATACATTTTAGAAAAGTTGATCTGTTTTTCCAAGCAAGTCGGACAAGACCAGCGTACGCCTCCACTACCAGCTTTAATAGTGGACATAATCTTGTCATACTCACGCCCAGTAAGACCTGCACACTTAGTATGCATCATATTATCACACAACCAGCAATTAATAAATTGCGGTTGAGCAGAATCAACTGCCTGCTTGTAACTGCAAGCTTTTTTGCAGCAACTCATATTGGCAATTGGGATCAAACACAAATTACTGAATGTAAACACAAATGAAAAAAACAAAGAGAGGTATAAATGTGTCGAGAGCGAGTCCAACAACAAAACAGTCGTTACAGAACGCAACGAAAATATATGTTGAGAGAGCGAGTCAACAACAAAAACAGCCGTTAAAGAGCAGATCGAAAGTACACAGCGAGAGAGTAATACTTGCACAACACGAAAATCAACAAGTAAGAACGTTGCAGTCGGGCGTTACCGACTGCGGGATACTCATTCACATCCCATCTGCAATTCAGTAGCCAAGTTTAGCTCTAGTACTGCAGAAAATGCAGTTTTTCTCGATTTGCCACGCCCCTAGTGGGCGTAGACATCTCATTTTTGGCCAGATCATAGAACGAGCAAACAGTAGTCTAACTGTAAAGTTTGGATGCTTACGCTCCAAAAATGTGAAAATTACAGGGTATTTTTCGATATGCCACGCCCCCAAAGAGGCGTAAAAATTATTTTTGGGGAATCGCCCCCTTTGGGCGGAGATATATCCACCATAGCTTGTTGGACTTGGGTGGTCAACCCGCGTATATATACCAAATCTCAGGTCTCTAGCATCAATAAAGCCTAAAATATAGCAAAATCGGGAAAATCGCTATATCTTCAGGTCCGATTTGCCACGCCCCTAGTGGGTGTAGACATATAAACTTTTGACCAGTCTTTATAAAATGATAACATTAGCTCACATGCAAAATTTCAACGTTCTAGCTTTAAAACTCTAGGAGATACAGTTTTATCCGATTTGCCACGCCCCCAATGGGCGGAGATATATCCGCCATAGCTTGTTGAACTTGGGTGGTCAACGCGGACCTACATACCAAATTTCAGCTTTCTAGCTCTTCAACTAACATGATTTCTGGAATATCGGAAAATGCATTTTCCGATTTGCCACGCCCCTAGTGGGCGGATCGGGAAAATTTTAACACTTTATAAATGGGAGCTATACACGAGTATGTGTTCCAAATTTCAAGTCTCTAGCTTCAATAGCGCCGAAATGAACTGCGTTCATACGGACAGACGGACGGACGGACGGACGGACGGACGGACGGACGGACGGACAGCAAGACGGACATTGCACAAAACCAATATACTCAATTCACTTTCGTGAATGAGTATAAAAATTCGAGAGAGGCAAATACAACAACAGTAGATAGTGAGAGCAAATTATGCACACACAACACTAACAAACTTAGAAAGAGTGAACTGGGGAGAGCGCCAACAAATAGAAACACTAAAGCAAAAATGCAGATAATGAAACTAATGAACCGACGCTGCACACAAACTTCACAAAATAAAAAGGCAAATTATTAAAAACACAGCGAACCACGGATCAAACCTTGCACAGGAAATATAGATATTTGCAATATTCAACCGAAGCGCAATTATGTGAAATTTAACATTACCATATAACTAAGAAAACAATAATAATTGCAGAGCACAAAATTAAACACGTCTGTTAACTCTCACTGAGAACTCTCTCAGGTAACTTTGGACTATCTTTATGGTCGCAGGATGAAAGTTAAAACATAACATTTTGTGAACTAGGCCGTCATGCCAAACTTAGTGAAATGCGGCTTTAATGTCCACTAGTACCATTCCCGATGACATAGAACTAGCAAAATTATTATACTCATTCACGAAAGTGAATTGAGTATATTGGTTTTGTGCAATGTCCGTCTTGCTGTCCGTCCGTCCGTCCGTCCGTCCGTCTGTCCGTATGAACGAAGTTCATTTCGGCGCTATTGAAGCTAGAGACTTGAAATTTGGAACACATACTTGTGTATAGCTCCCATTTATAAAGTGTTAAAATTTTCCCGATCCGCCCACTAGGGGCGTGGCAAATCGGAAAATTCAGTTTCCGATATACCAGAAATCATATATCTCCGCCCATTGGGGGCGTGGCAAATCGGATAAAACTGTATCTCCTAAAGTTTTAAAGCTAGAACTTTGAAATTTTGCGTGTGAGCTAATGTAATCATTATATAAAGACTGGTGACAAATCGGACCTGAAGATATAGTGATTTTACAAATTCTGCTATATTTTGGGTACTATTGATGCTAGAGACCTGAAATTTTGTATATATACGCGGGTTGACCACCCAAGTCCAACAAGTTATGGTGGATATATCTCCGCCCAAAGGGGGCGTGGCAAACCGCAAAAGTTTATATCTCCTAAAGTATAAGAGCTAGAAGCTTCAAATTTAGATAATTGTATTACTGGTAAACTCCTCTATCGATTCCACAAACATAAATTTTATGCCTTTTTGAGGGCGTGGCATATCGAAAAATACCCTGTAATTTTCACATTTTTGGAGCGTAAGCATCCAAATTTTGCAGTTAGACTACCGTTAGCTCGTTCCAAGAACTGGTGTCTACGCCCACTAGGGGCGTGGCAAATCGAGAAAAACTGCATTTTCTGCAGTACTAGAGCTAAACTTAGCTACTGAATTGCTGATGGGATGTGAATGAGTATCCCGCAGTCGGTAACGCCCGACTGCAACGTTCTTACTTGTTTTTAATAATTTTTTATACCCTGAACCCATTGAAAATGGGAAATCAGGGTATAATGGTTTTGTTAAAAGTATGTAACAGGGAGAAGGAGCCGTGGCAGACCCCACAAAGTATATATATTCTTTATCAGGGCGACGAGATAAGTTGATTTAGCCCTGTCCGTCTGTCTGTCCGTCCGTCCGTCCGTCTGTCCGTATGTTTGAACGCGTCGATTTCCGAAGATACAATAGCTAGAGACTTCAACTTTTTTTAAAAATGTCCGTATATAGCACGCGCATATCGAGTTTATCACATAATTTCGATAACTTGTCCGATTATTCTTTTATCGATGAAAAACCTTATCGAATGTCAATTATTAAATTATATCTCCTACATCTTTTGAGCTAGAGTCTCCAAATTTTAAACGTAGACTCATATATACTTTTCAGAATTTCGTTTTTTGTTATAATTCACCCCCCACCCCTATATCCACCCCCTCACCCTCACCTTTGTAAAATGCGTATTTCAAATACTAGAGACTTGAGATTTGGTACATACACGCATAGTAATGATATAATCACAATCTAAAAGTTTCATGAAAAACGTACGTCCACAAAAAAAGTTATTAAATAATTAAGTTTCAATGAGAAGCCCACACTGCAGCCCATGCGTGCGTGCCTATATGTGCCTATGTATGTGTGTGTGTGTTTCTTTTGTAAGCAAAAAGACGGGTTCAGGGGATTTCGTAGTCGAGCAGTCTCGACTAGAGCTTTCTTACTTGTTTAATTCTACAAAGGGGCTGAATAGTATTGTGTTCGCTTCTAAACCCAAACTGATGACTTGGAAGGATATTATTATAATCAGTAAAATGAGTTAGTTTATCTTTGATAACCTTCTCAAGGATTTTGCTGAATGCCGACAAAATACTAATAGGTCTATAGGAAGAGAGCAACTCGACAGGCTTATTTTGTTTTAGGATCGGAACAACTTTGGCACATTTCCATACAGAAGGAAAATAACATAGCTCTAGGCATTTATTGACTATGATTAAGTTTAAAAGATTGAGCTAACGCATCAGCCTTATCTTCGTCCGTGGAGTGACTGATGTTATTATTGACTAGCGTTGGAATGTTTATGTGTTTTTTTCTAATTTTGGAAAGTTTCCAAAAAGGGGAAGAACCTGCCAGAGTGGTCTTCCAGGATTTATTTCTAAATTCTAGTATCGCTTTGGAGATCAGCTTATTTAGACAATTGACTAGGATGAGATTGGACGGATGACGGAACCTTTGCCAGGTGCGCCGTCGTATGTTCTGCTCTTATTAAGGTTAAGAATGTTCTGCGGCAGTGGTTTTGGAGAAAATTTAACTTGCTCCTTTGGAATGCGAATTTTCGACGAAACGAGTGAATCTTACCCAATTTGCTCTTTATACCCTGAACCCATTGAAAATGGGAAATCAGGGTATAATGGTTTTGTTAAAAGTATGTAACAGGGAGAAGGAGGCGTGGCAGACCCCACAAAGTATATATATTCTTGATCAGGGCGACGAGAAAAGTTGATTTGGCCCTGTCCGTCTGTCTGTCCGTCCGTCCGTCCGTCTGTCCGTATGTTTGAACGCGTCGATTTCCGAAGATACAATAGCTAGAGACTTCAACTTTTTTTTAAAATGTCCGTATATAGCACGCGCATATCGAGTTTATCACATAATTTCGATAACTTGTCCGATTATTTTTTTATCGATGAAAAACCTTATCGAATGTCAATTATAAAATTATATCTCCTACATCTTTTGAGCTAGATTCTCCAAATTTGAAATGTAGACTCATATGTAGATTATAGAATTTCGTTTTTTTTATAATTCACCCCCACCCCTATATCCACCCCCTCACCCTCACTTTTGTAAAAGGCGTATTTCAAATACTAGAGACTTGAGCTTCGGCATATACACGCATAGTAATGATATTATCATAATCTAAAAGTTTCATGAAGAACGTACATCCACAAAAAAAGTTATTAAACAATTAAGTTTCCATGAGAAACCCACACTGCAGCCCATGCGTGTTTATGCGTGCGTGCCTACATATATGTGCCTATGTACATACATATGTGTGTGTGTGTTTTTTGTAAGCAAAAAGACGCGGAGAACTATTGAAATATCAGTTCTCCGAAGGGTTCAGGGGATTTCCTAGTCGGGCAGTCTCGACTAGAGCTTTCTTACTTGTTTTATATTAAAGTAAAAACATTCTGCGGTTGCGGCAAAGTTATCAGAAACCTCAAGAAGCACTGGAAGGTGATCAGAATATAATGTATGTGACCCTCGTGGGCTAGCTAGATAAACGGGACGATTGGTAAGGAAAATATCTTAAGTTGAGGGTCGCCCGTGACCTCCTGCGGGGTAATATGAATGTTCAGAGGGATGCATTAGATAAAAGTATCTGCAGTCAACTTTAGATTTTAGTAGGTTACCCCAAGAGTTCGCTCTAAAGCATCCCCATGACTGATGTCTGCAGTTAAAGTCACCTTTCAAAATGTATGGTCCATTTACGCTATACAGCTTATGTATGTCCGCCTGAAAAAGCTGTTTTTTAGAGAGATTTTCGCAACCCACTGGGAAATAGCATGAGAAAATGGACATCTCTGTGCCATCGCTAATGAAGATTTTTATGCCAATTGATTCAATAATTTTAGTATTTGGGAGAGGAAGCCATGAGTGGCGAATATTTCTTTTATTGAAGATTGCTACCCCTCCCCCTCTGCTAGTCGTACGATCGTTTCTGTAACAGCTATAGTTACGAACCTTAAGGAAGGTCTCATTATACCCTGAACCCATTGAAAATGGGAAATCAAGGTATAATGGTTTTGTTAAAAGTATGTAACAGGGAGAAGGAGCCGTGGCAGACCCCACAAAGTATATATATTCTTGATCACGGCGACGAACTGAGTCGATTTAGCCATGTCCGTCTGTCCGTATGTATGAGCTCAAGTCTCTAGGATTTGAAATACGCCTTTTACAAAGGTGAGGATGAGGGGGTGGATATAGGTGTGGGGGGTGAATTATAACAATAGCCGAAATTCTATAAAATATGAGTCTATAAAATATGAGTCTACATTTAAAGTTTGGAGTTTCTAGCTCTAAAGATGTAGGAGATATAATTTTATAACTAGCTTTCGATAAGGTCATTTATCGATACAAAAATAACGGGACAAGTTATCGCAATTTTGTGATAAACTCGATATGCGCGTGCTATATACGGACATTTAAAACAAATTCAAGTCTCTACGGACAGACGGACAGATGGACGGGTCCAAATCGATTCAGCTCGTCGCCCTGATCAAGATAGTATATACTTTATGGGGTCAGCCACGCCTTCTTCTGCCTGTTACAAACATTTCAACAAAACTATTATACCCTGATTTCCCATTGAAAATGGGTTCAGGATATAATAAATGAAAAAAATTCATACCTACATAAAGCCCTGCAATGAAATGATGCAAATAAAAATTTGTATGCTTAAATCTAATAATATTTAATCAATATCCTATTTTAACACACCTATTAAACTGGTTAGCGAAGATTTGAGTATTTTGTGAAGTATGTCAAAACAAAATTTTAAACATAATTTTTATACCCTGAACCCATTTTCAATGGGAAATCAGGGTATAATGGTTTTGTTAAAAGTATGTAAAAGGGAGAAGGAGGCGTGGCAGACCCCACAAAGTATATACATATATTCTTGATCAGGGCGACGAACTGAGTCGATTTAGCCATGTCCGTCCGTCCGTCCGTATGTATGAACTTTTTATACTCATTCACGAAAGTGAATTGAGTATATTGGTTTTGTGCAATGTCCGTCTTGCTGTCCGTCCGTCCGTCCGTCTGTCCGTATGAACGCAATTCATTTCGGCGCTATTGAAGCTAGAGACTTGAAATTTGGAACACATACTCATGTATAGCTCCCATTTATAAAGTGTTAAAATTTTCCCGATCCGCCCACTAGGGGCGTGGCAAATCGGAAAATGCATTTTCCGATATACCAGAAACCATGTTAGTTGTAGAGCTAGAAAGCTGAAATTTGGTATGTAGATCCGCGTCGACCACCCAAGTTCAACAAGCTATGGCGGATATATCTCCGCCCATTGGGGGCGTGGCAAATCGGACTAAAATCCAACGACCTATGGTGGATATATCTCCGCCCAAAGGGGGCGTGGCAAACCGCAAAAGTTTATATCTCCTAAAGTATAAGAGCTAGAAGCTTCAAATTTAGATAGTTGTGTTACTGGTAACCTCCTCTATCGATTCCCCAAAAATAGTTTTTACGCCTGTTGGGCTCAGCAATCATCGCTTCATTGTAATTAAGAGCGGCAGTTCATAGAATATGTTATCATTTAAGAGAATTTGTAACGGAGATCACGCTCTCCCTTTTGCGTTGTCTCTTTCACCCACGCACCGGCTCAGCTTAATCCGCCGGCTCGCGTACATTGAAGTTAGTATGCAATTAACTCTTGTTTAGAGCAGATGCAGTGTTAGATTGACTATTACAAACATAGTAGCGGACAGCACGACAGCCTAGTCGCTTGCTCGCGTCTATCACATAAACTCTGTAAACTCTAATAATCGCTAATAAACTAATCATTAAGTAAATTCAATCGTTTAATAATTTAAAGCTATTCGAAAAATCTCGATAGCTCAACATTTGGTGACCCCGACGTGATTTCTCTTTTCGTTTCTTTCTACATATTTGTATACACTTGCCAGAAAAACTATGCGTACATGCTGTACGCAAAACTTTTGTGGTAAAAAAAAAACACTTGTAGGTGTGCTGTTAACAAAACTATATTTTTTGATGAATAACGCATTCATTATGAACCGTTTACAAAAAATTTTATGTCGCTATGGCATTTGGTTATTTTTCTATAATTAAAAGAATAAAAAAACATCGGATTTCGGACCAGAAAAAGTATGCGTACACCCTAAAATCACAACAAAAAAGGAACTTTTTCATGCAAATAAAATTAAATTAAGTAAGACGTGGGATACCTTTTCCTTTTAATAGTCTCTGTCAATCTCTTTGGCATTGAAATGCTTTATTTTCTAGTAATTTTGGACGATATTTTAAGCCACTTCTCCATCAATGCGTTTTTCAACATATCCTTGAATGTAATACATCGTAATCGAATCCAATGTTGCAGAAAATCCTAAATATGCTCTATAAGAGTTAAATATGGCCACTGGTATGGCGAATTTAATTGGTTCTTCAAATTATATAGTAACGATAGCTTCACATCATAGGCTGAATGCTTTAGATCATTGTCTTGCTGGAACCAAAAGTCATCGCCAAACCCTAATTTCATGCAGCTACTGAGCAAATTGTCTTTTAAAATTGGTAGATAAGCCTTGTGGTCCATTGTGGAGTCAAGAAAGTCAAGGTTCCCCACTCCATTTGCAGCCATACACCCCCTAACCATCACACAGCCATCACTGTGCTTAACGGTGAGAGTGAGATATTCTTTATCGAAGGCTGTGCCGTCTTTACGCCATACAAGTTGATGCCAAACATGAATAATTTTTACTTGTCAGTGAAAATAACATTATTCTAGAAATCTGGAGTCACTGATTCAAATTTTTGAGCGAAATTCATTCGTTTCATTTTGTTGGCATCCGATATTAGAGGAAAATCTCCCTCACAGTGATGGCTGTGTGATGGTTAGGGGGTGTATGGCTGCAAATGGAGTGGGGAACCTTGACTTTCTTGACTCCACAATGGACCACAAGGCTTATCTACCAATTTTAAAAGACAATTTGCTCAGTAGCTGCATGAAATTAGGGTTTGGCGATGACTTTTGGTTCCAGCAAGACAATGATCTAAAGCATTCAGCCTATGATGTGAAGCTATCGTTACTATATAATTTGAAGAACCAATTAAATTCGCCATACCAGTGGCCATATTTAACTCTTATAGAGCATATTTAGGATTTTCTGCAACATTGGATTCGATTACGATGTATTACATTCAAGGATATGTTGAAAAACGCATTGATGGAGAAGTGGCT
This sequence comes from Drosophila aldrichi, assembly GCA_035045965.1. Lineage (NCBI taxonomy): Eukaryota > Metazoa > Arthropoda > Insecta > Diptera > Drosophilidae > Drosophila > Drosophila aldrichi. The sequence continues at coordinate 192,588 of JAWNOM010000374.1, read as the reverse complement.
TAAAATATCGTCCAAAATTACTAGAAAATAAAGCATTTCAATGCCAAAGAGATTGACAGAGACTATTAAAAGGAAAAGGTATCCCACGTCTTACTTAATTTAATTTTATTTGCATGAAAAAGTTCCTTTTTTGTTGTGATTTTAGGGTGTACGCATACTTTTTCTGGTCCGAAATCCGATGTTTTTTTATTCTTTTAATTATAGAAAAATAACCAAATGTCATAGCGACATAAAATTTTTTGTAAACGGTTCATAATGAATGCGTTATTCATCAAAAAATATAGTTTTGTTAACAGCACACCTACAAGTGTTTTTTTTTTACCACAAAAGTTTTGCGTACAGCATGTACGCATAGTTTTTCTGGCAAGTGTATATTCATATTGACAGCATCACATACATACATACACCCGTGAACATACATAAGCAGTGTATATAGCGATTAGTTGCGTGCCGTTACTTTGCCAATTCGCCAGACACTCTTTCGTTCGGTCTGCAATACACTGGCGCCCGTAAAAGTAGTACACATGCGAAAACTTCTGCAAATAAAAAACTAATAAAGAATCAGCTAATTTCTGAACTATGTCTATGCTTAGTGACTGCGTGTTCTATAAAGCTTCAATCTATAAGTGATTAAGTTTGCATAAGCACAGTGTAATTACATGCTTGCCGTTATTCTTCGTTGACATTGCACTCTTTCGCCACGGCTGCGATACGAGCGCGTCCATAATAATCGTACCGGTGTGCAACAATTCATACGTGTATATTATTTGAGTACCATAATATAATTCTTTGCTAATTTATTAAAGTTGCAACTGCTCTGCTCAACAAATACGACTTATTCCAAGTTTGTGTCTGCGCTATAGCATATATAAACTTACTTTACTCTTGCAATTGCGCTCGCACCAACAACTTTGAACTCTATCGTGTTACTCTTGCTGTACTCGTCATGGCGAATTTAGATGCTAGTGCAGTTGCTCCCGAAGATCGCGTGCGGTTTTATAAGCTCAAGGTACAGTCGGTGTTTGAACGCGTAAAAAAGCTACAATCCAAGGTCGATTCAGATGATCTTGCCGATCACAGTGAAAGCACTCTAAATGTTCTACTGGAGCATATCGACAAGCTAAGCCACTCCTTTAGCAAGGCCCATGAAAGTCTAGAGGAGCTCGACTTTACTGAAATGTCCAGCAATTTGCGCACTGACTTTGATGATTTAATAATGGTCATGCAGTCAACAATAATGTCCGAAGTGCAAAGTCGTACTGCTCAAGTGCATCATAGTTCCACGTTTAGTCGTCCAAGTGACCCTCCTCGCGCATCTGCTCCCAGATTGCAGGCTGCACCTGCGTTGCCGCCATTAAAGCTACCTACGTTCAGCGGTGGATATGCTAATTGGGCTGATTTCTACTCAATGTTTTCTACAATCATTGAAAGTCGGCCAGAAATCAGCAATATGGAAAGAATTCAGCACCTCCGGTCCTGCCTCGATGGCGCAGCGTTGGACACGGTTCGCTCTTTGGAAATTTCTAATGATAATTATACAATCGCCATAAATTTATTAAAGCAGAGATATGATAACCGACGTTTAATCTTCCAGGCCCACATCGTAAAGATCTTAGGTCTCAAAAGAGTAGAAAACGGATCCATAACCAAGCTGCGTGAGCTATCTGACAGCTTCAATGTCCATATGCGTGCGCTCAGTAGTCTGGGCACAACAGAGCAGATAGCCAGTGCCATGATTGCTCAGATACTGCTACAGAAGCTTGATGAGGCCTCACAAGCTAAATGGGAAGAGAAATTGGACAACTCAGAGACGGCTCTTCTGATACCCAGATATGAAGAAGTCTCCTCATTTCTTGAGCTTCGTTGCCGTACTTTGGAATCGATGAAATTTGCTCTTACAAACTATTCGTCAAGTAAGCCGATGAATTCTTGCAGTAAGGTTGCTACCAGTAGATCAGCATTTCTCGTAACCGGCCACAGTACTCACAGTTGCAATTTTTGTAATGATCTTGAGCACACAATCTACAAATGCCCAAGATTCGCAAACTTGTCTCCTAGTCTTCGCCTGAATGAGGTCCGAAAGGCTGGCTTATGTTTGAATTGCCTCAAGGGAGGTCATCAGTCGCGACAATGTGGCTCGCGCAGTTGTCGGGTCTGTGGAGTCAAGCATCATACGCTTCTTCATCTCGGCCACTCCAGCACATCGCAGGCAGCAATTCCGCCCCATCAACAATCTTCAACATCAAGAGTACAGACCATCCCTCAGCCCTCAGCACCAGCCACTACTCTCTTATCCAAGATCGGCACAGCGATGTTGTGCTCCTGGCTACCGCAGTGGTTCTGGCAAGGAATCGGTTTGGCGAGCTTGTTCCTTGTCGTGCACTTTTAGATTCAGGCTCTCAACTACATCTCATTACAGCCAGATTTGCGAATCTCCTGCAACTTAAGAGAACACAATCGGTGGCATCTGTATGCGGCGTAGGCGACTCCAATGTTGCCATGGATGGCGGCAGCATTTGCCTCACTCTTCAAGCTCATGCATCTGAATATACAACTAGCATAACGGTTATGGTAGCTACAAATATAACTGGCAGGCAGCCCAGTTCTAATGTGAATACGAGCAATTGGAGCATACCGCAAAATATAGTGCTGGCAGATCCAGCTTTCCATAGGCCGCAACGAGTAGATCTGCTTATCAGAGCTAGCCTGTTTTATGATTTGCTCTGTGTGGGACAAATCAAGTTGATGCCTGGACTTCCATTGTTACAGAAGACTCCTCTTGGTTGGATTGTATCAAGTGGCGAGGCTCGCAACCACAACTCCGTGCTACTAGCTTCAAAGGCGCCTTCGGATCCGATTACAGACTCCTGTGCTGATATCAAGTTGGACAGTCTCGTTCGTCGCTTTTGGGAAGTTGAGCGCTGCAGCGATTCCATTGTAAAATTCAGCAAGGAAGACTCGGACTGCGAAGCGTATTTTGCGAGGCATTACAATCGATTGGCTAGTGGCCAATATACAGTACGCCTGCCTGTTAAGCTTAGTTGCGAGCTTCTTGGAGATTCTTATGAGCAAGCGCGACATCGGTTTCTCAATTTGGAGAAGAAATTGAGTCGTTTGCCGCATATAAAGTCTCAATACTCAGCATTTCTGAAAGAGTATCTTGAACTTGGTCACATGTCACGCGTTCCTCTAAATTCATTCCATCTATGCAGATATTTTCTTCCTCATCACTGCGTTCTAAAGGATGATAGCACAACTACCAAGCTTCGCGTCGTCTTTGATGGATCTGCATCTACAACAACTGGGCATTCGTTGAATGACATTCTAATGTCAGGTCCCGTCATTCAGCCAAAATTAGTCGACATATTATTGCGCTTCCGATCTTATCCAGTTGCACTCACCGGCGATATTTGCAAAATGTATCGTTGCGTGAAAGTACCTGAGCCGGACAGCTATCTACAATGCATTTTATGGAGGAATTCGCCAGATGATGAGTTGGAAGTTTTCAGGCTTGATACGGTAACATATGGAACAAAACCAGCGTCATTTTTGTCTGTGCGCGCCATGCATCAGCTTGCCGTAGATGAAAGGAACGCATTCCCAGTCGGGTCCGACGTACTGCTTCGCGATTTCTATGTTGATGATTTGATTAGTGGAGGAAATTCAGTCGAAGAAGCAAGACTTGTTATGCAAGAGACAGCTGGAATCTTGGCATGTGGGAAGTTTAAATTGAGGAAGTGGAGTTCAAGCCATCCCATGGTACTGGACGGCGTAACAGACTGCGACAAGGAATCGCTCATTAGGTTCAATGATGGCAAAGACACTTGGCCTTACATGGGATCCGGCATCTGATCAACTTCTTTTCTCATATCTACCCCTGAATTCAGCCTCTAAGCCCTCCAGGCGCTCTGTTCTCTCGTCTATTGCTAGGTTTTATGATCCCCTCGGCCTGGTCGGCCCAGTAATAACGAAGGCTAAAATCTTCTTGCAACAACTCTGGAGGCATAAACTTGATTGGGACGAGAGTCTCCCGTCTGCATGTCACACTGCATGGCTAGACATTTGCAGCAACTTTGGCAATGGTCTTAGTAGTGCATTTCCCAGGCTATCATTAATACCAGGATCGAAGGTTGAGGTCCATGGATTCTGCGATGCCAGCATCGAGGCATACGGAGCTTGCATTTTTATTGTATCCAGAGGTCAGCATACCATCAGCAGGTTGCTTTGCTCTAAGTCTCGAGTTGCGCCTCTAAAAACGCTCACGGTTCCCAAGCTGGAACTATGCGGGGCAGAGTTGCTTGCGCGTCTAATGAATGAAGTGGCTCGCTTAGGCATTTTCGCAGGCGAGTTTCATTGTTGGTCTGACTCTACTGTTGCGCTTTCTTGGATCAATGACGAGCCCGGACGATGTAACGTTTTTGTTTCAAATCGCATCGCCACGATACAAGATCTCACATCAGCAATGGAATGGCACTATATACCTACAACACTGAATCCCGCGGATATATTATCTCGGGGTGCATTGCCCTCGGATTTAAATGTACCATTACATTGGTTCACCGGTCCAGGTTTCCTCTGTAAGCCCAGATCTCAGTGGCCAGTCTCAGCACTTCCAGAAAGAACTTCAATAGAGCGTCGAAGAACTGTGCTTCTTGTAAAGGAAGCAGTCCATGATGTCTCTATGGACTACAAGTTTGTGAATTCTTTCGGCCGCTTGCAGCGTACGTTTGCATACGTATCAAAGTTTATTAAAAAAAGTCATGGTCCAGGAGTAACCCTAGCAGACATCCGGAACGGCACGCATATACTGTTAACAGGCGCGTAGCCAGAAAATTTTTTCGGGGGGGGGTTTTCAGCAAATATTAAATACACATATTCGTATTTAATAATGTAATGGATGACCTTTATTTCAAATTTTTTTTTCTACAAAAGAATGTCTATTTTCCGACTTGTTTTCGCCATTTCGTTCAAAATATCCTCTGGAGTGACTTCAATTTTAGAGTGGATGTTGAGCTTCCGACTATTTCGGGGGGGGGGGGGGGGGTGGGTGGGTTTTGAACCCCCAAAACCCCCCCCTGTATACGCGCCTGACTGTTAAGAATGATTCAACGAACACATCTCTCAGTCGACATAAATGCTCTTCGAAATAAAGGAATGGTTCCGTCATCCAGCAGCCTAGCCTCGCTGTCACCGTTCCTTGATGAGATTGGGCTGCTACGTGTCGATGGTCGTCTCAAAAACTCAACTTTAAATTTCGATAGTCGCCATCCAATTATTTTGCCCAAAGTTCATCCAGTAACTAGAGCCATCATAATGCATTTCCATCAGCGAAACTTGCACGCTGGTCCCCGAGCAGTGCTAGCGTTGGTTCGTTCCCAATATTGGCCAATTGGAGGTAGAAAAACTGTAGCCAGTGTAATTCAGAGATGCGTAATTTGCTTTTGTGCAAGGCCTCGACTCGTTGAACACATAATGGCAGATCTACCCAAGGATCGAGTCGACGGCTATCGGGTCTTTGGAGTGACTGGAGTCGACTTTTGCGGACCCTTCTTTTACAAGCCTGAGTCACGAAACAAGGCGCCTGTGAAATGCTACGTTTGTGTGTTTATTTGTTTTGCTACGAAGGCTATTTGGTTGGAGTTAGTCAAGGATTTAACTACCGCGGCATTTTTGCATGCACTTCAACGTTTCATATGCACCAGAGGAAAGCCAAGTCAAATCTGGTCGGATAACGCCACAAACTTTCTTGGTGCCCGCAACCAGCTTCAGGAGTTGAAGCGTCTATTTCTGTCAGACACCCACCAGAAGGCTGTGAAGGATTTCTGTTTGGCAGACTCAATCGAATGGCATTTCATCCCTCCACGATCGCCACACTTTGGTGGCTTGTGGGAGGCTGCAGTGAAGACAGCGAAGCATCATTTTTACCGATGTGTTGGGTCCTCCGTCCTAACTTACGATGAGCTTCGCACACTGGTTTGCAACATCGCTGCTGTCGTTAATTCACGCCCTTTAGTTTCGATTTCAGAGCACCCATCAGACATAGACGTGTTGACTCCTGCGCATTTCCTCAACGGTGGCCCTCCTTCGTCTTTCAGTGAGCCAAACCTGGCAGGGCTCAATTTTAATCGTTTGGGTGCTTGGCAGCGCGTAAGCTATCTTCAGCAGGTGTTCTGGACTCGTTGGCGGGACGAATATCTCAACTTGTTACAACAGCGAGCGAAGTGGAGAACCTCCAAACCTGGCTTGGCTGTTGGCAACATAGTTCTTGAGAAGGATGAGAATCTACCTTCACTTAAGTGGCCACTAGCCAGAATAATCGAACTTATCCCTGGAAGTGATGCCGTTGCACGGGTAGCCCTACTAAAAACTGAAGCTGGCGAGATTAGAAGAGCTACAAATAAGCTTTGTTTGCTGCCCCTTAAGGATTCTGTTGAAGACCAAGTCTTCAACGGGGGGAGGATGTTGGGCTCAGCAATCATCGCTTCATTGTAATTAAGAGCGGCAGTTCATAGAATATGTTATCATTTAAGAGAATTTGTAACGGAGATCACGCTCTCCCTTTTGCGTTGTCTCTTTCACCCACGCACCGGCTCAGCTTAATCCGCCGGCTCGCGTACATTGGAGTTAGTATGCAATTAACTCTTGTTTAGAGCAGATGCAGTGTTAGATTGACTATTACAAACATAGTAGCGGACAGCACGACAGCCTAGTCGCTTGCTCGCGTCTATCACATAAACTCTGTAAACTCTAATAATCGCTAATAAACTAATTATTAAGTAAATTCAATCGTTTAATAATTTAAAGCTATTCGAAAAATCTCGATAGCTCAACAACGCCTCTTTAGGGGCGTGGAATATCAAAAAATACCCTGTAATTTTCACATTTTTGGAGCGTAAGCATCCAAATTTTTCAGTTAGGTTACCGTTAGCTCGTTCCAAGAACTGGCCAAAAATAAGAAGCCTACGTCCAGTAGGGGTGTGGCAAATGGAGAAAATTTGCGTTTTCTGCAGTACTAGAGCTAAACTTAGCTACTAAATTGCTGATGGGATGTGAATGAGTATCCCGCAGTCTTACTTGTTTTTTAAATGACCGTATATACAGCGCGCATATCGAGTTTATCACAAAAAAATCGATAACTCGCTCCGTTATTTTTTATCGATAAAAAACCTTATCGAAAGTCAGTTATAAAATTATATCTTCTACATATTTTGAGCTAGAGCCTCCAAATTTTATATGTAGTTGCAGCTTTTCGACGCTTTTTTAAAGGTTATCTTTCAAAATATTTGGATACAAATATTTGTCTATTGTACCATCTACAAATACCAACTCTCCCACACCTGCAGCAGGTATGCAAACCCAGATCATTACCCTACAATCACCATGGTTAATTCTTCTTCTAGCGTAATATTGTTTTTGTGAAATGCAGTTCTCGGCTTTCTCCAAACAGTTTTACTCCCACCCGAGCGAAATATATTGAATTTTCACTCATTACAGAACAAAACTTGACTCCAATAATTAGACGGCTTGCTAAAATATTCTTTGATCTTTGATGCACAGCTTTCGTCTAGCCACACGCGATTTGAATTTGGCCTTGTGCAGTACTCTCTGTACATACACATGCATCCACACGCATGCATATGCCCGCGCTATGCTAACTGCGAAGTAAGCAGTGACTGCGCTGCAGTGTGGGCAATAATATGGGAATTTGTTTATTGAATAATTTCGTTTTTAGACATACGATCTTAATGAAACTTTCAGAACGTAATGATAATACATATGTAAATGTTTGTACATTCTTAAAGCACAAGTCTCTAGTATTTGCAATATGTTTTTTACTAATTGGGGGCGAAGGCGTGGTATCCAAAATCTTTAAATGACAAAATGTGTGTATCTATCAAATGTACAGTGCTTTTCATAATTATAGCCCACTTATAATCAACTAAAACGAATGGGCTGCAAATTTTTCCCAAATGACATATTCCCTCAAAATCTTTTCAAATGAGTAGTTCAATATATCAATTATGAATGACAAACAACTTTTTCACTTAAAATTACCGATTTAATAATGATTTCTTAAAAAAGTAAAAAACAAAGAAAAACAGCACCCATTTGCTGTATCAAAATTATAGCCCAATTTCAAGTTTTGGTCAATAAAATCCGAAATCGTTGCGGATTACTGGAAAAACGATTGGTAATATTTAGTCTGGCCTCCATTAGCCTTAGTTAACTTAAAAATTCGCTTCCTCATTGGAGCCACTAAATTTAATAAAAGGTCCTTTTGGCGAGGGGGTACATTGGGGTAATGTTGGGAGATCAGAGGTATAAATGTTATAATGAATAGGCGATGAGCCTTGGGGGCAGCCTGCCAGAATATTCATCATTTCCTAAACATACGACGTAGGATCTGTTTTTTTTAAATTTTATTTATTTTCCTTAAGGGTACTTGACAAACATAGAGTCAACTAAAAATAAAAAAAGCCTAAGAAAGTACAGAGAATATCACTAGTAGCACCGACCCGATAGGGGTGTTTTATTTGCCAGTCCGGCCAGCTATGCCCACATTTCACAGCCAAATATGGTCAGTGCTACTAGTGAAGCTATGAAAGAAAAGGTGTTAGTAAGAAAACTTAAACAACATATTAAAGGCATATATATTAACTATATGAAATTCAAAAAAAAAAAAAATAAAAAAATAAAAAAAAAAATCAAATAAAATAAACAAACACAAATAATAATAATAAATAAAAAACAAAAAAAGAAAAAAAAATGAACTATAATAATTCCAAAAAAAAAAAAAAAAAAGAGTAAAGAAAAAACAATTAGGAAAGATTTAAATACAGAAAACGCAAAATGAAGATATTAAAAGAAGCTGCGAAAGGGATAATATAGATGAGAAATCAAAAAAGAAAAGAGTAAGGGAATAATCGAACAGACAAAGGACATAAAACGCGCTGTGCAAAGAATAATCCCTAGTGCAGACTGGTAAGTGGAGAGGCCGATAGTGTCTAGTTGTTCGGGACGGAACCGAAAAACTTAGACGACCCAACAGAGAGGCTGAGTCAATGTCACCACTAATCAATTTATGCAAAAAAACAATTCCTAGAATTGTTCTGCGATTGGTTAGTGATGGAAGGTCAATCAGCTGGAGCCTACTATGATAAGACGGTAATCGTACATTACTGTCCCATCTAAGGTCTCTTAAGGCAAAGAGAAGAAACTGTTTTTGGACCGATTCAATTCGATCCTGATACAGTTTATGCTGAGGAGACCATACAACAGAGCAGTACTCTAAGATAGGACGCACAAGCGAAGTAAATAATCGCTTGGTGGTAAAAGGGTCTTTAAATTCCTTAGACCAACGTTTAATAAAGCCAAGCACACTTTTGGCTTCATTAACGATGGTAGAAATATGAAGATTGAAGTTAAGTTTACAGTCAAAGAGCACACCAAGATCTTTGACTGTATAGATGCGTCTTAGGGAAATGTTGCTGATTTTATAATCAGCAATTAGAGGAACGGTACGACTGAAGGTCATTGTCATACACTTTGAACAATTTAAGTCCAGCTGGTTTGCCACACACCAAAGTTGAAATGCATTTAGGTCATCTTGAAGGTGATGATGACCATTTGCATTGGAGTAAGGAAGGCAAAGTTTAACATCATCAGCATACATGAATATGGTAGAATGTGAGATACAGCTAGGAAGGTCATTTATGAAAAGGGAAAAGAGCAATGGACCCAAATGGCTACCCTGAGGTACACCAGACGATACAAAGATCTCTTTAGACATAGCTGTTCTCAGCAAGGCTCTTTGGGTTCTACCCATTAAATAGGAAGAAATCCAAGACACAAGTCTAGGTGAAAATCCTAAGCGTTCAAGCTTAAGAATTAGTATGCGATGATGTACAGAGTCAAATTCCTTACTGAAGTCAGTATAAATAACATCGGTTTGCATTTTTTTAACAAAGCTGTCATTAATGAGCGAAGAAAACTCAAGTAAATTAGAGGATGTTGATCGATTTTGAACAAAACCATGTTGAGATGGTTGAATGATCGATTTGCAAAAATGCTGCAAGGCCGACGTTATTATTTTCTCAAATAACTTCGGAATAGCAGATAATTTGGCAATGCCTCTATAATTGGAAATATCAGATCTTCCACCTTTTTATACTCATTCACGAAAGTGAATTGAGTATATTGGTTTTGTGCAATGTCCGTCTTGTCCGTCCGTCTGTCCGTCTGTCCGTATGAACGCAACTTTTTTCGCCGCTATTGAAGCTAGAGACTTGAAATTTGGAACACATACTTGTGTATAGCTCCCATTTATAAAGTGTTAAAATTTTCCCGATCCGCCCACTAGGGGCGTGGCAAATCGGAAAATGCATTTTCCGATATTCCAGAAATCATGTTAGTTGAAGAGCTAGAAAGCTGAAATTTTGTATGTAGGTCCGCGTTGACCACCCAAGTTCAACAAGCTATGGCGGATATATCTCCGCCCATTGGGGGCGTGGCAAATCGGATAAAACTGTATCTCCTAGAGTTTTAAAGCTAGAACGTTGAAATTTTGCAGGTGGGCTAATGTTATGATTTTATAAAGCCTGATGAAAAATTTATATGTCTATGCCCACTAGGGGCGTGGCAAATCGGACCTGAAGATATAGTGATTTTCCCGATTTGGCTATATTTTAGGCATTATGGATGCTAGAGACCTGAAATTTGGTATATATACGCGGGTTGACCACCCAAGTCCAACAAGCTATGGTGGATATATCTCCGCCCAAAGGGGGCGTGGCAAACCGCAAAAGTTTATATCTCCTAAAGTATAAGAGCTAGAAGCTTCAAATTTGGATGGTTGTGTTACTGGTTACCTCCTCTATCGACTCCTTAAAAATAATTTTTACGCCTCTTTGGGGGCGTGGCATATCGAAAAATACCCTGTAATTTTCACATTTTTGGAGCGTAAGCATCCAAACTTTACAGTTAGACTACCGTTAGCTCGTTCTACGATCTGGCCAAAAATGAGATGCCTACGCCCACTAGGGGCGTGGCAAATCGAGAAAAACTGAATTTTCTGCAGTACTAGAGCAAAACTTAGTTACTAAAGTGCTGATGGGATGTGAATGAGTATCCCGCAGTCGGTAACGCCCGACTGCAACATTCTCACTTGTTTATATAAGGGAATGATAAAAGAATCTTTCCAAATTGACGGGAACACAGAAGTATCCAAGGACAAGTTAAACAATTTTAGTAGATGTGACTGAAGAGAAACACTGCACTCTTTAATCACACAACTAGGAATATTATCTGCACCAGGAGAGAAAGATGATTTCAATGTCCTAATGGCTGCAGCCAGAGAGGCTGCAGTAACTTTAGGAGCATTTATAGACCCAAATTCAGGAAGTGAATATGGATGAGTTGCTGTTGAGATCAGCAGAAGAATAAGTGGATTGAAAAAAATCAGCAAATAGATCAGAGGAATCCTGGTCATTGCAAGTCTTAACACCACCAAGGACAAATGAGGATGGAAAACCAGAAGATTTACGCTTCGAATTAACAAATGAGTAAAATTGTTTAGGATCTCGAGCAAACTGACGTTTGCAACGTATAAGATAATTCTCATAACAACTAGAATTCAAAAGATTGAAATTTGACTTGGCAATGGAATATTTGGACCAGTCAACACTTGAACCAGATTTTTTATAATTTCTGAAACATTTGGTTTTAATGTTTCTTAAGTTCGAAAGTGTTTTGGTAAACCAAGGTGGCTTATTTGAAACTGGCGAAATACGGCAGAGAGGGACACAAACATCCAGAATAGAGTTTAAGGTAAAATAAAAGAACGATGCTGCCAAATTAATATCAACCGACTCATATAAAATAGACCAGTCTGTTGAATTAATTAATTCATTAAGCAGAACAAAATTGCATTTACGATAACAGCGACTAAGCTTAGAAGGCATTGGAGTATTAGTGGGAGGATTATCAACACTGAATAAAACCTCTAAAGTGGGATGATGTGTATCCTCTGGTAAGCAGAAAGGAGTTGATCTCGCGACATTTATGAGCGAATCATTATTAACAAACACAAGATCTAGAGTGCGATTTAGATGGTTTGAAATAGAGTTAATCTGAAACATAGACAAGTTAAACAATTCATCAAAGAGATAGTGATCGATAGTCGGAATAAAGTAATTTGTATTAAAAATTGATGACCAAAATAAGGAGCACGATGGGAGAGTTAATTTAACACCTATAATCTCTGCATCATGAAGGGACGAAAAGCTAAACCCTTCGGAGAGAATACAGGATTTAACAGCAATTAACACCCCACCCCCTCTACGCATAGCACGGTCAAGTCTATAAATAGTGAAATTACTTGAAAGGATCTCGCTATTATGAACATTTTTACACAACCATGTTTCAGTGAAAGCAATAATATCATATTGAACACTAAAACTATGTAAGAATAAATTTTTAAGTTTAGTATTTAGGCCGCGTAGATTTTGATAAACCAGGGACATATTAGAAGAGGAATGTAAACCATTTAGTTTTTTGGTGTAATGTTTGATGTTGATTGCACCGAAGGAGGATTCAAGGAAACAGGAGTTGATTTGTTGCGATTCTTAGGTTTGAATTCATGCACGACTACGTGAGGTGGCCAGAATTTAGGGTCACATATGGTTGTAAAATATTCCATCGGCACATTAATCTTAAATGAAGCAATTTCTCGCGGAGTTGCGAAACTAAACTTCGATATAAAAACATTGGCTGATATCTTGCTAGAAATAAGAGCAGATACTGCCTCACATGTAGTATCAGATGAAAGCCTAGATAAAAATACTTGCTTTCGAGGAGAGACAACGGATAAGGTGATGCCCGGAGTGGCCGATTTATTATCACTCTTTGTTTGAGCAACAATAGAAGTAGTATCCAAATTTGGAACAGGGGCTTGGGTTTGAATAGAAACATCAACATGAGAAACAGATAAGGGACCAGGTGAAGGAGGATCAAGTGAATTAGGAGCCGATGACAAAACAGAGGCGCAAGGTGAGGGAGGAGCAAGCGAATTAGGTGACGGTACTAATATAGAAGGAGTTACCGACAACAAAGGAGTATCCAATTGAGAGAGAGGATTTTCAAGGCCGTACTGATTTAATATTTCTTCAGCAGCAGCCATGTCACTGGTCAACTGCATAGAAATCTTCTTCAGTTTCAAAAATTGTGCCCTCACAGCACTATACATTTTAGAAAAGTTGATCTGTTTTTCCAAGCAAGTCGGACAAGACCAGCGTACGCCTCCACTACCAGCTTTAGTAGTGGACATAATCTTGTCATACTCACGCCCAGTAAGACCTGCACACTTAGTATGCATCATATTATCACACAACCAGCAATTAATAAATTGCGGTTGAGCAGAATCAACTGCCTGCTTGTAACTGCAAGCTTTTTTGCAGCAACTCATATTGGCAATTGGGATCAAACACAAATTACTGAATGTAAACACAAATGAAAAAAACAAAGAGAGGTATAAATGTGTCGAGAGCGAGTCTAACAACAAAACAGTCGTTACAGAACGCAACGAAAATATATGTTGATAGAGCGAGTCAACAACAAAAACAGCCGTTAAAGAGCAGATCGAAAGTACACAGCGAGAGAGATACTTGCACAACACGAAAATCAAAAATTCGAGAGAGGCAAATACAACAACAGTAGATAGTGAGAGCAAATTATGCACACACAACACTAACAAACTTAGAAAGAGTGAACTGGGGAGAGCGCCAACAAATAGAAACACTAAAGCAAAAATGCAGATAATGAAACTAATGAACCGACGCTGCACACAAACTTCACAAAATAAAAAGGCAAATTATTAAAAACACAGCGAACCACGGATCAAACCTTGCACAGGAAATATAGATATTTGCAATATTCAACCGAAACGCAATTATGTGAAATTTAACATTACCATATAACTAAGAAAACAATAATAATTGCAGAGCACAAAATTAAACACGTCTGTTAACTCTCACTGAGAATTCTCTTAGCTGTCTATAGTCCACGCACATACGCCATTTGTTGTTCTTCTTTCGAACCAATACTATCGGCGCACTGTGGGGACTCCGTGATGGTTCGATACAAGCCTGTGCCAGCAACTCATCTATCTGTTCGTTGATGATATTTTGCATGGCTGGATTCTTCGGATAGTAGCGTTGTTTGATGGGTCGATCATCTTTCATAGTTATCCTATGCTCCGCGATGTGAGTGGTCCCTTTGAGGTCGTAGAATCGATCGAGCTCTTCCGTCAAAAATGCTACCACATCTGGATTATTCCCGAGTGGGTTTTCCACTGCCTGGCCGGTGGTTGAGTTCTCTGGACTTGGTTGATAGACTTCCCTTTTCCTCGCCATCGGGATACTTGCTGCCTGGCCTTCGCTCTAGGGCTATTCATTCCGTCCTTGGGTGACTTGGGTTGTCGGAGTATCGTCACGTTGATTCCCCATCGGTGTGGGCCGAAGAGAGACTCCACGGTGGGTCGCTGGCGTCGTCGTCTGAGTCCCTTCTTTAACAATCACGCGATGTTCCCCGCACTGGATAGTGGTCTGCATAGCTGCCATAAAGTCCATTCCTAGGATTAGTTCGTCCACTAGCGTCGGCAAGACGAGTACCGGGATCGTGACTCCCCGAGCTCCCAGTTTTATGTCAGCTCTAACGGTGCGGTCGACTTCGCGTGACGTCCCATCCGCTAAAGCTACACGGGTACAAACACCCCCGGCTGCCTTCACCAACCTCCTTGCCGTTTCCGCTCCGACGAAACTCCTCGTCGCCCCTGTGTCGATGGTGCCATCCAGTCGGTGCCCATTAACCACCACCGTCGCGACGATTCGACCCTTCTGTATTTGGATTAGTTCTTCCGGTTCTGGGGAGCGGGCTGGCTCGTCTCCGCCACATCCCCTGATGGACGGAGACGGGATTCGTTTCCCGGTGTGGTTCTTCGGTAGCAATCCCGCGTCATGATTCCTCTCTGGCCACAGTCCCAACAGAAGAATACTTGGGCTCTGCGGCATTCCCTAGAAAAATGGCCTATTTCTCCGCATCGACGACACGCTCTCCGTACGTCTATTGGTACCCCATTCTCGTGTGTCACTGATCGATTTATCGCGTTGTTCTCCGGAGTTGCGGCGGTGTGATTCGGGGTGTTCCGGAAAGGATTAACATGTCCCCGTGGCGCGATAGTTGCGAGTTGTCGATTCCTGGCCGATTCTCTTTTTCCTTCCAACTCCCGTAACTCTTCGTAGGTAACGGCCAGTCGTGTCAGTTCTGTTATTGTCCGGCATTCATCGCGCTTCATATACAGTTGATACGTGTGCAACATGTTGTCGTATGCTCGCTCCAATTGTTCGGCTTCCGTCAGTCCTGCCTTCAGCAAAGGAGGTAGTCCTGAAACGGTTCGCCTACGCGCTGCATCCGGGCCCGTATTTCGACTCCAAGGCGTTTGAAATACCGCGGCGGGAGAAAGAATTGCTGACATCCACTTGGTAGCCTACTGCGCGCTCCTCCAGTTGATCGATGAAACGTAACGGGTCGGTGCGGCCGTTAAATGTCACCCCCCATTTCCGTGGTTGCACTATCTGCCGGGTTGGCGGGTCATAACTGACCCAGCTTGTATTGCCCGTCATTGCTTGTTGTTATTTGCCTTGATCTTAACGATGAAATTCCCCAGTGGTTTTGGCTAATAGCCCTTGACGATAGCTTTAACGATTCCCTCGTCGATAGGTGCTTTACGATGATGGTGTGAATGTAGCCTATTTCCAACGGTGCTAATACTTCGGCTGTACCACGACGATGATTCCCGTTACTTTATTGAATATCCCACGACGATACAATTAATTCCTTGAATATCCCACGACGATACTTCTATGACGATGAATCCAGTAAATTCTTGAATATCCCACGAAGATACTTCTACAACGATGAATCCAGTAAACTCCCTGACTATCCCACGATGATACTTCTACGACGATGAATCCAGTAAATTCCTTGAATATCCCACGATGATACTTCTACGACGATGAATCCAGTAAACTCCTTGCAAAAATTCCTTGGTGAATTCCGCCGCTGAGGTGTGTGCACGCCGAGTGTTCGTAGAAGAGTGTCCGTGAACGTCGAGTGTTCGTTGAAGAGTGTCTCTCGAAGAATTCCTCCGCTGAGGTGTGTGCACGTCGATGGTTGGTAAGCGAGTGTCTGTTCACGTCGATGGCTGGTGGAAGAGTGTTTGTGCACGTCGATGGCTGGTGGAAGAGTGTCTCGAAGAATTCCTCCGCTGAGGTATGTGCACGCTGATGGCTGGTGGGCGAGTGACTCCTGTTGAATTCCTCCGCTGAGGTGTGTACACGTCGATGGTTAGTGGGCGAGAGTCTCGAAGAATTCCTCCGCTGAGGTGTGTGCACGCTGATGGCTTGTGGGCGAGTGTCTCGAAGAATTCCTCCGCTGAGGTGTGTGCACGCTGATGGCTTGTGGGCGAGTGTCTCCCGTTAGGTTGCGCTCGCTTCTTTTATACGCGCCGTCAACCTCGTGTCTTCGGTGCCGAGGAGTTGTGAGTTCGGTTCCGCCATTCCGCTATTCCGTCCAGTCTCTCTCTCTCTCTCTCTGTCCGTTGTCTGTCTGTCCCTAACGGTGCCGTCACGTGCTACTCTCTCTGGTGCTGTCTTATGAATTTGGAATGTCTCATGGTCGCCATTTTGCCGTCTCAGCGGCCATTCTTTTTTTTTTTTTTTTTCTTTTTTTTTTTCGATTCTAGGCTGTCGCCTTGCCCCTTTTTTTTGAAGATCACTAGGTGCAGCCGGTCTCTTGCGTCAGGCTCTGGCGTATAACGCTCAGAGCCTTCGGCGCGATTCCGCTGCACCGAATCCCGACATTGGCCACTTTCTCATAACGACACACACGGCACTCCTCCTCTCAACGCGTACCCAAACCGGAGACCACTGCAATCTGGTTATGGCGTATAACGCTCGTAACCAGATTGTGCAGTCCCGGCAGGCTACGGTGAGGCGCGCGTCACCGAGTCAGGGAAGGCAGTGGCCGGCGGCTCGCATTCCAGTCTTTGGCGTATAACGCTCAAAGTCCTTCTTGCAACCGCCGTCGGCCACAGCCTCCCAAACGCGACGACTCGTTTTTATACAAAAGTCCACTAATTAATCACTTCAAGTATCCACGGATTTGTCTATTTTCGATTTCGCGATTTATTTCATTAATTTTTTTTTTTATTAAACATAACTTAACTCTAATTCAGCTAGCTCACTATTATTCCCCACTACAAGGCACTTGATAAAATTATAAAAAAAAGACCAGCGCACACATAAAAAAACAAGTAAGAATGTTGCAGTCGGGCGTTACCGACTGCGGGATACTCATTCACATCCCATCAGCAATTCAGTAGCCAAGTTTAGCTCTAGTACTGCAGAAAATGCAGTTTTTCTCGATTTGCCACGCCCCTAGTGGGCGTAGACATCTCATTTTTGGCCAGTTCGTAGAACGAGCTATCAGTAGTCTAACTGCAAAGTTTGGAGGCTTACGCTCCAAAAATGTGCAAATTACAGGGTATTTTTCGATATGCCACGCCCCCAAAGAGGCGTAAAAATTATTTTTGGGGAATCGATAGATGAGGTTACCAGTAACACAACCATCCAAAATTGAAGCTTCTAGCTCTTATACTTTAGGAGATATAAACTTTTGCGGTTTGCCACGCCCCCTTTGGGCGGATATATATTTAATATAGCTCGTTAAACTTGGGTGGTCAACCCGCGTATATATACCAAATTTCAGGTCTCTAGCATCAATAGTACCCAAAATATAGCAGAATTTGTAAAATCACTATATCTTCAGGTCCGATTTGCCACGCCCCTAGTGGCCGTGGATATATAAAGTTTCCACCAGTCTTTATAAAATGAAAACATTAGCTCACATGCAAAATTTCTACGTTCTAGCTTTAAAACTCTAGGAGATACAGTTTTATCCGTTTTGCCACGCCCCCAATAGGCGGAGATATATCCGCCATAGCTTGTTGAACTTGGGTGGTCAACGCGGACCTACATACCAAATTTCAGCTTTCTAGCTCTTCAGCTAACATGATTTCTGGAATATCGGGAAATGCATTTTCCGATTTGCCACGCCCCTAGTGGGCGGATCGGGAAAATTTTAACACTTTATAAATGGGAGCTATACACGAGTATGTGTTCCAAATTTCAAGTCTCTAGCTTCAATAGCGCCGAAATGAACTGCGTTCATACGGACAGACGGACGGACGGACGGACGGACGGACGGACGGACAGCAAGACGGACATTGCACAAAACCAATATACTCAATTCACTTTCGTGAATGAGTATAAAAATAACACGAGAATATAATTCTGCCGACGGCGGCGTCGCTGCATCTATGCGCTGAGAGGGAGCATTGCATCGATATTCGCTATGTTTAAGCAAAGCTTTTTGCTCTTGATCTCGCTCTGCGCTCTTTGTTCTTTGCCATTCCAAGACTTCGCTTCTGTCGGCGGCGGCGTCGCTGCATCTATGCGCTGAGAGAGAGCGTTGCATTGGTATTAGTTATGTTTAGACGACGCTTTCGCTCTCGCTCTGCGCTCTTTGTTCTATGCTATTCCAAGCCTTCGCTTCTGTCGGCGGCGGCGTCCCTGCATCTATGCGCTGAGAAAGAGCGTTGCATTGGTATTAGTTATGTTTAGACGACGTTTTCGCTCTCGCTCTGCGCTCTTTGTTCTTTGCTATTTCAAGCCTTCGCTTCTGTCGGCGGCGGCGTCGCTGCATCTATGCGCTGAGAGTGAACGTTGCATTGTTTAAGCGTTGCATTGTTTAAGCGTTTTGGCTGCGCCCATTACTCATTTTCTCTTAATTTTTCAATGCGCCAGCGGCGACGAGAGAGATGCGCCGTTAGATTTCCAAAAATCGTATTCTGTCCGCGTCCGTTTTTTCCGTTTTGTCGTTTTCTGCTGCCGTTGCTATGTAAACTACCCTGTGCTATTACTACGACGGGTGTACCTGACTTGTTCCAAATAAACATATTTTCTTTAACTTTGCTATTTTATTGATTAAGGATTAAGGGGAACAGTTTTCTTGGGGTCGGGTTTGGGGCAAAAATGTGATTCATCACAGTATACACGAGTCTACATGCAAAATTTCAGCTTTGTAGCTCTTATAACTTCTAAGATCGACGCCCAGACGGACAGGGCTATATCGACTCAGCTCGTCGCCCTGATCAAGAATCTATATACTTTGTGGGGTCTGCACGCCTCCTTCTGCCTGTTACATACTTTTCACAAAACCATTATACCCTGATTTCCCATTTTCAATGGGTTCAGGGTATAAAAATCTGTAATTTAACAAAGAGTGAAATAAATTGAAAAATATCTTCTGAGATCTACGTGTTCATACATACGCACAGACGGACAGGGATAAATGGACTCAGCTCGTCGCCCTAATCAAGAATATATATACTTTGTGGGATCTGCCACGTCTCCTTTTACCTGTTACATACATTTTAACAAACCCATTATACCCTGATTTCCCATTTTCAATGGGTTCAGGGTATAAAAAGCAATTCATTGAAAATATAGCGATCAAATCTTTCACAAGAATACAATTAAATGTACATTGAATTAATCAACCGGTCGCAAAATTTAATAAAGTTATTTAACTAAGAAATAAGCGAATTTGCAGAGCACAGAAATAAACACGTCTAGTAGCTCACAGTGGTCATGTTTCTAACTCTCTTTCCAGCAAAAATCAAGATAATTTACCATTAAAATATTCATCATTGGATAAAGATCGGTCACTTAAATTATTATTGCGAAATGAGAAATTATACAAATATCAAGTAAGTAACTATTAAATAAGTATCCCTTAAACCTCTCAAGAGATAAGACAAAAACAAAAACTAACTAAAATAAAAAAACTAATACAGTAGGAAATGCATTTTTTCTCGATTTGACACGGCCCTACTAGGCACCTTATTTTAGGCCAGATCTTAGAATTAGCTAACGGTAACCTAACACCAAAATTTCTTTATTTTCTTTATTTCTTAATGATACTAACAAAGCGGGAGTCAATTTAAATTAAAAAGCCTAAACAAAGTATAGGATATAATTACAATAGTATCACCGACCCGATGGGGGTATTTTATTTGCCAGTCCGGCCAGCTATGCCCAAGTTTCACAGCCAAATATGGTCAGTGATACTAATGAAGCTATGCAAAGAAAGTGTTAGTAAGAAATCCTTAAAGAATATTAAATGTAGATATAAAAATAAAATAATATAAAAAAAAACAAAAAAAAAAAAAAAAAAAAAAAACAAGTAAGAAACTTCTAGTCAAGACTGCTCGACTAGGAAATCCCCTGAACCCTTCGGAGAACTGATATTACAATAATTCTCCGCGCCTTTTTGCTTACAACACACAAACACACACACACATACATAGGCACATATAGGCACGCACGCATAAACACGCATGGACTGCAGTGTGGGCTTCTCATGGAAACTTAATTGTTTAATAACTTTTTTTGTGGATGTACGTTCTTCCTGAAACTTTTAGATTGTGATTATATCATTACTATGCGTGTATATGCCGAAACTCAAGTCTCTAGTATTTGAAATACGCCTTTTACAAAAGTGAGGGTGAGAGGGTGGATATAGGGGCGGGGGGTGAATTAATACAAAAACCGAAATTCTCAAAAGTACATATGAGTCTACATAGGAGATATAATTTTATAACTGGCTTTCGATAAGGTTTTTTATCGATAAAAAAATAATCGAACGAGTTATCGATTTCTAGTGATAAGCTCGATATGCGCGCTCTATATACGGACACTTTAAAAACAAGTAAGAACGTTGCAGTCGGGCGTTACCGACTGCGGGATACTCATTCACATCCCATCAGCAATTTAGTAGCCAAGTTTAGCTCTAGTACTGCAGAAAATACAGTTTTTCTCGATTTGCCACGCCCCTAGTGGGCGTAGACATCTCATTTTTGGCCAGATCGTAAAACGAGCTAATAGTAACCTAACTGCAAAGTTTGGATGCTTACGCTCCAAAAATGTGAAAATTACAGGGTATTTTTCGATATGCCACGCCCCCAAAGAGGCGTAAAAATTATTTTTGGGGAATCGATAGAGAAGGTTACCAGTAACACAACTATCTAAATTTGAAGCTTCTAGCTCTTATACTTTAGGAGATATAAACTTTTGCGGTTTGCCACGCCCCCTTTGGGCGGAGATATATCCACCATAGCTTGTTCGACTTGGGTGGTCAACCCGCGTATATATACCAAATTTCAGGTCTCTAGCATCAATAATGCCTAAAATATAGCAAAATCGGGAAAATAACTATATCTTCAGGTCCGATTTGCCACGCCCCTAGTGGGCGTAGACATATAAATTGTTGACCAGTCTTTATAAAATGATAACATTAGCTTACATGCAAAATTTCAACGTTCTAGCTTTAAAACTCTAGGAGATACAGTTTTATCCGATTTGCCACGCCCCCAATGGGCGGAGATATATCCGCCATAGCTTGTTGAACTTGGGTGGTCAACGCGGACCTACATACCAAATTTCAGCTTTCTAGCTCTTCAACTAACATGATTTCTGGAATATCGGAAAATGCATTTTCCGATTTGCCACGCCCCTAGTGGGCGGATCGGGAAAATTTTAACACTTTATAAATGGGAGCTATACACGAGTATGTGTTCCAAATTTCAAGTCTCTAGCTTCAATAGCGCCGAAAAAAGTTGCGTTCATACGGACAGACGGACAGACGGACAGACGGACGGACAAGACGGACATTGCACAAAACCAATATACTCAATTCACTTTCGTGAATGAGTATAAAAAATTGAGGTCTCTAGCTATTGTATCTTCGGAAATCGACGCGTTCATACATACGGACAGACAGACAGACGGACAGGGCTAAATCGACTCAGCTCGTCGCCCTGATCAAGAATATATATACTTTGTGGGGTCTGCCACGCCTCCTTCTCCCTGTTACATACTTTTATGGGTTCAGGGTATAACAAGTACATTTTAACAAAACCATTATACCCTGATTTCCTATTTTCAATGGGTTCAGGGTATAACAAGTAAGAAAGCTCTAGTCGAGACTGCTCGACTAGGAAATCCCCTGAACCATTCGGAGAACTGATATTTCAATAATTCTTCGCGTCTTTCTGCTTACAAAAAACACACACACACATGCATATTCACACATAGGCGTGCATGCATAAACACGCATGGGCTGCAGTGTGGGCTTCTCATGGAAATTAAATTTTTAACAACTTTTTTTGTAGACATACGTTCTTCATGAAACTTTCAGATTGTGATAATATCATTACTACGCGTGTATATGCCGAAGCTCAAGTCTCTAGTAGGGTGAGGGGGTGGATATAAGGGAGGGCGGTGAATTATAAAAAAAACCGAAATTTCATAAAGTACATATGAGTCTATATTTAAAATTTGAAGACTCTAGCTTTAAAGTTGTGGGAGATATAATTTTATAACTGTCTTTCGATAAGGTTTTTTTTATCGATAAAAAATAATCGGACGAGTTATCGATTTCTAGTGATAAACTTGATATGCGCGCGCTATATACGGACATTTTAAAAAAAAGTTGAGGTCTCTAGCTATTGTATCTTCGGAAATCGACGCGTTCATACATACGGACAGACGGACAGACGGACATGGCTAAATCGATTCAGTTTGTCGCCCTGATCAAGAATATATATACTTTGTGGGGTCTGCCACGCCTCCTTCTGCCTGTTACATACTTTTAACAAAACCATTATACCCTGATTTCCCATTTTCAATGGGTTCGGGGTATAAAAAGGGAAAAGAGCAATGGACCCAAATGGCTACCGTGAGGTACACCAGATGAAACAATGATAGGTTTAGACATAGCTGTTCTCAACAAGACTCATTGGGTTCTACCCATTAAATAGGATTAAATCCAAGACATAAGTCTAGGTGAAAATCCTAAGCGTTCAAGCTTAAGAATTAGTATGTGATGATGTACTGAGTCAAATTCTTTACTGAAGTCAGTATAAATAAAATCAGTTTGCATTAAAAAAAAAAAAACAAGTAAGAACGTTGCAGTCGGGCGTTACCGACTGCGGGATACTCATTCACATCCCATCAGCAATTTAGTAGCCAAGTTTAGCTCTAGTACTGCAGAAAATACAGTTTTTCTCGATTTGCCACGCCCCTAGTGGGCGTAGACATATCATTTTTGGCCAGATCGTAGAACCAACTAATAGTAACCGAACTGCAAAGTTTGGATGCTTACGCTCCAAAAATGTGAAAATTACAGGGTATTTTTCGATATGCCACGCCCCCAAAGAGGCGTAAAAATTATTTTTGGGGAATCAATAGAGCAGGTTACCAGTAACACAACTATCTAAGTTTGAAGCTTCTAGCTCTTATACTTTAGGAGATATAAACTTTTGCGGTTTGCCACGCCCCCTTTGGGCGGAGATATATCCACCATAGCTTGTTGGACTGGGGTGGTCAACCCGCATATATATACCAAATTTCAGGTCTCTAGCATCAATAATGCTTAAAATATAGCAAAATCGGGAAAATCAGTATATCTTCAGGTCCGATTTGCCACGCCCCTAGTGGGCGTAGACATATAAATTTTTGACCAGTCTTTATAAAATGATAACATTAGCTCACATGCAAAATTTCAACGTTCTAGCTTTAAAACTCTAGGAGATACAGTTTTATCCGATTTGCCACGCCCCCAATAGGCGGAGATATATCCGCCATAGCTTGTTGATCTTGGGTGGTCAACGCGGACCTACATACCAAATTTCACCTTTCTAGCTCTTCAACTAACATGATTTCTGGAATATCGGAAAATGCATTTTCCGATTTGCCACGCCCCTAGTGGGCGGATCGGGAAAATTTTAACACTTTATAAATGGGAGCTATACACGAGTATGTGTTCCAAATTTCAAGTCTCTAGCTTCAATAGCGCCGAAAAAAGTTGCGTTCATACGGACAGACGGACAGACGGACGGACAAGACGGACATTGCACAAAACCAATATACTCAATTCACTTTCGTGAATGAGTATAAAAACAAGTAGAACGTTGCAGTCGGGCGTTACCGACTGCGGGATACTCATTCACATCCCATCAGCAATTCGGTAGCTAAGTTTAGCTCTAGTACTGCAGAAAATGCAGTTTTTCTCGATTTGCCACGCCCCTAGTGGGCGTAGACACCTCATTTTTGGCCAGTTCTTAGAACGAGCTATCAGTAGTCTAACTGCAAAAAAAAAAATGTGAAAATGACAGGGTATTTTTCGATATGCCACGCCCCCAAAGAGGCGCAAAAATTATTTTTGGGGAATCGATAGAGGAGGTTACCAGTAACACAACTATCCAAATTTGAAGCTTCTAGCTCTTATACTTTAGGAGATATAAACTTTTGCGGTTTGCCACGCCCCCTTTGGGCGGAGATATATCCACCATAGCTTGTTGGACTTGGGTGGTCAACCCGCGTATATATACCAAATTTCAGGTTTTAAGCATCAATAGTACCCAAAATATAGCAGAATTTGTAAAATCACTATATCTTCAGGTCCGATTTGCCACGCCCCTAGAGGGCATAGATATATAAATTTTTTACCAGTCTTTATAAAATGATAACATTAAATCACGTGCAAAATTTCAAAGTTCTAGCTTTAAAACTCTAGGAGATACAGTTTTATCCGATTTGCCACGCCCCCAATGGGCGGAGATATATCAGCCATAGCTTGTTGAACTTGGGTGGTCAACGCGGACCTACATACCAAATTTCAGCTTTCTAGCTCTTCAACTAAGATGCTTTCTAGTATATCGGAAAATGCATTTTCCGATTTGCCACGCCCCTAGTGGGCGGATCGGGAAAATTTTAACACTTTATAAATGGGAGCTATACACGAGTATGTGTTCCAAATTTCAAGTCTCTAGCTTCAATAGCGCCGAAAAAAGTTTCGTTCATACGGACAGACGGACGGACGGACAGCAAGACGGACATTGCACAAAACCAATATACTCAATTCACTTTCGTGAATGAGTATAAAAACGGCCATGTTAATGGCAAAGTGAATTCAAGCAAATTAAAGGACATTGATCGATTTTGAACAAAACCATGTTGAGTTGGTTAATTAATCGATTTGCAAAAATGCTGCAAGGCCGATGTTATAATTTTCTCAAATAACTTCGGAATATCAGATAATTTCGCAAAGCCTCTTTAATTCAAAATATCAGATCTTCCACCTTTTTATACTCATTCACGAAAGTGAATTGAGTATATTGGTCCGTCCGTCTGTCCGTCTGTCCGTATGAACGCAACTTTTTTCGGCGAAGCTAGAGACTTGAAATTTGGAACACATACTCATGTATAGCTCCCATTTATAAAGTGTTAAAATTTTTTCGATCCGCCCATTAGGGGCGTGGCAAATCGGAAAATCCATTTTCCGATATACCAGAAGTCATGTTAGTTGAAGAGCTAGAAAGCTGAAATTTGGTATGTAGATGCGCGTTGACCACCTAAGTTCAACAAGCTATGGCGGATATATCTCCGCCCATTGGGGGCGTGGCAAATCGGATAAAACTGTATCTCCTAGAGTTTTAAAGCTAGAACGTTGAAATTTGGCACTTGAGCGAATGTTATGATTTCATAAAGACTGATGAACAATTTATATGTCTACGCCCGCTAGGGGCGTGGCAAACCGGATCTGAAGATATAGTGATTTCCCCGATTTTGCTATATTTTAGGCATTATTGATGCTAGAGACCTGAAATTTGGTATATATACGCGGGTTGACCACCCAAGTCCAACGAGCTATGGTGGATATATCTCCGCCCAAAGGGGGCGTGGCAAACCGCAAAAGTTTATATCTCCTAAAGTATAAGAGCTAGAAGCTTCAAATTTAGATAGTTGTGTTACTGGTAACCTGCTCTATTGATTCCCCAAAAATTATTTTTACGCCTCTTTAGGGGCGTGGCATATCAAAAAATACCCTGTAATTTTCACATTTTTGGAGCGTAAGCATCCAAATTTTGCAGTTAAACTACTGTCAGCTCGTTCTACGATCTGGCTAAAAATGAGATTTCTACGCAGTACTAGAGCTAAACTTAGCTACTAAATTGCTGATGGGATGTGAATGAGTATCCCGCAGTCGGTAACGCCCGACTGCAACGTTCTTACTTGTTTTATTATATTCTTATACTATTATATCATTATATTATTATGTTATTACTATATTGTTAACCTTTTTATTCACTTATAGTTTTTTTTATATTATGTAGTTTTTTTCATTTTTAACACATGCAAACTAAATACCATACACATGCTCATACATATATATAAACAGAGGTAAACACTTAAAAAAAAAAAACATGAAGCGACAGTAATTAAGAATAAATGAAAATGTAATAGACTAGTTTGAGTTAATTTAAAGAATAAATGTATCTATTAGAATTTTTTGAGTTTCCCTGATGGATTAATATGGTAGGCTAGGAGTATAGCGTTGGCATAGAAGAGAGAGTGAGTCGAGGCAATCTTTATTTGGGGATCTTCATAAACAAGTTAAAGCTGAAGATCATGGTTGGGTTTGGGTACAGACAGCGAGAAGCCAACATCACCTCGGCTTCCGCGTCTTTCTAACTGTCCGTGTTTGTTTCGTTTTTCTTGTTGCCCGAATGTTTGGGTTGTATAGGAATCCTAAAAATTTAAAAGTTTGTGTGCATTGGTGACGGTTTGGCCTGCTTTGGAAAAGAACATCATCCCTCACAATTGTAGGTCGTTCTTGTTTGCTGTGGATGAAGCCACAATTCTCTCTAGTTCTAGAAAAACTTCTCTAAATAATTCCAGAATATTGTGTATTCGGCTAGGATACCAATACTGATTATCCCTGGAGGGTATGCTTTACTTAAATGAAGAGTGGTAGAAGCCATAAGCAATGATAGTTGTGTGTTGATAAGTTGTTGTCTTTGCGTCTTTAAGTGTACTATTGTCTGGAACTCGGAGATATGCTGCCTGTGCATTCCGTTGCCTAATAGTATAGTTTTTGATGGTAGCGATAGTCAATTTGTAAATACCTGCTAGATTTAGTTTCAATAGCCCAAAATGAAACCATTCGGAACAGTTAGAACTAATAAGAATACCTCGATTCTCTGTCTCTCTCTATGCCATTCATAGTCAAATTTAACAACACCTTTTAGTAAATATGTCTAGTTAAGAAAAAGTTAGGAAATTGTTACTATCTGCTTGAGAACCTGCAAGGCCAAGAAGTATGTACTTACCATGCCAAAGATATTAGAAGCTGATTCCCGCTAATATACTGTCTAACGGGGTATGTTATCGGGTGGTGTAATGGTTGCCAATTTGTAATATTGCGCATGTCGTTTGCGACAACATTGTCGCCTGCGCTGCAATGCAGAAAAAAAGTTTGGGACAAGCGAAGCTTTCAAGACCGAGCTTTCGCTAAGCTTACACTTTGCTTGCTCGTCGGAGACAGTGGGAGAAATACGCTCAATAGCATCCAAAGATATTAGAAGCTGATTCCCGCTAATATACTGTCTAACGGGGTATGTTATCGGGTGGTGTAATGGTTGCCAATTTGTAATATTGCGCATGTCGTTTGCGACAACATTGTCGCCTGCGCTGCAATGCAGAAAAAAAGTTTGGGACAAGCGAAGCTTTCAAGACCGAGCTTTAGCGAAAGCTAAGCTTACACTTTGCTTGCTCGTCGGAGACAGTGGGAGAAATACGCTCAATAGCATCCCGCTGTCCGAAGCTTCGCTGAGAGCGAATCGCCGAAACAAAGAACACTGGAATGTGGGCGTATAAAAAGCGGCCACATTGCCAGCTCCATCTTTTTCCGTCCCACATTTCCCATAAAACACCCTCAGCGTGGAGTGCAACAAAATTTAAATTTTTGTTAATCTCTATATATATATAAATATATATATATATATATCAGGCGCGTATACGGGGGGGGGGGGGGGGGGTTTCGGGGGTTCAAACCTCCCCCCCCCCCCCCGAAATAGTCGAAAATTTGGAAAGATACTTTTGTAATAAAATAATTACTTTATTTATTGTAGAACGAAATGGCGAAAACAAGTCGGAAAATAGACATTCTTTTGTAGAAAAAAAATATGAAATTTTTATATTATTAATATGTGTATATAATATGTGTATTTAATATTTGCTGAAAACCCCCCCCGAAAAAAAATTCTGGCTACGCGCCTGATATATATATATCTTTATATATATAGTGAACAAAAAAAAAAAAAAGTAAGAACGTTGCAGTCGGGCGTTACCGACTGCGGGATAATCTTTCACATCCCATCAGCAATTCAGTAGCTAAGTTTAGCTCTAGTACTGCAGAAAATTCAGTTTTTCTCGATTTGCCACGCCCCTAGTGGGCGTAGACATCTCATTTGGTCAGATCGTAGAACAAGCTAACGGTAGTCTAACTGCAAAATTTGGATGCTTACGCTCCAAAAATGTGAAAATTACAGGGTATTTTTTGATATGCCACGCCCCTAAAGAGGCGTAAAAATTATTTTTGGGGAATCGATAGAGGAGGTTACCAGTAAATCAAATATCTAAATTTGAAGCTTCTAGCTCTTATACTTTAGGAGATATATACTTTCGCGGTTTGCCACGCCCCCTTTGGGCGGAGATTTGTCCATAGTAGCTCGTTGGACTTGGGTGGTCAACCCGCGTATATATACCAAATTTCAGGTCTCTAGCATCAATAATGCCTAAAATATAGCCAAATCGGGAAAATCACTATATCTTCAGGTCCGATTTGCCACGCCCCTAGTGGGCGTAGACATTTAAATTTTTCATCCGTCTTTATAGAATCATAACATTAGCTCACGTGCAAAATATCAACGTTCTAGTTTTAAAGCTCTAGGAGATACAGTTTAATCCGATTTGCCACGCCCCCAATGGGCGGAGAAATATCCGCCATAGCTTGTTGAACTTGGGTGGTCAACGCGGACCTACATACCATTTCAGCTTTCTAGCTCTTCAACTAACATGATTTCTGGAATATCGGAAAATGCATTTTCCGATTTGCCACGCCCCTAGTGGGCGGATCGGGAAAATTTTAACACTTTATAAATGGGAGCTATACACGAGTATGTGTTCCAAATTTCAAGTCTCTAGCTTCAATAGCGCCGAAAAAAGTTTCGTTCATACGGACAGACGGACAGACGGACGGACGGACGGACAAGACGGACATTTCACAAAACCAATATACTCAATTTACTTTCGTGAATGAGTATAAAAAACATACACAAAAGATTATTTATTGGCCTCCACAAAAGATTAATATTTTCTGAATCTTGCCCACCGTAACCAGCAGATCAGGTCAGTCAATGACTTTGGTGTGCGCAGCCGCACGCGTTTTTATTCGTGGGAAAGAATAAGTGTGCAAGCAGACAACAAAAGACAGGTATTTTGATCAAAATTAATTTAAACTTAGTTGCAGAGACTAAGTTTGGCTTTTATTATAAACCTAACCTCTCGGCCAGCAGAAGGCCACATGCACATATGCGCTGTGCAGAGAATAGGGCTATATAAAACAAGTAAGAAAGCTCTAGTCGAGACTGCTCGACTAGGAAATCCCCTGAACCCTTCGGAGAACTGATATTTCAATAATTCTCCGCGTCTTTTTATTTACAAAACAAACACACACACACACGCACATATAGGCACGCACGCATAAACACGCATGGGCTGCAGTGTGGGCTTCTCATGGAAACTTAATTGTTTAATAACTTTTTTTGTAGACGTACGGTCTTCATGAAACTTTTAGATTATGATTATATCATTACTATGCGTGTATATGCCGAAACTCAAGTCTCTAGTATTTGAAATACGCCTTTAACAAAAGTGATGGTGAGGGAGTGGATATAGGGGCGGGGGGTAAATTATAACAAAAACCGAAATTCTATAAAGTACATATGAGTCTACATTTAAAATTTGGAGACTGTAGCTCAAAAGATGTAGGAGATATAATTTTATAATTGGCTTTCGATAAGGTTTTTCATCGATAAAAAAATAATCGGACGAGTTATCGATTTCTAGTGATAAACTTGATATGCGCGCGCTATATACGGACATTAAAAAAAAAAAGTTGAGGTCTCTAGCTATTTTAGCTTCGGAAATCGACGCGTTCATACATACGGACAGACGGACAGACGGACAGACGGACATGGCTATATCGACTCAGTTCGTCGCCCTGATCAAGAATATTTATACTTTGTGGGATCTGCCACGCCTCCTTCTCCCTGTTACATACTTTTAACAAAACCATTATACCCTGATTTCCCATTTTCAATGGGTTCAGGGTATAAAAATAGTCCCCGAAGAAAAAAATAGCTCCCGAAAAAAAATAGCCCCAAAAAATGTATAGCAGATCGCAGAACGGCGACGGAGTCTATCTACAAAATAATAGTGGGAAAAATATAAATAAACTAAAAATTAGTCTCTGCGCAGTTTAAAAGTCGAAAAAAAAGAAAGAGAAAGACATATACATATATATATATTTGCATGTGTGCGCATAAATGTGTATGTGAAAAAAAAATTTAAAAAAAAAAAAACCAAAAAGACAATTTGATCAAAGTGCTGCATAAAAATGCAAGTACACTGAAAAAAAAACTCTAGAGTTTCTAGCTCTAAAGATGTAGGAGATATCATTTTATAACTAGCTTTCGATAAGGTTTTTTATCGATAAAAAAATAACGGGACAAGTTATCGAACTTTTGTGATATAACTCGATATGCGCGTGCTATATACGGACATTTTAAAAACAAGTGAGAATGTTGCAGTCGGGCGTTACCGACTGCGGGATACTCATTCACATCCCATCAGCAATTCAGTAGCTAAGTTTAGCTCTAGTACTGCAGAAAATGCAGTTTTTCTCGATTTGCCACGCCCCTAGTGGGCGTAGACATCTCATTTTTGACCAGATCGTAGAACGAGCTAATAGTAACCTAACTGCAAAGTTTGGATGCTTACGCTCCAAAAAAGTGAAAATTACAGGGTATTTTTCGATATGCCACGCCCCCAAAGAGGCGTAAAAATTATTTTTGGGGAGTCGATAGAGGAGGTAACCAGTAACACAACTATCCAAATTTGAAGCTTCTAGCTCTTATACTTTAGGAGATATAAACTTTTGCGGTTTGCCACGCCCCCTTTGGGCGGAGATATATCCACTATAGCTTGTTGGACTTGGGTGGTCAACCCGCGTATATATACCAAATTTTAGGTCTCTATCATCCATAATGCCTAAAATATAGCCAAATCGGGAAAATCACTATATCTTCAGGTCCGATTTGCCACGCCCCTAGTGGGCGTAGACATATCAATTTTTCATCAGGCATTAAAATCATAACATTAGCTCACCTGCAAAATTTCAACGTTCTAGCTTTAAAACTCTAGGAGATACAGTTTTATCCGATTTGCCACGCCCCCAATGGGCGGAGATATATCCGCCATAGCTTGTTGAACTTGGGTGGTCAACGCGGACCTACATTCAAAATTTCAGCTTTCTAGCTCTTCAACTAACATGATTTCTGGAATATCGGAAAATGCATTTTCCGATTTGCCACGCCCCTAGTGGGCGGATCAGGAAAATTTTAACACTTTATAAATGGGAGCTATACACAAGTATGTGTTCCAAATTTCAAGTCTCTAGCTTCAATAGCGGCGAAAAAAGTTGCGTTCATACGGACAGACGGACAGACGGACGGACAAGACGGACATTGCACAAAACCAATATACTCAATTCACTTTCGTGAATGAGTATAAAAAGAAATCCTAAAATCCGCTCAACAACACAACAAAAACATCTTCTGGTGAAATAAAACATTGACCAAACTTAGGGCCAACAAATTTAAAACTAAGCATAATTTCAAAGATACCATTGAGTCAACGCTCTCTTTCGGAGAGAGCTTAAAACATTCAAAACAAGTAAGAAGGCTCTAGTCGAGACTGCTCGACTAGGAGATACCCTGAACCCTCCAATCTGATATTCTAATTATTCTCCACTTCTTTTATGCATACATACATAAACATGCATCCACCCGCACGCATAAGCCCGCGCTCT
Organism: Drosophila aldrichi; assembly: GCA_035045965.1. NCBI lineage: Eukaryota > Metazoa > Arthropoda > Insecta > Diptera > Drosophilidae > Drosophila > Drosophila aldrichi. The sequence goes on along the minus strand of JAWNOM010000374.1, from coordinate 160,416 downwards.
GCTAACTGCGCAGTAAGCAGCGACTGCGCTTGGGCAGCGCTGCAGTGTGGGCAATAATTTGCGAATTTTTTTGTTGAATAATTTCTTTTGTAGACGTATGATCTTAATGAAACTTTCAGAATATAATCATAATGTGTGAATGGGTGTACATTCCAAAGCACAAGTCTCTAGTATTTGAAATACGTTTTTTATGAATTGAGGGCGAAGGGGGCGTGGTATCCAAAATCTGTAAATGACATAATGTGTGTATCCATCGAATGTATATACACAACAAATCTGAACTTTCTATGTTTAAAAGTCTTCAAATTAGGCTGAAGAAACAATATCAATTTATCGATTATCCTCGATAAAAAAGATATCGAGTGAGTTATCGAAAAAATATGATAAACTCGTACTGCGTATGGTATACACGAGTGTACATACAAAATTTCAGCTCTCTAGCTCTTGTAACTTCTGAGATCGACGCACTCATACGGACGGACGGACAGACGGACGGACGGACGGACGGACGACTCAGCTCATCGCCCTGATCAAGAATATATATACTTTATGGGGTCTGCGATGATTCCTTCTGCCTGTTACATACTTTTCACAAAACCATTATACCCTGATTTCCCATTTTCAATGGGTACAGGGCATAAAAACTAAAGTTCCATAGACTTCACATCCAAAATTGAACCCAACGGCTCTGCGGGCTTAACCCAATCAAAGCCATACACTGCATTACCACATAGACCTCTGCTTCAATGAAGCAAATATTTCCCATTGAAGGTATACAAATCAATTTATTGAAAGACACAGCGAATGCACCAGAATGCATAAAAATACATAGATCTTTGAATTAATCAACCGACCGCTATTAATTGAAACTTTAATAAAATTATGTTTTAAGAAAATAAGCAAAATTGCAGACCCCAAAAAGCAACACGTTTTATAACTCTCATTGAAAACTCTCTCATTATTATTCCAAAATATTTATTTAATCAATAAATGAAAGCTTTATATTCACAGTCCTGAGGATATCCCATATTTTAATACTGTCGGATACGCAATAAATTTGCGTCGTACAGTGTATAACTTTAATATTGAAGAAATACATAATACTGATGATGTAATCTATGAAAATGTAGATCAACGGATGTGTAAATTTCCATCGGAAAGCAATACGACAATCTATAAATATAGGTGAGTGAATATTTTAAATAATATTTCAATGGTACAAAATATACAGCATATTACAACAAAATATTTAAGTTTAGAATTGCTAATCTCCTAGTCAGGGGAAATTGCCTCAAGATTTTATTTTTGTCCGCTAATTATACCTTGAGCCCTTTCGTTTTGTCTGTCTGTCCGTCTGTTTTTATGACCGTATGTGTAAACTCTTAAATCTGCTTAAACTTACAATTTGCTCTCTGCTCTCTCTTACAATATGCCATCTGTAAAGTATCTAAAATTGATTGATTTTACGTAATGTCCGCCCGTCTGTCTTTATGAAAGTAATTTTTTTGACGTAATTGGCCATAGATACCCTCGAATTCTAGAGTCCACAAAATTTGCCTGATCTGTCCGTCAGGGGCGTGAAAAATCCTAATATGCAAGTTATCATTAATTGGCACCCAACATGGGGCCTACGTTAAATAAAAAACACATTAAAAAAATATAAAAACCTGTTAATGTAATCGTACGCTGCCGAACACATGCATCCACATGCACGCATAAGCCCGAGCTCTGCTAACTGCGCAGTAAGCAGCGACTGCGCTTGTACTGCGCTGCAGTGTGGGCAATATTATGAGAATTTATTCGTTGAATAATTTCTTTTGTAGACGTATGATCTTAATGAAACTTTCAGAACGTAATCTTAAGGTGTAAATGTGTGTACATTCCAAAGCACAAGTCTCTAGTATTTGAGACACGTTTTTTACAAATTGGGGGCGAAGGGGGCGTGGTATCCGAAATCTGTAAATGGCAAAATATGTGTATCTATCAAATGTATATACTCGGTAACTCTGAAGTCTCCAGGTCTAAAAATGTTTAAATTAGGCTGAACAAATAATATAAATTTATCGATTATCCTCGATAAAAAAGATATCGTATGATTTATCGAAAAAATATGATAAACTCGTACTGCGTATGGTATACACGAGTCTACGTAAAAATTTCAGCTCTCTAGCTCTCATAACTTCTGAGATCGACGCACTCATACAGACAGACGGACGGACGGACGGACAGACGGACAGACGGACAGGGCTATATCGACTCAGCTCGTCGCCCTTATCAAGAATATATGTACTTTATGGGGTCTGCCACGCCTCCTTCTGCCTGTTACATACTTTTCACAAAACCATTATACCCTGATTTCCCATTTTCAATGGGTTCAGGGTATAACAAGTGTTAAAAATTAAACCCAATAAGAAACAAAAGGTTTCTAGAACTCAATCAAAGTTTTGATAAAATAACAAAACAATTGTGCTTATTGAAAATGTTGAAAATGTAATTGAAATTAGCATTAACATAAGCATACATGTAATCTGGCATCACCATACGAAGAATGTAATTAGCATTATTCTGTTTATATCTTACTCTTTATTAAACCTTGAACCGAACCACAGCGTTTTTACTCTCGCTGGCATTGCAACGCAAACATTAAGCCAAGTATCTCCAACATTGGTTATGGGCCCAGAGTAATCGCTATTCGGTTCAATATATAAAAGTGTCTAAGAGCAAAGAGTCGTTTTTGCTTAGTGATCAATAGTTAATCTCGTGCGCGAATTAACGCGGAATTGCAAGCAAAATGAACATGTCGTACCAAATCGAAAAGCTTGATGAAAATAATTACAGCGTGTGGCATATGGCCATGGAAAGTGTATTGGAAATGGCCGACCTATGGGAAGTTGTGTGTGGAAAATATGAGGTTCAAGATGAAGCAGCAGCCGCGAAATAGTGCAAGGATGATAAGAAGGCAAGAGCATATATAACTCTAAACGTAAAGCCATCTCAGTTGATGCATATTAAAAGGTGCACAACAGCTGAAGAAATCTGGAAAAAACTCAAAGAGTTGCACATGCCAGTTGGACCTATTCAAAAGATGCAAGCATATCAGAAGCTGATTCGATTAAGCATGCAGCAGGGAGATGACATCGTCACTTATATCAATTCATTTGTTGAAATAATTGATAAATTGGCAGAGCTAGATATAACTCTAAACGACGAGTTAAAGGTAATTATTTATTTATTTATTTATTTATTTCCTTAAGGGTACTTGACAAACATAGAGTCAACTAAAAATAAAAAAGCCTAACAAAGTACAGAGAATATCACTAGTAGCACCGACCCGATGGGGGTGTTTTATTTGCCAGTCCGGCCAGCTATGCCCACATTTCACAGCCAAATATGGTCAGTGCTACTAGTGAAGCTATGAGAAAAAGGTGTTAGTAAGAAAACTTAAACAACATATTAAAGGCATATATATTAACTATATGAAATTAAAAATAAAAATAAATAAAAAATAAAGTAAAAAAAAACAAAATAAATAATAATAATAATAATAAATAAAAAATAAAAAAAAGAAAAAAAAATTACAAAAAAAAAAAAAAAAAAAGAGAAAAGAAAACAAGTAAGAACGTTGCAGTCGGGCGTTACCGACTGCGGGATACTCATTCACATCCCATCAGCAATTCAGTAGCTAAGTTTAGCTCTAGTACTGCAGAAAATGCAGTTTTTCTCGATTTGCCACGCCCCTAGTGGGCGTAAACATCTCATTTTTGGCCAGATCGTAGAGCGAGCTAACGGTAGTCTAACTGTAAAGTTTGGATGCTTACGCTCCAAAAATGTGAAAATTACAGGGTATTTTTCGATATGCCACGCCCCCAAAGAGGCGTAAAAATTATTTTTGGGGAATCGATAGAGGAGATTACCAGTAACACAACTGTTTAAATTTAAAGCTTCTAGCTCTTATACTTTAGGAGATATAAACTTTTGCGGTTTGCCACGCCCCCTTTGGGCGGAGATATATCCACCATAGATCGTTGGACTTGGGTGGTCAACCCGCGTATATATACCAAATTTTAGGTCTCTATCATCCATAATGCCTAAAATATAGCCAAATCGGGAAAATCACTATATCTTCAGGTCCGATTTGCCACGCCCCTAGTGGGCGTAGACATATATATTTTTCATCAGTCTTTATAAAATCATAACATTAGCTCAAGTGCCAAATTTCAACGTTCTAGCTTTAAAACTCTAGGAGATACAGTTTTATCCGATTTGCCACGCCCCCAATGGGCGGAGATATATCCGCCATAGCTTGTTGAACTTGGGTGGTCAACGCGCATCTACATACCAAATTTCAGCTTTCTAGCTCTTCAACTAACATGACTTCTGGTATATCGGAAAATGGATTTTCCGATTTGCCACGCCCCTAGTGGGCGGATCGAAAAAATTTTAACACTTTATAAATGGGAGCTATACATGAGTATGTGTTCCAAATTTCAAGTCTCTAGCTTCAATAGCGACGAAATAAACTGCGTTCATACGGACAGACGGACGGACGGACGGACGGACGGACGGACGGACGGACGGACAGCAAGACGGACATTGCACAAAATCAATATACTCAATTCACTTTCGTGAATGAGTATAAAAAAAATGAAGAAAGATTTAGTACAGAAAAAGGAAAATGATTAAAAGAAGTTGCGAAAGAGAAAATACAGATAATGAGAAATCAAAAAAGAAAAGTGTAAAGGAATAGTCGAAAAAGAGTATAGAATAGAATTGAGAATTCACAACACAACATTGGCAACGAAAAATGTGTACCAATGCTTATGCCTGGGCATTGTGCGTGAATTCCCTAAGATAAGCTGATAGAGTAGATTTAAGTTTAGGAAGAGAGAGTTCTAAGGGAAAATCGTGATAGTATTTGTTAAAATTCGCACAAAGGACATAAAACGCGCTGTGCAAAGAATAATCCCTAGTGCTATTGAGCAGTTTACCAGATACGTGGGAAAGCTTCATAGTAGCTAGAGTTGCCAAAATTTGATGCTGTAAAAATCAAATTAATAGAAGAAGGCACATGAAAATCAGAGAAGGCAGAAAGAGAAGTTAAAGCAGAAACGCAAGCTGTGTGTACCCACGCACAAAGCAATTCGAAAGAACGGAATAAACAGTTTAACGGAAAGTGTTTCAACCGCGACAAATTTGGACACCGAGCAAGCGAATGCAAATAAAAGAAGAAAAATGAATAGAGGTACGACAGAAAGAGAGTGAGTAGCGAACAAGCAAGCAGTTTAATGCACTGTTTTGCTGGAGAGCAGAAAAAGAGCGTATGGTGCGTAAACAGCGGCGCAACATCTCATATGTGTTGCGATCGCAACATGTTTACAAACTACGCTTAAAAAGAAACGCCGATCATGCTAGCTGCAAATAAGTATTTTGCTGTAAAAGGGATTGGAAATGTTAAAATAAAAGGAGAACACTGCATAATAAATTTAAAAAATGTTTTGCATGTGCCCCAACTCCATATGAATTTTTTCTCAGTGAGCGCAGCATCCAAATTTGAAAACTCCACATCATTTAAAGGCAAAGTGTCGATTATAAACAAGTAAGAAGGCTCTAGTCGAGACTGCTCGACTAGGGGATACCCTGAACCCACCAAGCTGATATTCTAATCATTCTGCACTTCTTTTATGCACACATACATGAGCATGTATACACACGCACACATAAGCCCGCGCTCTGCTAACTGCGGAGTAAGCAGCGACTGCGCTTGGGCTGCGCTGCAGTGTGGGTAACATTATGAGATTTTATTTGATGAATAATTTCTTTTGTAGATGTACGATCTTGATGAAACTTTCAGAATGTTATCATAATGTGTAAATGTGTGTACATTCCAAAGCACAAGTCTCCAGTATTTGAAATAAGTTTTTACAAATTGAGGGCGAAGGGGGCGTGATATCCAAAATCTGTAAATTTCGAAATATGTGTATCCATCAAATGTATATACACAGTAAATCTGAAGTCTCCAGGTCTAAAAGTGTTCAAATTAGGTTAAAAAAACAATACAAATTAATCGATTATCCTCGATAAAAAAGATATCGAATGAGTTATCGAAAAAATATGATAAACTCGTACTGCGTATGGTATACACGAGTCTACGTAAAAATTTCAGCTCTCTAGCTCTTGTAACTTCTGAGATCGACGCACTCATACAGACGGACGGACGGACGGACGGACGGACGGACAGACGGACAGGGCTATATCGACTCAGCTCGTCGCCCTTATCAAGAATATATATACTTTATGGGGTCTGCCACGCCTCCTTCTGCCTGTTACATACTTTTCACAAAACCATTATACCCTGATTTCCCATTTTCAATGGGTTCAGGGTATAATAAAAAAAAGTTGAAGTCTCTAGCTATTGTATCTTCGGAAATCGACGCGTTCAAACATACGGACGACAGACAGACGGACGGACGGACAGACGGACGGGGCTAAATCAACTTATCTCGTCGTCCTGATCAAGAATATATATACTTTGTGGGGTCTGCCACGCCTCCTTCTGCCTGTTACATACATTTTAACAAAACCATTATACCCTGATTTCCCATTTTCAATGGTTTCAGGGTATAACAAGAAAAAATATAAAGCTCTCTAAAATCTAACTCTGATAGACTTAAACAAAAGTAAATAAGAGATATGGAAAAAACATAAACATAAACTATAATATACTTGCATAGATGTAGTTGGAAATATTTAAATTATAATGAATTTGTATGTTAATTGAATGAAAGAAATTATACAAAAACCAAAAATGAAGTAAGACAAAGCAAAATGAAAGAATTATAAAATTATAATGCAAACAAAAATGTAACACTAGAGTTAAAACTAAATGACATGGTCTTCTGACGGTTTGATTAGTTTTTTTTTTTGTTTTATACTGAATTACAATGATGGAAATGAATATGAATTCATAAGTTTTTTTGGTCTGCCGACTATCCATGCCAGGATCGTGTAAGGTGTAATACAGTCCTTATGGACTTGATTAGGGACGATACAACTAAAATATAGTATTGTCAAGGTAGGGAGGGTAGAGCCCCGACAATCCGGCGAGCAAGATACGAGCATAGCAAGAGTGCGCACCTCGAAGCAAGCCTGTACATAACAACCGCAGGCGACATACAGCGCTCTCGTCGAGAGAGTCGCAACTTAGACAAACCCGTACACTACACAACTTTAATGGCGCCCAACGTGGGGCCACGACAGTACACATTTTAATCAAAACCCAATGTGGGATCATAGACAGTTTGGAATTCAATCTCTTAGTATTGTCTGGGTTCCTAAAGCTCACCCATCAATCCATCCATACAATTCATGTTTTAGTGAACTAAAAGTCATTTATATATTTTTTGCAGAACATTCTCTTACGTTTAGGATCTTTTTCGTTGGAATTAGCGATTGCAATTCATTGTACATTGTACACCACTATATACTAGACTGACACCATCTTATAAGTTTCTGGCATGGAAAAAGACAGACATATTAGCACCCCAAACATTTTAAACCTTTAATTATTAGTTATTACATAGACAAAGCAAAATGTCGGTGATCCATAGCACGGAAGATATAGCATCCGCATTGCAAACGGAAGAACCTTTTTGCTGTATTTGTAATGAAGTATTGCTGCAGTGTGGGCTTCTCATGGAAACTTAATTGTTTAATAACTTTTTTTGTGGATGTACGTTCTTCATAAAACTTTAAGATTGTGATTATATCATTACTCTGCGTGTATATGCCGAAGCTCAAGTCTCTAATATTTGAAATACGACTTTTACAAAGGTGAGGGTGAGGGGGTGAATATAGGGGTGGGGGGTGAATTATAACAAAAACCGAAATTCTATAAAGTACATATGAGTCTACATTTAAAATTTGGAGACTCTAGCTCAAAAGATGTAGGAGATATAATTTTATAACTGGCTTTCGATAAGGTTTTTCATCGATAAAAAAATAATCGGACGAGTTATCGATTTCTAGTGATAAACTTGATATGCGCGCGCTATATACGGACATTTTAAAAAAAAGTTGAGGTCTCTAGCTATTGTAGCTTCGGAAATCGACGCGTTCATACATACGGACAGACGGACATGGCTATATCGACTCAGTTCGTCGCCCTGATCAAGAATATATATACTTTGTGGGATCTGCCACGCCTCCTTCTCCCTGTTACATACTTTGAACAAAACCATTATACCCTGATTTCCCATTTTCAATGGGTTCAGGGTATAAAAACGAATTTCTATAAAGTACATATGAGTCTACATTTAAAATTTGAAGACTGTGGGAGATATAATTTTATAACTGGTTTTCGATAAGGTTTTTTATCGATCAAAAAATAACGGGACTAGTTATCGATTTTTTGTGATAAACTTGATATGCGCGTGCTATATACGGACATTTTAAAAAAAAGTTGAAGTCTCTAGCTATTGTATCTTCGGAAATCGACGCGTTCAAACATACGGACAGACGGACGGACGGACAGACGGACAGGGCCAAATCAACTCAACTCGTCGACCTGATCAAGAATATATATATACTTTGTGGGGTCTGCCACGCCTCATTTTGCCCGTTACATACATTTTAACAAAACCATTATACCCTGATTTCCCATTTTCAATGGGTTCAGGGTATAACAAGTAAGAAAGCTGTAGGCACATATAGGCACGCACGCATAAACACGCATGGGCTGCAGTGTGGGCTTCTCATGGAAACTTAATTGTTTAATAACTTTTTTTGTGGATGTACGTTCTTCATAAAACTTTAAGATTGTGATTATATCATTACTCTGCGTGTATATGCCGAAGCTCAAGTCTCTAGTATTTGAAATACGCCTTTTACAAAGGTGAGGGTGAGGGGGTGAATATAGGTTTGGGGGGTGAATTATAACAAAAACCGAAATTCTATAAAGTACATATGAGTCTACATTTAAAATTTGGAGACTCTAGCTCAAAAGATGTAGGAGATATAATTTTATAACTGGCTTTCGATAAGGTTTTTCATCGATAAAAAAATAATCGGACGAGTTATCGATTTCTAGTGATAAACTTGATATGCGCGCGCTATATACGGACATTTAAAAAAAAAGTTGAGGTCTCTAGCTATTGTAGCTTCGGAAATCGACGCGTTCATACATACGGACAGACGGACAGACGGACATGGCTATATCGACTCAGTTCGTCGCCCTGATCAAGAATATATATACTTTGTGGGGTCTGCCACGCCTCCTTCTCCCTGTTACATACTTTGAACAAAACCATTATACCCTGATTTCCCATTTTCAATGGGTTCAGGGTATAAAAACGAATTTCTATAAAGTACATATGAGTCTACATTTAAAATTTGAAGACTGTGGGAGATATAATTTTATAACTGGTTTTCGATAAGGTTTTTTATCGATCAAAAAATAACGGGACTAGTTATCGATTTTTTGTGATAAACTTGATATGCGCGTGCTATATACGGACATTTTAAAAAAAAGTTGAAGTCTCTAGCTATTGTATCTTCGGAAATCGACGCGTTCAAACATACGGACAGACGGACGGACGGACAGACGGACAGGGCCAAATCAACTCAACTCGTCGACCTGATCAAGAATATATATATACTTTGTGGGGTCTGCCACGCCTCATTTTGCCCGTTACATACATTTTAACAAAACCATTATACCCTGATTTCCCATTTTCAATGGGTTCAGGGTATAACAAGTAAGAAAGCTGTAGTCGAGACTGGTCGACTACGAAATCCCCTGAACCCGTCTTTTAGCTTACAAAAGAAACACACACACACATACATAGGCACATATAGGCACGCACGCATAAACACGCATGGGCTGCAGTGTGGGCTTCTCATGGAAACTTAATTGTTTAATAACTTTTTTTGTGGATGTGCGTTCTTCATGAAACTTTTAGATTATCATTATATCATTACTATGCATGTATATGCCGAAGCTCAAGTCTCTGGTTTTTGAAATACGCATTTTACAAAGGTGAGGGTGAAGGGGTGAATATAGGGGTAGGGGGTGAATTATAACAAAAATCGAAATTCTAAAAAGTATATATGAGTCTACGTTTAAAATTTGGAGACTCTAGCTCAAAAGATGTAGGAGATATAATTTAATAATTGACATTCGATAAGGTTTTTCATCGATAAAAAAGAAATCGGACAAGTTATCGAAATTATGTGATAAACTCGATATGCGCGTGCTATATACGGACATTTTAAAACAAATAAGAAAGCTCTAGTCGAGACTGCTCGACTAGGAAATCCCCTGAACCCTTCGTCTTTTTGCTTACAAAAGAAAACCACACACACATACATAGGCACATATAGGCACGCACGCATAAACACGCATGGGCTGCAGTGTGGGCTTCTCAAGGAAACTTAATTGTTTAATAACTTTTTTTGTGGATGTGCGTTCTTCATGAAACTTTTAGATTATCATTATATCATTACTATGCATGTACAGTGGCTCACAGCTTATTTGACCCAACGTGAAATATAAACTTCATGTGCTCATAACTTTATTCCCAATACAAATTTTTGAAAAATTTAAATGCAGAATTGTTATTTCAATATTAAATTAAGGGAAAACATAACTTTTTTATTCATATTCAACAAAATAACAGTAAAAAAATAACAAAAACTAAAACAACTCATAAATTTAATGTCACAGCTTATTTGACCCATTGCTTATTTTAAGCAGTAATTTCAAAATTATGCCTAGTTTTTTTGCATTTAATATTTGGTATGGCCCCCTTTTTAGTCTAATACAGCCTTAAGCCTGGTAGGCATTGAAGCCACCAATTTTTTTGTTGTTTCGGGCCGGATTTTCCCCCATTCCTCGAGTAATGCCGTTTTTAATTCGTTTTTGTTGGAAATATTCCGGGACCTGATATTGGTGTCTAAAATGGCCCACAAATTTTCAATAACATTAAGATCCGGGGACTGTGCTGGCGGTTTGAGGTTATGCGGGCAGTTCCACACCAGCCAAGACTGAACGACACCCGATGTGTGCTTAGGGTCGTTGTCCTGATAAAATGCGAAATCCTCTTTCAGGGCCAGAGATTCAGCACTTTGGATAAGATTTTCCTTTAAAACGTTTAAATACATGTTCTTATCCATGGTACTTTCAATAAAAGCTAGTTTTCCCACTCCAGAGGCAGACATACAGGCCCAAACCATCGACGAATCGTTTCTGCACTAGCTGACTTCCCTAGCTGTTGCTCCATCTGACTAGCAAGTTTTGGAGCGGATAACTTGGGGTTTTCCTTCATTTGGCGTACAATGTATCGCTCATCTGTCTCATTGAAAATTTTGTTTGGAGCCGTTCTACCCTTATTAACGACTCTGTTTTCCAAAACAAATCGGGTTATTATGTTTTTTACAGTAGATTCCGGTAAATTAACAAACTCTGCAATTTTGCGCCGCGAAATTCCATTTTTAAAGTGGTGTAGCACCAATTCTCGCTGCTGTATTGGTGTGCGCTTTCTCATTTTTGCAAACACGTGTTTTCTTAACAAAATCTCACTTTGAATGGTAAAAATGCTTCAAATTCACATTGCGAATTCAATAATCAAAACAAAACCTCAAAAAGTACCGTTAATTTCCATGTTACGCGATTGTAACTGTTCTTAAAACAGTGTGGGTCAAATAAGCTGTGACATTGAATTTATGAGTTGTTTTAGTTTTTGTTATTTTTTTACTGTTATTTTGTTGAATATGAATAAAAAAGTTGTGTTTTCCCTTAATTTAATATTGAAATAACAATTCTGCATTTAAATTTTTCAAAAATTTGTATTGGGAATAAAGTTATGAGCACATGAAGTTTTTATTTCATGTTGGGTCAAATAAGCTGTGAGCCACTGTATATGCCGAAGCTCAAGTCTCTGGTTTTTGAAATACGCATTTTACAAAGGTGAGGGTGAGGGGGTTGATATAGGGGTGGGGGGTGAATTATAACAAAAACCAAAATTGTATAAAATGCATATAAGTCTACATTTAAAATTTGGAGTTTCTAGCTCTAAAGATGTAGGAGATATAATTTTATAATTGACTTTCGATAAGGTTTTTTATCGATAAAATATAATCGAACGAGTTATCGTTTTTATGTGATAAACTCGATATGCGCGTGCTATATACGGACATTTAAAAAAAAAAGTTGAAGTCTCTAGCTATTGTATCTTCGGAAATCTACGCGTTCAAGCATACGGACAGACGGACAGACGGACATGGCTAAATCGACTCAGTTCGTCGCCCTGATCAAGAATATATATACTTTATGGGGTCTGCCACGCCTCCTTCTCCCTGTTACATACTTTTAACAAAACCATTATACCCTGATTTCCCATTTTCAATGGGTTCAGGGTATAAACAAGTAAGAAAACTCTAGTCGAGAGTGCTCGACTAGATCCTACCCTGAACCAAACTAATAAATATTCACATTTAGTGTGGTTAAAATTTCAATTTTTTAAACAATTAAAAAAAATTAAACATAAATTCCGCCCGATCTGGGGTTCGAACCCGAGACCTCTCGATTGAGGGGCGCGCTGCTATTCACTACGCCACTTCACTTCTTGACAGTGTGATGGCAAAACAGTAATACATTCACTGCTGCAGCGCCATCTAGCAAATCTAAACTAAACTAATTGTTTTTTTTGAATGTATGTGTGCACACTTATAGAAAAACTGTTGTGGCTGCTGCATGTGCGTTTGTTAATTGGCCTAATATTTAATGATTTTTTCAAAATTGATAGACTTAACGAAATTTAATGAAACTTTCAGCATATGATCTACATATTCAATTGAATAGTAAGCCCATTTAAATAAATATATGTATAAATATTTTGAAACAATTAAAAAAAAAAAAAAAAATTCCGACCGCTCTGAGGTTCGAACCCGAGACCTCTTGATCGAGTGGCGCGCTGCTATCCACTACGCCACTTCACTCTTTGACAGTTTGATGGCAAAACAGCAATACATTCACTGCTGCAGCGCCATCTAGCAAATCTAAATCTGCTGTGGCTGCTGCATGTGCGTTTGTTAATTGGCCTAATATTTAATGATTTTTTCAAAATTGATAGACTTAACGGAATTAAATGAAACTTTCAGCATATGATCTACATATTCCATTGAATATTTGACAAATTTAAAATAATGAAAAATCATTCACAATTAGCTGTACTGGCATCTGATTTGAACTTGAATGTTTTTATTCGATAAAAAAATAACGGGATAATTCATCGAATTCTAAAGCTAAACTCGACATCCGCGCTGTATATACGGTCATTTAAAAAAAAATTCAAGTCTCTAGCTATCATAGGTTCGGAAATCGACGCGTTCAAACATACGGACAGACGGACAGACAGACAGACGGACAGGGCTAAATCAACTTATCTCGTCGCCCTGATCAAGAATATATATACTTTGTGGGGTCTGCCACGCCTCCTTCTGCCTGTTACATACATTTTAACAAACCCATTATACCCTTATTTCCCATTGAAAATGGGTTCAGGGTATAAAAACGAATTTCTATAAAGTACATATGAGTCTACATTTAAAATTTGAAGACTCTAGCTTTAAAGATGTGGGAGATATAATTTTATAACTGCTTTTCGATAAGGTTTTTTATCGATAAAAAAATTACGGGACAAGTTATCGTTTTTTTTGTGATAAACTCGATATGTGTGTTCTATATACGGACATTTAAAAACAAGTAAGAACGTTGCAGTCGGGCGTTACCGACTGCGGGATACTCATTCGCATCCCATCAGCAATTTAGTAGCTAAGTTTAGCTCTAGTACTGCAGAAAATGCAGGTTTTCTCGATTTGCCACGCCCCTACTGGCCGTAGACACCTCATTTTTGGCCAGTTCTTAGAACGAGCTAACAGTAGTCTAACTATAAGGTTTGGATGCTTACGCTCCAAAAATGTGAAAATTACAGGGTATTTTTGGATATGCCACGCCTCCAAAGAGGAGTAAAAATTATTTTTTGGGCATCGATAGAGGAGGTTAGCAGTAACTCAACTATCAAAATTTGAAGCTTCTAGCATTTATACTTTAGGAGATATAAGCTTTTGCGGTTTGCCACGCCCCCTTTGGACGGAGATATATCCACCATAGTTCGTTGGACTTGGGGGGTCAACCCGCATATATATACCAAATTTCAGGTCTCTAGCATCAATAGTACCCAAAATACAGCAGAATTTGTAAAATCACTATATCTTCAGGTCCGATTTGCCACGCCCCCAATGGGCGGTTATATATCCGCCATAGCTTGTTGAACTTGGCTGGTCGACGCGGACCTACATACCAAATTTCAGCTTTCTAGCTCTTCAACTAACATGATTTCTGGAATATCGGAAAATGCATTTTCCGATTTGCCACGGGCGGATCGGGAAAATTTTAACACTTTATAAATGGGAGCTATGCACGAGTATGTGCTCAAAATTTCAAGTCTCTAGCTTCAATAGCGCCGAAAAAAGTTGCGTTCAAACAAACATTCACTTCGTGAATGAGTATAATAATTCACTTCGTGAATGAGTATAATAATTCACTTCGTGAATGAGTATAATAATTCACTTCGTGAATGAGTATAAAAATTCACTTCGTGAATGAGTATAATAATTCACTTCGTGAATGAGTACAAAAAAGTGGAAGTGTCTAGCTATTGTATCTTCGGAAATCGACGAGCTCAAACATACGGACAGACGGACGGACAGACAGACGGACAGGGCTATATCGACCCAGCTCGTCGCCCTGATCAAGAATATATATACTTTATGGGGTCTGCCACGCCTCCTTCTGCCTGTTACATACTTTTCACAAAACCATTATACCCTGATTTCCCATTTTCAATGGGTTCAGGGTATAATAAATGCTAAAATAACTAAGAGAATTTGTGAGTGCTGTCGTCATAAAAAATTAAAGAGGCTGCGATAAATGTGTACGCATTCTCTGCTCTAAGAGATGCGTGGGTTCGATGCCTTCGCGACCTAATATGAAAAAATAAAAAAAAAAATCGAAAAGCCGACGGAAAATATTTAGTGGGCAGTGCACTTGTAATGTGTGATGTCGGGGTTCGACTGCCCGTCGTGCGGTGACATTCGAGTTAAATTATTAAAAATTTTGTAGCACCTGTATCTATTAATACCTTTAATTGTTTGTTTATTTTTTTGCCTTGTTCCTCTAAAAAATTATCCTCCTGAATATTATTTACGCGCATAACTTTTTTGATGAGTTGTTTGTGAAAGAATCCTCTTTTATTGGCTTGCTCTAAAATTGGATTCTGTTGAAAAGACTCATTTGGAATTTGAATGGATTTATCTACATCCGTTGTTTCTTTTGGGGGTTGAGCATTTGAATGCTTCTGATTTTGCGAATTTTGATTGAATCGTAAACGATTATTATATTTTGTATGGGATTGTTCAGACTTATTTTGTTTTGTTTGTTCATTTTTATTTGCATAAAATTGTTGCGAATTAAAGGAATGGTAATAAGCGAAATTAGCTCTTTGATGATTTGCTTCTAGTTCCTGAGCTTTTGCTAAAGCGTTTGGGATGTTTTCTGGGTTAAGAGGAAACAAAATATTTGATAATGAGCCGTTAAGGCCTGTAATGAAAACTCTCAAAGCGTTATCTCTGCTTTTAGTATTTAATTCATTAATTAAATTCGAGTTAATGTTTTGTTAACCAGGCTGTAATTGTCAAGAACAGATAAATTACCCTGTCGTAATACGCTTAATACTTGTTCCAAAATATGCATCGGACGCTTGTCACTACATGCAAAATCTAATCTAGCAAGTATCGCTTCAAATTTAAGTACGGTTCCGTGATTCGTTAAGACATCGTTTGCTCTACCAGTGACCTTGTTTCTAAGTATTGTTAAGGTACCTACGTATTGCCTATTGCCTTCTTAATACATTCGCATAGCTTCGCAAGCTGCTCCGCGCCAGCTTACATATGTGTTCTGGCTTCCTGAGAACTCAGGTAAAGATTTAATTATATCAAACGATTCATCGCATCGAATCGCTTCATTGATTACTGTTGCTCTAAATTCTTGTTCATTATTAGATGATAATGTTGATTGTGATTCAAAGATTTTCGTTGTTTACTTTTAGCTTTTGGCTTGGTATTTTTATACCCTGAACCCATTGAAAATGGGAAATCAGGGTATAATGGTTTTGTGAAAAGAATGTAACAGGCAGAAGGAGGCGTGGCAGACCCCATAAAGTATATATATTCTTGATCAGGGTGACGAGCTGAGTTGATGTAGCCCTGTCCGTCTGTCCGTCCGTCCGTCCGTCCGTATGAACGCCTAGATCTCAGGGGTTATAAGAGCTAGAGAGCTGAAATTTTGTATGTAGACTCGTGTATACCATACGCAGTACAAGTTTAATTTTTTCGATAACTCATTCGATATCTTTTTTATCGAGGATATTCGATAAATTTATATTGTTTTTTTCAGCCTAATTTGAACACTTTTATACATAGAGACTTCAGATTTACTGTGTATATGCATTTGATGGATACATACATTTTGTCATTTACAGATTTTCGATACCACGCCCCTTTCGCCCCAATTCGTAAAAAACGTGTATCAAATACTAGAGACTTCTGCTTTGGAATGTACACACATTTACACATTATAATTACACTCTGAAAGTTTCATTAAGATCATAAGTCTACAAACGAAATTATTCAACAAATAAATTCTCATAATATTGCCCACACTGCAGCGCAGCCCAAGCGCAGTCACTGCCTACTGCGCAGTTAGCAGAGCGCGGTCTTATGCTTGCGGGTGGATGCATGTGTATGTATGTATGCTTGCAAAGAAGTGCAGAATGATTAGAATATCAGCTTGGAGGGTTCAGGGTATCCCCTAGTCGAGCAGTCTCGACTAGAGCCTTCTTACTTGTTTCTTTAATATTTATACCCTGAGCCCATTGAAAATGGGAAATCAGGGTATAATGGTTTTGTTAAAAGTATGTAACAGGGAGAAGGAGGCGTGGCAGACCCCACAAAGTATATATATTCTTGATCAGGGCGACGAAATAAGTCGATTTAGCCCTGTCCGTCCGTCCGTCCGTATGTATGAACGCGTCGATTTCCGAATATATAAGAGCTAAAGACTTGAACTTTTTTTTTAAATGACCGTATACAATATCGATAACTTGTCCGATTTCTTTTTTATCGATGAAAAACCTTATCGAATGTCAATTATTAAATTATATCTCCTACATCTTTTGAGCTAGAGTCTCCAAATTTTAAACGTAGACTCATATATACTTTTTAGAATTTCGGTTTTTGTTATAATTCACCCCCCCCCCACCTCTATATCCACCCCCTCACCATCACTTTTGTAAAAGGCGTATTTCAAATACTAGAGACTTGAGTTTCGGCATATACACGCATAGTAAAGATATATTCATAATCTAAAAGTTTCATGAAGAACGTACGTCCACAAAAAAAGTTATTAAACAATTAAGTTTCCATGAGAAGCCCACACGGCAGCCCATGCGTGTTTATGCGTGCGTGCCTATATGTGTCTATGTATGTGTGTGCGTGTGTGTGTGTGTTTGTTTTGTAAATAAAAAGACGCGGAGAATTATTGAAATATCAGTTCTCCGAAGGGTTCAGGGGATTTCCTAGTCGGGCAGTCTCGACTAGAGCTTTCTTACTTGTTTTAAATTAGTTTTAAGTACAAGACTTATAAAAATCATAAAAAAAAAAAATATTTAAAATGGAACATAACGTATTTCATTGTCTGTTGTGTGAAGAATTCAGTAGCTTTGAGCTGTTCATGAACAGTGAGCAACTGAGCAATGTGAGCGAGTCGACTCACTTCGAAAAAAAGAACAAGTGAACATGTTCACCAAATTGAGCAAAGTTTACCCAACACTAAGGCATACCGTCTGTACGATCCAGAGAAGCGGAGTGTTATCGAAAGGCGTGACGTTAAATTCATAGACGAGCTTACAGGTCATGAGCAGATGACACCGGATGAGAGCAGAACATCAAAAGAACGGCAAGAGAACGAAGAGAATCCAGAAGGTGAAAGCAACAACAATGATGCACCAGTGATGCGACAGCAGCGTGGGCCGGGCGGGCCTACGATAATTCGTAATGGTCAACCAGGACGTCCAACGAAGCAGTACCAGACGAGGCTCATCAGTGTGTTTGATCAGGAAGACACAGAGACACCTCAATCCGTCGAAGAGGCGTTGCAGAGTCAATACGCGCAAGAGTGGAGAGAGTCCATGGAAACGGAGTACAGAGCACTCCAAGAGAACTGCACATGGACATTATGCGACCTCCCTCCAGCGCAAAAGGCAATTGGTTCAAAATGGGTTTTTCGAATCAAACGCGATAAAAATGGAAATGTCGAGAAGTTCAAATCTCGCTTAGTTGCACAAGGATGTGGGCAACAATTTGGCGTAAACTATTTGGAAACATTTTCGCCAGTAATCAGATACGAGACAATCAGGATGCTTCTCGCGATAGCTGCAGAAAAACGTCTATATATGCACCAAATAGATATAACAAATGCATATCTAAACAGCGAGCTTCACGAAACTGTGTATGTGAAGCAGCCTGCAAACTTTGTGGACAACATTGCAGTTCTAAAACTGAACAAAGCGCTTTACGGACTTAAGCAATCAAGGCGTGCTTGGAATAAAACACTTGATGAGGTCTTGCATTCCATTGGATTCAGCAAATGCAAAAACGAGGCCTGTTTGTACACCAAAGTGGAAGAAGAAGCATTCAGCTATATTACCGTCTACGTCGACGAATTAATCATCGCGTGTCCAAACAAAAAAGACATAGCAATAATTAAGAAGAAGCTTGCATCGAAGTTCAAGACGCATGATGGAGGCCCCATAAGCTATTTCCTGGGCATGGAAATTGAGAGGGACGGTGAACTAGGTTCAATTTCGCTATGCCAGAAATCACACATTAGAAGATTGCTGGAAACATACGGCATGAGCAAATGCCGGCAAGTCAATACATCACTTGATCCAGGTTTTCAAGTTGAATGTAGCGACGACGACTGCAAGAAGGTAAATAAAACCCAATATCAGTCACTAATTGGCTCCCTTATATATTTAGCAGTGCTGAGCCGACCCGATATTTTGCACGCAGTATGCAAACTATCTCAGAGGAATGATCATCCGCATGCAGAGCATGAAGCTGCAGCAAAACATATTCTCAGGTACCTGGCAGGTACGATGGATTTGGCTATCACATACAGCAAATGTGATCAATCAGCAACAGGATACGCCGATGCAGATTGGGCAAATGACAGACGAGACAGACGCTCATATAGTGGCTACGCGTTCTTCCTCGCTGGCAGTGTATTTTCTTGGACTTCAGCAAAGCATTGTGTCGTTGCTTTAAGCAGCACAGAAGCGGAGTATATTGCGTTAACGTTGGCTGCAAAGGAAGCAGTCTATTTGCGAAAACTTTTAAACGAGATTGGCTGGTCAACAGATGAGAAGCCAATGAAGATCCATGGTGACAATATCAGCTCGCAACACATTGCACAGAATCCAGTGCATCACAAACGGACAAAGCACATAGATATTAAGTACCACTTTGTTCGTGAAAAATTACAATATAAAGAGATAGAGCTTACATATGTGAATTCAAACTGTAATGTAGATGATATTCTTACCAAATGTTTACATAAGTCTAAGCATAACTATTTCGTTAAGTTACTTGGTTTATCCTAGCAAAAGAATTATTAACTAAAAAAAAAAAGATGATATGTAGCTTAAGAAGAAGTGTTGAAAATGTAATTGAAATTAGCATTAACATAAGCATACATGTAATCTGGCATCACCATACGAAGAATGTAATTAACATTATTCTGTTTATATCTTACTCTTTATTAAACCTTTAACCGAACCACAACGTTTTTACTCTCGCTGGCATTGCAACGCAAACATTAAGCCAAATATCTCCATCAGAAAACCATACAACGGTTAAAAAGTTTGAAAAAAAAAAACAATTTGTGCTTATTAAAACAGAAAAATAACAACGTTCATAAAGTTGCACAATAAAGAATCGTTTAATCAAACAAAAACAAGTAAGAAAGCTCTAGTCGAGACTGCTCGACTAGGAAATCCCCTGAACCCTTCGGAGAACTGATATTTCAATAATTCTTCGCGTCCTTCTGCTTACAAAACACAGACACACACACATAGGTGCGCACGCATCAACACGCATGGGCGCATGTGGGCTTACCATGGAAATTTAATTGTTTAATAATTATTTCTGTGGATGTACGTTCTTCATCAAACTTTTAGATTGTGATTATATCATTACTATGCGAGTATATGCCGAAGCTCAAGTCTCTAGTATTTGAAATACGCCTTTTACAAAGGTGAGGGTGAGGGGGTGGATATATGGGTGGGGGGTGAATTATAAAATAATATAAATTCTATAAAGTACATATGAGTCTACATTTAAAATTTGAAGACTCTAGCTCTAAAGATGTGGGAGATATAATTTTATAACTGTCTTTCGATAAGTTTTCTTATCGATAGAAAAATAACGGGACAAGTTATCGATATTATATACGGTCATTTAAAAAACAAGTAAGAACGTTGCAGTCGGGCGTTACCGACTGCGGGATACTCATTCACATCCCATCAGCAATTTAGTAACTAAGTTTAGCTCTAGTACTGCAGAAAATGCAGTTTTTCTCGATTTGCCACGCCCCCATTGGGCGTAGACATCTCATTTTTGGCCAGATCGTAGAACGAGCTAACGGTAGTCTAACTGTAAAGTTTGGATGCTTACGCTCCAAAAATGTGAAAATTACAGGGTATTTTTCGATATGCCACGCCCCCAAAGAGGCGTAAAAATTATTTTTGGGGAATCGATAGAGGATGTTACCAGTAACACAACTATCCAAATTTGAAGCTTCTAGCTCCTATACTTTAGGAGATATAAACTTTTGCGGTTTGCCACGCCCCCTTTGGGCGGAGATATATCCACCATAGCTTGTTCGACTTGGGTGGTCAACCTGCGTATATATACCAAATTTCAGGTCTCTAGCATCAATAATGCCTAAAATATAGCAAAATCGGGAAAATCACTATATCTTCAGGTCCGATTTGCCACGCCCCTAGTGGGTGTAACCATATAAATTTTAAACCAGTCTTTATAAAATGATGACATTAGCTCACATGCAAAATTTCAACGTTCTAGCTTTAAAACTCTAGGAGATACAGTTTTATCCGATTTGCCACTCCCCCAATGGGCGGAGATATATCCGCCATAGCTTGTTGAACTTGGGTGGTCAACGCGGACCCACATACAAAATTTCAGCTTTCTAGCTCTTCAAATAACATGATTTCTGGAATATCGGAAAATGCATTTTCCGATTTGCCACGCCCCTAGTGGGCGGATCGGGAAAATTTTAACACTTTATAAATGGGAGCTATACACGAGTATGTGTTCCAAATTTCAAGTCTCTAGCTTCAATAGCGCCGAAAAAAGTTGCGTTCATACGGACAGACGGACAGACGGACGGACAAGACGGACATTGCACAAAACCAATATACTCAATTCACTTTCGTGAATGAGTATAAAAAGTTCAAGTCTTTAGCTCTTATATATTCGGAAATCGACGCGTTCATACATACGGACGGACGGACGGACAGGGCTAAATCGACTGTCGCCCTGATCAAGAATATATATACTTTGTGGGGTCTGCCACGCCTCCTTCTCCCTGTTACATACTTTTAACAAAACCATTATACCCTGATTTCCCATTTTCAATGGGCTCAGGGTATAAATATTAAAGAAACACGTAAGAAGGCTCTAGTCGAGACTGCTCGACTAGGGGATACCCTGAACCCTCCAAGCTGATATTCTAATCATTCTGCACTTCTTTGCAAGCATACATACATACACATGCATCCACCCGCAAGCATAAGACCGCGCTCTGCTAACTGCGCAGTAGGCAGTGACTGCGCTTGGGCTGCGCTGCAGTGTGGGCAATATTATGAGAATTTATTTGTTGAATAATTTCGTTTGTAGACTTATGATCTTAATGAAACTTTCAGAGTGTAATTATAATGTGTAAATGTGTGTACATTCCAAAGCAGAAGTCTCTAGTATTTGATACACGTTTTTTACGAATTGGGGCGAAAGGGGCGTGGTATCGAAAATCTGTAAATGACAAAATGTGTGTATCCATCAAATGCATATACACAGTAAATCTGAAGTCTCTATGTATAAAAGTGTTCAAATTAGGCTGAAAAAAACAATATAAATTTATCGAATATCCTCGATAAAAAAGATATCGAATGAGTTATCGAAAAAATTAAACTTGTACTGCGTATGGTATACACGAGTCTACATACAAAATTTCAGCTCTCTAGCTCTTATAACCCCTGAGATCTAGGCGTTCATACGGACGGACGGACGGACGGACAGACGGACAGGGCTACATCAACTCAGCTCGTCACCCTGATCAAGAATATATATACTTTATGGGGTCTGCCACGCCTCCTTCTGCCTGTTACATTCTTTTCACAAAACCATTATACCCTGATTTCCCATTTTCAATGGGTTCAGGGTATAAAAATACCAAGCCAAAAGCTAAAAGTAAACAACGAAAATCTTTGAATCACAATCAACATTATCATCTAATAATGAACAAGAATTTAGAGCAACAGTAATCAATGAAGCGATTCGATGCGATGAATCGTTTGATATAATTAAATCTTTACCTGAGTTCTCAGGAAGCCAGAACACATATGTAAGCTGGCGCGGAGCAGCTTGCGAAGCTATGCGAATGTATTAAGAAGGCAATAGGCAATACGTAGGTACCTTAACAATACTTAGAAACAAGGTCACTGGTAGAGCAAACGATGTCTTAACGAATCACGGAACCGTACTTAAATTTGAAGCGATACTTGCTAGATTAGATTTTGCATGTAGTGACAAGCGTCCGATGCATATTTTGGAACAAGTATTAAGCGTATTACGACAGGGTAATTTATCAGTTCTTGACAATTACAGCCTGGTTAACAAAACATTAACTCGAATTTAATTAATGAATTAAATACTAAAAGCAGAGATAACGCTTTGAGAGTTTTCATTACAGGCCTTAACGGCTCATTATCAAATATTTTGTTTCCTCTTAACCCAGAAAACATCCCAAACGCTTTAGCAAAAGCTCAGGAACTAGAAGCAAATCATCAAAGAGCTAATTTCGCTTATTACCATTCCTTTAATTCGCAACAATTTTATGCAAATAAAAATGAACAAACAAAACAAAATAAGTCTGAACAATCCCATACAAAATATAATAATCGTTTACGATTCAATCAAAATTCGCAAAATCAGAAGCATTCAAATGCTCAACCCCCAAAAGAAACAACGGATGTAGATAAATCCATTCAAATTCCAAATGAGTCTTTTCAACAGAATCCAATTTTAGAGCAAGCCAATAAAAGAGGATTCTTTCACAAACAACTCATCAAAAAAGTTATGCGCGTAAATAATATTCAGGAGGATAATTTTTTAGAGGAACAAGGCAAAAAAATAAACAAACAATTAAAGGTATTAATAGATACAGGTGCTACAAAATTTTTAATAATTTAACTCGAATGTCACCGCACGACGGGCAGTCGAACCCCGACATCACACATTACAAGTGCACTGCCCACTAAATATTTTCCGTCGGCTTTTCGATTTTTTTTTTTATTTTTTCATATTAGGTCGCGAAGGCATCGAACCCACGCATCTCTTAGAGCAGAGAATGCGTACACATTTATCGCAGCCTCTTTAATTTTTTATGACGACAGCACTCACAAATTCTCTTAGTTATTTTAGCATTTATTATACCCTGAACCCATTGAAAATGGGAAATCAGGGTATAATGGTTTTGTGAAAAGTATGTAACAGGCAGAAGGAGGCGTGGCAGACCCCATAAAGTATATATATTCTTGATCAGGGCGACGAGCTGGGTCGATATAGCCCTGTCCGTCTGTCTGTCCGTCCGTCTGTCCGTATGTTTGAGCTCGTCGATTTCCGAAGATACAATAGCTAGACACTTCCACTTTTTTGTACTCATTCACGAAGTGAATTATTATACTCATTCACGAAGTGAATTTTTATACTCATTCACGAAGTGAATTATTATACTCATTCACGAAGTGAATTATTATACTCATTCACGAAGTGAATTATTATACTCATTCACGAAGTGAATGTTTGTTTGAACGCAACTTTTTTCGGCGCTATTGAAGCTAGAGACTTGAAATTTTGAGCACATACTCGTGCATAGCTCCCATTTATAAAGTGTTAAAATTTTCCCGATCCGCCCGTGGCAAATCGGAAAATGCATTTTCCGATATTCCAGAAATCATGTTAGTTGAAGAGCTAGAAAGCTGAAATTTGGTATGTAGGTCCGCGTCGACCAGCCAAGTTCAACAAGCTATGGCGGATATATAACCGCCCATTGGGGGCGTGGCAAATCGGACCTGAAGATATAGTGATTTTACAAATTCTGCTGTATTTTGGGTACTATTGATGCTAGAGACCTGAAATTTGGTATATATATGCGGGTTGACCCCCCAAGTCCAACGAACTATGGTGGATATATCTCCGCCCAAAGGGGGCGTGGCAAACCGCAAAAGCTTATATCTCCTAAAGTATAAATGCTAGAAGCTTCAAATTTTGATAGTTGAGTTACTGCTAACCTCCTCTATCGATGCCCAAAAAATAATTTTTACTCCTCTTTGGAGGCGTGGCATATCCAAAAATACCCTGTAATTTTCACATTTTTGGAGCGTAAGCATCCAAACCTTATAGTTAGACTACTGTTAGCTCGTTCTAAGAACTGGCCAAAAATGAGGTGTCTACGGCCAGTAGGGGCGTGGCAAATCGAGAAAACCTGCATTTTCTGCAGTACTAGAGCTAAACTTAGCTACTAAATTGCTGATGGGATGCGAATGAGTATCCCGCAGTCGGTAACGCCCGACTGCAACGTTCTTACTTGTTTTTAAATGTCCGTATATAGAACACACATATCGAGTTTATCACAAAAAAACGATAACTTGTCCCGTAATTTTTTTATCGATAAAAAACCTTATCGAAAAGCAGTTATAAAATTATATCTCCCACATCTTTAAAGCTAGAGTCTTCAAATTTTAAATGTAGACTCATATGTACTTTATAGAAATTCGTTTTTATACCCTGAACCCATTTTCAATGGGAAATAAGGGTATAATGGGTTTGTTAAAATGTATGTAACAGGCAGAAGGAGGCGTGGCAGACCCCACAAAGTATATATATTCTTGATCAGGGCGACGAGATAAGTTGATTTAGCCCTGTCCGTCTGTCTGTCTGTCCGTCTGTCCGTATGTTTGAACGCGTCGATTTCCGAACCTATGATAGCTAGAGACTTGAATTTTTTTTTAAATGACCGTATATAAGTTAACACAAACATAGCATAAGAGTTAAACACGAACATAGCATTGCCGACGCTTGTGACATGGTGCTGACGAAACAGTATTAAATTCAGCGCCCTGACCACAGCGGACAGCAACAGCATTCGGCCCTTACATTTGTGTGTGTGTGTCAGCAAGATTGTCGAGCAAATCGGCACGCCGATTCGCTGCCCCACACTTTAGTTTTAGTTCTGTTTTGTATTCACGACGAGCGTCACTATAAATTCATTACTCCGGCACCAGCCGTAAATTAAAAGTTCCTTTATTCTCTCAGCCTAAGCGAGAGTCGATTTGAAAAATAACTTACTTTATAATTAATCACAGACATGTTAAAAGTATTACTCAAAGTTTATCTTATAAATTCTTTAATTATTTCAATAAAAGTGGATTAAATGAAAAAGAATATAAAAATACAATTTGACTGGCAATTCCTTAAACAACAATTGGTTAAAAAGAAAATAAATAAATAAATCATCGTCGCCGTCGCAGTCGCAGCCGTTGTTAGCACCACAGATTTGACTCATGACATCGTGGTACGAGTGAAATATAATATGAGTGACTTGAGACCGCAGCCGTTGTTAGTGTCACATACTTGTCTCATAACATCGTGGTGAAATATAATACGAGTAGAATCTATGAGTGACTTGAGAGTGAGCAAAAGATCAATTTGAGTGAAATGTTGAAAACGGTTCATGAGTTATGCATCGAGAGTCAACTTAGAAAAAAACTTATTTGGCGCCCAACGAAATAAAAGTACTCACGAGAACCCTCTCAATTAATAAGTGCATATGTTAAACACACTTAACAACCAAAGCCAAAATGCAACTTTAAAAATAAATTGTCAAGAGCACTCACCAAAGATTCGACACCACACTAACTATCAAGTACACACACCAAAGGTTTAAAACCAAAATAATTATCAAAGGCACACACCAAAGGTGCGGCACTAAGCTAACTATCAAGTGCATACACCAACGGTGCGAAACTAAAAATCAAAAAGCAAATTTCCGCACCAAAGTGCGAAAGCAAAAAACTCATTTTGTCACAGCACCGGACCGGTGTTGGCAGCGTTTGTCACGTAATCGGACCGATTACGGCAGCGTAGTAAATTAAAGCAAGCAATCCACTCAGAAGACTACGACGACGTCAGCAGAGAGCCAGAAACACCAGGAACAATCAAGCGCCCCTTCAAATAAACATGTAAGTGGCGTGCTCAGTTAATTCACTCCAGACCAAAAAAAAAAAAAAAAATAAATAAATAGAAATTATTTTTTTTAATATTAACTCGACAAGCGTACTGTGTCCATTCTTTAACAAAACATTTAAACAAAAGTAAATGAAATACAAGCCGAATGTCGATTCGTGATTCTGTGTAGGTTGCTAATGAGTTTCGCAGGCCCGTACAGAGAAGTGAAAAGAGAGATTATTAGCGACGAAGAGTCCAGCCCTCTCCCATCTGACGATAACCTCGAAGATTTTGACAATAGCGTTGTAGGTTTTGCCCCTCAGCCAACCATGGACGCCGCAGGTGTCGATCGAATAGTGCAGGCAGCGTTGCTGGCCCAGAAGCAGGCGTTCGATGCGCAGCTCGACGCTTTAAGACAGCAAGTTTCTACCTTTTGACGCGATCATTGCCAGGCTGGATTGCACGTACGCGGACAAGACCTCATTAAGGCTCCTCCGCCAAAACCTGGAAATGGTCAGACAGGGCGATTCTTCTCTCATGCAGTACTACGACGACGTAGAACGCAAGCTAACGTTGGTAACCAACAAAATCATCATGACACACGAAGCCGCCATGGCGACCTTATTAAACAACGAGGTCAGGGCAGATGCCCTTCACGCATTCATTTCGGGTTTAAAAAGATCCCTCAAGGCCATCGTCTTCCCAGCCCAACCTGGCGACTTGCCCGCCGCCTTGGCCCTAGCCCGAGAAGCCGAAGCTAGCATTGAGCGCAGCAACTTCGCTGTGTCATACGCGAGGGTGATGGAAGAAAGAGCTCATTCGAATGAGCACAACAAAAGTCAAACCAGACAGGACAAACACGGTAGGAATAATAACCCTAACCAAGAGAAGAACCCACACTTCGTAAAAAAACAAGGGAAACAACCTCAAAGCGGCGATCACGCGCAGCAACAGCCGAAACCGCCCCAACAGTCGGAGCCGATGGATGTAGACCCGTCAATGTCCAAGGTCCGTCAGCTAACAAACTGGAGGGACAGACCCGCACAGCAGTCCGTCAATGGACAAGCCGCGAAGAGACCCAATTCGTCAGAACGACACACTGGCCCCAGGCGACAAAGACTGAACCGAGTGGTTCAGCATAACGAGTACGATGAAGCTGCAGCCGAAGCTGTTGGCGAAATACTAGACGACTCCGACTCCCTAGAAGACAACGACCTGGTCAATTTTTTAGGGGTCAATCCCGGCTACCGTTCATCGAGCGGCAGTTGGCTGGGAGAACAGTAAGAATCCTAATCGATACAGGGGCGGCGAAGAATTACATTCAACCCATAAAGGAGTTGAAAAACATAAAACCCGTCGACACCCCCTTCACAGTTAGCTCCGTTCATGGATCTAACAAAATCAGCCAAAAGTGTACAGTAAACATTTTTGGAACAACAGCTCAATTTTACCTATTGGAATCACTTCAACCGTTCAACGCCATAATAGGCTTCGACCTGCTAACGCAAATAGGAGCAACATTGGACATTGAGAAAGGTACAATTAGTTATGGGCAAACTAACGAAAAGTTACGGCATCACTTCTGTGACAACGTTAATTTCACTAACGTCAACGATATCGTGGTACCCGAGATGGTAAAAGAGGATTTTAAAAAAATGATTCTGAAGAACATCAAGGCATTTTCGACCTCTAACGAGGCACTGCCGTTCAACACTTCGGTCATAGCGACGATACGCACAGAAGACGACCAGCCCATCTACTCCAAACTGTACCCACATCCAATGGGAGTGGCCGACTTCGTCACTAAAGAGATCAGGGATCTCCTAGACAACGGCATTATAAGGCCATCAAAATCCCCATATAACAGCCCGACATGGGTCGTTGATAAAAAGGGATACGATGAAGAAGGTATCAGGAAAAAGCGACTCGTCATCGATTTCAGGAAACTGAACGAAAAGACCATCGCAGACAAGTACCCGATGCCGAACATCTCAATGATCTTGGCCAACTTAGGCAAAGCTAAATACTTCACAACCTTGGATCTAAAATCCGGGTACCATCAGATATATTTAGCAGAGCAGGACAGAGAAAAAACATCGTTCTCCGTAAATGGAGGAAAGTATGAATTTTGTAGGTTGCCCTTTGGCCTGAAGAATGCGGGCAGTATCTTTCAGCGGGCAATCGACGATGTCCTACGAGAACAAATCGGAAAGTCGTGCTATGTGTACGTAGACGACGTCATAATTTTTTCCGAAAACGAAAAGGACCATGTCAGGCACATAGACTGGGTTCTCAAAAGCTTATGCCGCGCTAACATGAAAGTCTCAAAGGAAAAAACGCAGTTCTTTAAACAAAGCGTTGAGTACTTGGGATTCATAGTTACCATGGGAGGAACAAAATCCGACCCCGAAAAGGTTAAAGCAATAAAAGAATTCCCAGAACCAAAGAACCTCTACGAGCTGAGGTCGTTTCTGGGACTGGCCAGTTATTACAGATGCTTCATAAAAGATTTTGCTGCCATAGCGAGACCGCAGACAGCAATAATGAAAGGCGAAAACGGATCCGTCAGCAAGCACCGCTCACGGAAAACCATCGTGAATTTCGACGACGTGCAGAGGCACGCGTTCCAGAAACTAAGGGATATCTTGGCATCGGAGGATGTCATCCTGAGGTACCCGGACTTTAAAAAACCATTCGACCTGACGACGGATGCCAGCTCATACGGCATAGGGGCAGTATTATCCCAAGAAGGAAAGCCCATTACAATGATCTCGAGGACTCTAAAGGATTGCGAGACCAACTACGCTACAAACGAAAGAGAGCTGTTGGCCATCGTGTGGGCGTTAGGTAAACTACAGCACTACTTGTACGGAACTCGAGACATCAACATCTATACTGATCACCAGCCTCTCACCTTCGCTGTTTCAGATAGGAACCCCAACGCAAAAATTAAGAGATGGAAAGCGTACATAGACGAACATAACGCTAAGATACACTACAAGCCATGCAAGGAAAACTTCGTTGCAGACGCCCTTTCAAGACAGAACATCAATGCTCTTCAGGAAGAGGCCATGTCCGATGCAGCCACAATACACAGTGAGCTGTCCCTGACCTACACGGTCGAAACGACGGAAAAACCCTTAAATTGCTTTAGAAACCAGGTAGTGCTAGAACAGACCCAGTTCCCAAGATATCGTAAGTTCATACTTTTCGGCGAGAAAAACCGCCACATCATCCACTTCACAGCAAAAGATGGAGTCATAAATGACATCAAAGACGTCGTGAACCCGAACGTGGTTAACGCCCTTCACTGCGATTTGCCAACGTTGGCGGCAGTCCAACATGAGTTGGTCAAGTCATTCCCAAACACCAAATTCTTATATTGCAAGAATTTTGTCTCAGACATTACAGACAAGTCGGAACAAAGAGAAATAGTTGAGGCCGAGCACAATCGAGCTCACAGGGCAGTGCAGGAAAACATCAAACACATTCTTAGGGATTACTTCTTCCCTAAAATGACAAAAATAGCTAATGAGGTGGTAGCGAATTGTAGAGTTTGTGCCAAGGGAAAGTATGACCGACACCCGAAAAAACAGGAGTTAGGCTTAACCCCGATTCCCTCATACATCGGCGAAATGTTGCACATCGACATCTTCTCCACTGACAAGAAAATGTTTTTAACTTGCATAGACAAATTCTCGAAAATGGCCGTGGTATATCCAATAACGTCCCGGACGATAGTAGACGTCAAGACGCCCATTTTGCTGCTAGTAAACTTGTTCCCCAGAATCAAAACAATCTACTGCGACAACGAGGCGGCATTCAATTCCGAGACAATCACGTCTCTTTTAAAAAATGGCTTCAACATAGACGTCGTAAACACGCCCCCTCTGCACAGCGTTTCTAACGGACAAGTCGAACGCTTCCACAGCACCTTGGCGGAAATAGCCAGATGCATGAAGCTAGACAAAAAAATTGACGATACCGTTGAGCTCATCCTAAGAGCGACAACAGAATACAACCGGACAATACATTCAACAACTGGCATGAGCCCAATCGAGGTCATGTACTCAGTCTCAGAGGAAATCGCGGAAAATATAAAGCGAAAACTCGAAGACGCACAAAAGAACAACATGAACAGGTGCAACCCGACCAGACAGAACAGGGTGTTTGAAGTCGGAGAGACGGTTTTAGTGAAGAGCAACA
Organism: Drosophila aldrichi; assembly: GCA_035045965.1. Lineage (NCBI taxonomy): Eukaryota > Metazoa > Arthropoda > Insecta > Diptera > Drosophilidae > Drosophila > Drosophila aldrichi. Next base: position 129,510 of record JAWNOM010000374.1, on the reverse strand, counting down.
AAAGGTTGGGAAACAAACTTACCCCCTTATGCTCAGAGGAGAAGGTGCATGCAGACCTAGGAACGTCTGTTCTTATTAAGGGGAGGGTGGTCCACAAGGACAACTTGAAGTAAAAAAAAAAAAAAAAAAAAAAAAAAAAAAAAAAATCTATAATTAATCACTTCTCTCAGGCTCCTCGTCGTGTCCCGACTTCTTATTACAGTTGCCACTCACAGAACACGAAATTGACACGCCCCGCCCCACTTGTATGAAGCTCTTCTAGCTAGGAACAGGATATTTATTCGAAATTTAATGCTCACAGTAACGCTGGCGAGGTCAAACATAATAAATCCCACAATATTTGATAATCAAGATTTGGAGTCAATATTAACTGAGCACCCCACATCTGTCCCCATTGTCTGTCTGATGGAAGTTTCCAACATAAGGGTACTACAGTCCGATAACATAATTCACATAATCATAGATTATCCCATGATTAAGTTATATGTAAGAAGGTCAGCATTTTCCCGATCTCGCACGAACACATCGTGCTACAGCTGGATGACACCGTGGCGGAGTGTTACAACGAGGCACTGGCGGTCACTAGCTGCGCAGCAACAACATATGCGCCCTTCTGCAAGCTGGCGGTACATGACACTTGCGCCCGTGGACTACATTCGGGATCCGTGGCACTCTGCCGCACACGACCCAGCCACTTGGAGACTGTCACCCAAGAGCTCCAAGAAGAGATCCAATTTGCCGGGTCACCCAAAATCTGGCTTATCATTGTCACCGGGATCAGCGTCATCATCAGTGGCTCCACACTCATCTACTTAGTCTGGAGGAGAAGGCGAGCCTCGCATGAGTTCCAGGGGGGGATTGAAAATTTTAGTTTGAACGAGGTCGGTCAAAATCTTAAGGGGGAGTAGTTAACACAAACATAGCATAAGAGTTAAACACGAACATAGCATTGCCGACGCTTGTGACATGGTGCTGACGAAACAGTATTAAATTCAGCGCCCTGACCACAGCGGACAGCAACAGCATTCGGCCCTTACATTTGTGTGTGTGTGTCAGCAAGATTGTCGAGCAAATCGGCACGCCGATTCGCTGCCCCACACTTTAGTTTTAGTTCTGTTTTGTATTCACGACGAGCGTCACTATAAATTCATTACTCCGGCACCAGCCGTAAATTAAAAGTTCCTTTATTCTCTCAGCCTAAGCGAGAGTCGATTTGAAAAATAACTTACTTTATAATTAATCACAGACATGTTAAAAGTATTACTCAAAGTTTATCTTATAAATTCTTTAATTATTTCAATAAAAGTGGATTAAATGAAAAAGAATATAAAAATACAATTTGACTGGCAATTCCTTAAACAACAATTGGTTAAAAAGAAAATAAATAAATAAATCATCGTCGCCGTCGCAGTCGCAGCCGTTGTTAGCACCACAGATTTGACTCATGACATCGTGGTACGAGTGAAATATAATATGAGTGACTTGAGACCGCAGCCGTTGTTAGTGTCACATACTTGTCTCATAACATCGTGGTGAAATATAATACGAGTAGAATCTATGAGTGACTTGAGAGTGAGCAAAAGATCAATTTGAGTGAAATGTTGAAAACGGTTCATGAGTTATGCATCGAGAGTCAACTTAGAAAAAAACTTATTTTATACAGCGCGGATGTCGAGTTTAGCTTTAGAATTCGATTAATTATCCCGTTATTTTTTTATCGAATAAAAACATTCAAGTTCAAATCAGATGCCAGTACAGCTAATTGTGAATGATTTTTCATTATTTTAAATTTGTCAAATATTCAATGGAATATGTAGATCATATGCTGAAAGTTTCATTTAATTCCGTTAAGTCTATCAATTTTGAAAAAATCATTAAATATTAGGCCAATTAACAAACGCACATGCAGCAGCCACAGCAGATTTAGATTTGCTAGATGGCGCTGCAGCAGTGAATGTATTGCTGTTTTGCCATCAAACTGTCAAAGAGTGAAGTGGCGTAGTGGATAGCAGCGCGCCACTCGATCAAGAGGTCTCGGGTTCGAACCTCAGAGCGGTCGGAATTATTTTTTTTTTTTTTTTAATTGTTTCAAAATATTTATACATATATTTATTTAAATGGGCTTACTATTCAATTGAATATGTAGATCATATGCTGAAAGTTTCATTAAATTTCGTTAAGTCTATCAATTTTGAAAAAATCATTAAATATTAGGCCAATTAACAAACGAACATGCAGCAGCCACAACAGTTTTTCTATAAGTGTGCACACATACATTCAAAAAAAACAATTAGTTTAGTTTAGATTTGCTAGATGGCGCTGCAGCAGTGAATGTATTACTGTTTTGCCATCACACTGTCAAGAAGTGAAGTGGCGTAGTGAATAGCAGCGCGCCACTCAATCGAGAGGTCCTCGGGTTCGAACCCCAGATCGGGCGGAATTAATGTTTAATTTTTTTTTAATTGTTTCAAAAATTGAAATTTTAACCACACTAAATGTGAATATTTATTAGTTTGGTTCAGGGTAGTATCTAGTCGAGCACTCTCGACTAGAGTTTTCTTACTTGTTTATTATAATTTACCCCCCACCCTTATATCCACCCCCTCATCCTCACCTTTGTAAAAGGCGTATTTCAAATATTAGAGCATATACTGATATAATCACAATCTAAAAGTTTCATGAAGAACGTACATCCACAAAAAAAGTTATTAAACAACAAGTAAGAAAGCTCTTGTCGAGACTGCTTGACTAGGAAATCCCCTGAACCCTTCGTCTTTTTGATTACAAAAGAAAAACACACACACATACATAGGCACATATAGGCACGCACGCATAAACACGCATGGGCTGCAGTGTGGGCTTCTCATAGAAACTTAATTGTTTAATAACTTTTTTTGTGGATGTACGTTCTTCATGAAACTTTTAGATTATCATTATATCATTACTATGCATGTATATGCCGAAGCTCAAGTCTCTAGTATTTGAAATACGCATTTTACAAAGGTGAGGGTGAGGGGGTTGATATAGGGGTGGGGGGTGAATTATAACAAAAACCGAAATTGTATAAAATGCATATAAGTCTACATTTAAAGTTTCTAGCTCTAAAGATGTAGGAGATATAATTTTATAATTGACTTTCGATAAGGTTTTTTATCGATAAAAAATAATCGGACGAGTTATCGTTTTTATGTGATAAACTCGATATGCGCGTGCTATATACGGACATTTAAAAAAAAAGTTGAGGTCTCTAGCTATTGTATCTTCGGAAATCGACGCGTTCAAACATACGGACAGACGGACAGACGGACATGGCTATATCGACTCAGTTCGTCGCCCTGATCAAGAATATATATACTTTCCTATTTTCAATGGTTTCAGGGTATAATTAAGTTCTCATAGTAAGCGCAAACTGCAGCACAAGCGTGTTAATGCGTGCGTGGCTACGTGTATATATGTATGTGTGTTTACGCGTGTGTGTCTGTGTGTACGCAAAAATACGCGAAGAATTATTGAAATATCAGTTCTCCGAAGGGTTCAGGGGATTTCCTAGTCGAGCAGTCTCGACTAGAGCTTTCTTACTTGTTTTTGTTTTTTATACCCTGAACCCATTTTCAATGGGAAATCAGGGTATAATGGTTTTGTTAAAATGTATGTAACAGGCAGAAGGAGGCGTGGCAGACCCCCCGGTAACGCCCGACTGCAACGTTCTTACTTGGTGATTTTCGTGTTGTGCAAGTATACTCTCTCGCTGTGTACTTTCGATCTGCTCTTTAACGGCTGATTTTGTTGTTGACTCGCTCTCTCAACATATATTTTCGTTGCACTCTGTAACTGCTGTTTTGTTGTTGGACTCGCTCTCGACACATTTATACCTCTCTTTGTTTTTTACATTTGTGTTTACATTCAGTAATTTGTGTTTGATCCCAATTGCCAATATGAGTTGCTGCAAAAAATCTTGCAGTTACAAGCAGGCAGTTGATTCTGCTCAACCGCAATTTATAAATTGCTGGTTGTGCGATAATATGATGCATACTAAGTGTGCAGGTCTTACTGGGCGTGAGTATGACAAGATTATGTCCACTACTAAAGCTGGTAGTGGAGGCGTACGCTGGTCTTGTCCGACTTGCTTGGAAAAACAGATCAACTTTTCTAAAATGTATAGTGCTGTGAAGGCACAATTTTTGAAACTGAAGAAGATTTCTATGCAGTTGACCAGTGATATGGCTGCTGCTGAAGAAATATTAAATCAGTACGGCCTTGAAAATCCTCTCTCTCAATTGGATACTCCTTTGTTGTCGGTAACTCCTTCTATAATAGTACCGTCACCTAATTCGCTTGCTCCTCCCTCACCATGCGCCTCTGTTTTGTCATCGGCTCCTAATTTACTTGATCTTCCTTCACCTGGTCCCATACCTGTTTCTCCTGTTGATGTTTCTATTGAAACCCAAGCCCCTGTTCCAAATTTGGATACTACTTCTATTGTTGCTCAAACAAAGAGTGATAATAAGTCGGCCACTCCGGGCATAACCTTATCCGTTGTCTCTCCTCGAAAGCAAGTATTTTTATCTAGGCTTTCATCTGATACTACATGTGAGGCAGTATCTGCTTTTATTTCTAGCAAGATATCAGCCAATGTTTTTATATCAAAGTTTAGTTTCGCAACTCCGCGAGAAATTGCTTCATTTAACATTAATGTGCCGATGGAATATTTTACAACCATATGTGACCCTAAATTCTGGCCACCTCACGTAGTCGTAAATGAATTCAAACCTAAGAATCGCAACAAATCAACTCCTGTTTCCTTGAATCCACCTTCGGTGCAATCAACATCAAACATTATACCAAAAAACGAAATAGTTTACATTCCTCTTCTCATATGTCCCTGGTTTATCAAAATGTACGCGGCCTCAATACTAAACTTAAAAATTTATTCTTACATAGTTTTAGTGTTCAATATGATATTATTGCTTTCACTGAAACATGGTTGTGTAAAAATGTTCATAATAGCGAGATCCTTTCAAGTAATTTCACTATTTATAGACTTGACCGTGCTATGCGTAGAGGGGGTGGGGTGTTAATTGCTGTTAAATCCTGTATTCTCTCCGAAGGGTTTAGCTTTTCGTCCCTTCATGATGCAGAGATTATATGGGTTAAATTAACTCTCCCATCGTGCTCCTTATTTATCACTTGCTCTTACATCCCTCCATCGTCTGATATACAAGTTTATGTTCAACATATAACTTGTATTAAAGAAATTTATGATCATGTAAATGATAAAGACTTGTTTCTGGTTTTGGGTGATTTTAATATTCCCAACACTTTTTGGTCATCAATTTTTAATGCAAATTACTTTATTCCGACTATCGATCACTATCTCTTTGATGAATTGTTTAACTTGTCTATGTTTCAGATTAACTCTATTTCAAACCATCTAAATCGCACTCTAGATCTTTTGTTTGTTAATCATCATTCGCTCATTAATGTCGCGAGATCAACTCCTTTCTGCTTACCAGAGGATACACATCATCCCACTTTAGAGATTTTATTCAGTGTTGATAATCCTCCCACTAATACTCCAATGCCTTCTAAGCTTAGTCGCTGTTATCGTAAATGCAATTTTGTTCTGCTTAATGAATTAATTATTTCAACAGACTGGTCTATTTTATATGAGTCGGTTGATATTAATTTGGCAGCATCGTTCTTTTATTGTACCTTAAACTCTATTTTGGATGTTTGTGTCCCTCTCTGCCGTATTTCGCCGGTTTCAAATAAGCCACCTTGGTTTACCAAAACACTTTCGAACTTAAGAAACATTAAAACCAAATGTTTCAGAAATTATAAAAAATCTGGTTCAAGTGTTGACTGGTCCAAATATTCCATTGCCAAGTCAAATTTCAATCTTTTAAATTCTAGTTGTTATGAGAATTATCTTATACGTTGCAAACGTCAGTTTGCTCGAGATCCCAAACAATTTTACTCATTTGTTAATTCGAAGCGTAAATCATCTGGTTTGCCGTCCTCATTTGTCCTTGGTGGTGTAAAAACTTGCAATGACCAGGATTCCTCTGATCTATTTGCTGATTTTTTTCAATCCACTTATTCTTCTGCTGATCTCTACAGCAACTCATATCCATATTCACTTCCTGAATTTGGGTCTATAAACGCTCCTAAAGTTACTGCAGCCTCTCTGGCTGCAGCCATTAGGACATTGAAATCATCTTTCTCTCCTGGTGCAGATAATATTCCTAGTTGTGTGATTAAAGAGTGCAGTGTTTCTCTTCAGTCACATCTACTAAAATTGTTTAACTTGTCCTTGGATACTTCTGTGTTCCCGTCAATTTGGAAAGATTCTTTTAACATTCCATTATATAAAAAAGGTGGAAGATCTGATATTTCCAATTATAGACGCATTGCCAAATTATCTGCTATTCCGAAGTTATTTGAGAAAATAATAACATCGGCCTTGCAGCATTTTTGCAAATCGATTATTCAACCATCTCAACATGGGTTTGTTCAAAATCGATCATCCTCTAATTTACTTGAGTTTACTTCGCTCGTTAATGACAGCTTTGGTAAACAAATGCAAAATGATGTTATTTATACTGACTTCAGTAAAGCATTTGACTCTGTACATCATCACATATTAATTCTTAAGCTTGAACGCTTAGGATTTTCACCTAGACTTGTGTCTTGGATTTCTTCCTATTTAATGGGTAGAACCCAAAGAGTCTTGCTGAGAAGAGCTATGTCTAAAGAGATCTTTGTATCGTCTGGTGTACCTCAGGGTAGCCATTTGGGTCCATTGCTCTTTTCCCTTTTCAGAAATGACCTTCTTAGCTGTATCTCACATTCTACCATATTTATGTATGCTGATGACGTTAAACTTTGCCTTCCATACTCCAATGCAAATGGTCATCATCACCTTCAAGATGACCTAAATGCATTTCAACTTTGGTGTGTGGCAAACCAGCTGGACTTAAATTGTTCAAAGTGTATGACAATGACCTTCAGTCGTACCGTTCCTCTAATTGCTGATTATAAAGTTAGCAACATTTCCCTAAGACGCATCTATACAGTCAAAGATCTTGGTGTGCTCTTTGACTGTAAACTTAACTTCAATCTTCATATTTCGACCATCGTTAATGAAGCCAAAAGTGTGCTTGGCTTTATTAAACGTTGGTCTAAGGAATTTAAAAACCCTTTTACCACCAAGCGGTTATTTACTTCGCTTGTGCGTCCTATCTTAGAGTACTGCTCTGTTGTGTGGTCTCCTCAGCATAAACTGTATCAGGATCGTATTGAATCGGTCCAAAAACAGTTTCTTCTCTTTGCCTTAAGAGAGCTTAGATGGGACAGTAATGTACGATTACCGTCTTATCATAGTAGGCTCCAGCTGATTGACCTTCCATCACTAACCAATCGCAGAACAATTCTAGGAATTGTTTTCTTGCATAAATTGATTAGTGGTGACATTAATTCAGCCTCTCTGTTGGGTCGTCTAAGTTTTTCGGTTCCGTCCCGAACAACTAGACACTATCGGCCTCTCCACTTACCAGTCTGCACTAGGGATTATTCTTTGCACAGTGTGTTTTATGTCCTTTGTGCGAACTTTAACAAATACTACCACGTCTTTCCCTTAGAACTCTCTCTTCCTAAACTTAAATCTACTCTATCAGCTTATCTTAGGGGATTCACGCACAATGCCCAGGCATAAGCATTGGTATACATTTTTCGTTGCCAATGTTGTGTTGTGAATTCTCAATTCTATCCTATACTCTTTTTCGACTATTCCCTTACTCTTTTCTTTTTTGATTTCTCATTATCTGTATTATCTCTTTCGCAACCTCTTTTAATATCTTCAATTTCCTTTTTCTGTACTAAATCTTTCTTAATTTTTTTTTTTTTTTTGTAATTATTACAATTTTTTTTCTCTTTTTGTTTTTTATTTATTATTATTATTGATTTTTGTTTTGTTTTTTTTTTTTATTTTTAATTTCATATAGTTAATATACATATATGCCTTTAATATGTTGTTTAAGTTTTCTTACTAAAACCTATTTTTCATAGCACTGACCATAATTGGCTGTGAAATGTGGGCATAGCTGGCCGGACTGGCAAATAAAACACCCCCATCGGGTTGGTGCTACTAGTGATATTCTCTGTACTTTGTTTAGGCTTTTTTAATTTTAAGTTGACTCCATTGTTTGTCAATTATCCTTAAGGAAATAAATAAATAAATAAATATTGTTTGTACGCTTTTATTTTGAGAATTTGTCGCGCGATCGTAACGGTCCCTGCTCTGGCGCCAGTTAAGTAATGCTCCTGTCGTTCCAAGGATCGACAGTCGCATCCCAGGGTTCATTGAAGGTTCTTATGTCTTCTGATATCGTCGCGTTCATACATACGGACGGACAGGGCTAAATCGACTCAGCTCATCACCCTGATCAAGAATATATATACTTTGTGGGGACTGCCACGCCTCCTTCTGAATATTACATACTTTTAACAAAACCATTATACCCTGATTTCTCATGTGCAATGAATTCAGGGTAAAAATGGGAAATCTGGGTATGTGGTTTTGTGTAAAGTATGTAACAGGCAGAAGGAGGCGTGGCAGACCCCATAAAGTATATATATTCTTGATCAGGGCGATGAGCTGAGTCGATATAGCCCTGTCCGTCTGTCCGTCCGTCCGTGAAATTTTGTATGTAGACTCGTGTATACCATTTCGATAACTCAATCGATATCTTTTTATCGAGGGTAATCGATACATTTATATTGGTTTTTCAGCCTAATTTGTACACTATTAGACATAGAGACTTCAGATTTACTGTGTATATGCAATTGACGATTACACACATTTTGTAATTTATTCTTCGTCTCCAATTAGTAAAAAACGTATTTCAAGTACTAGAGACTTGTACACACACTTACACATTATGATTATGTTCTAAGAGTTTCATTAAGATCGTACGTCTACAAAAGAAATTATTCAACAAATAAATTCTCATAAAATTGCCCACATTGCGGCGTAGCCCAAGCGCAGTCGCTGCTTATTGCGTAGTTAGCAGAGCGCGGGCTTTTGCGTGGGTGTGGATGCTTGTGTATGTATGTGTGCATAAAAGAAGTGCAGGATGATTAGAATATCAGCTTAGAGGGTTCAGGGTCTTTCCTAATCGAGCAGTCTCGACTAGAGCACTCTTACTTGTTTTAAATAATAATATGTCGTTTCCACAAACTATTGTTGAAGCACTTTTCTAATTTCAGTTTTTCTACTTGTTTGTCTCAAATACGAAATCATATGGAAATTAATCTATGCAATTGTTCTTTACGTGATCCATCTTTGACAAGTATGTGACTATAATTTCCACTTTTATATTCAATCCCCATATACCAATATTACTAGCTGTTAAATGCTATAGCAAAATGTGATTATCATAAAAAAAACTATAATAATCTAAAACTGAATAAATAGATCGCTTAATTTTACTAAACACGCTGCAGTATATACTATTTAAAGAGCATTCTTAATTTAATAATTGTAGCAGGTCAGTATAAGATTTAAGCGACCAGCACTATGGTTAACCATCGATAGATACACATGCCATAATTAGTAATGGCAGAAGAAGACAAGATCGGCAGAGCTAAGATTCATTTTAAGAAGACAATACATGTGAAAATAAAGCGAAGAAAAAAGGCCTCTTAGATAATGTCATATGTTCGAGAAAATCAAAAAGTCTGATTTTAGGGCGTACGATTTTTATACTCATTCACGAAAGTGAATTGAGTGTATTGGTTTTGTGCAATGTCCGTCTTGCTGTCCGTCCGTCCGTCCGTCCGTTCGTCTGTCCGTATGAACGCAGTTCATTTCGGCGCTACTGAAGCTAGAGACTTGAAATTTGGAACACATACTCGTGTATAGCTCCCATTTATAAAGTGTTAAAATTTTCCCGATCCTCCCACTAGGGGCGTGGCAAATCGGAAAATGCATTTTCCGATATTCCAGAAATCATATTAGTTGAAGAGCTAGAAAGCTGAAATTTGGTATGTAGGTCCGCGTTGACCACCCAAGTTCAACAAGCTATGGCGGATATATCTCCGCCCATTGGGGGCGTGGCAAATAGGATAAAACTGTATCTCTTAGAGTTTGAAAGCTAGAACGTTGAAATTTTGCACGTGAGCTAATGTTATGATTCTATAAAGGCTAATGAAAAATTTATATGTCTACGCCTACTAGGGGTGTGGCAAATCGGACCTGAAGATATAGTGATTATCCCGATTTTGCTATATTTTAGACATTATTGATGCTAGAGACCTGAAATTTGGTATATATACGCGGGTTGGCCCAAGTCCAACGAACTATGGTGGACAAATCTCCGCCCAAAGGGGGCGTGGCAAACCGCAAAAGTTTATATCTCCTAAGGTATAAGAGCTAGAAGCTTCAAATTTAGATAGTTGTGTTACTGGTAACCTCCTCTACTGATTCCCCAAAAATAATTTTTACGCCTCTTTGGGGGCGTGGCATATCGAAAAATAACCTGTAATTTTCACATTTTTGGAGCGTAAGCATCGAAACTCTACAGTTAGACTACCGTTAGCTCGTTCTACGATATGATCAAAAATGAGAAGTCTACGCCTACTAGGGGCGTGGCAAATCGAGAAAAACTGCATTTTCTGCAGTACTAGAGCTAAACTTGGCTACTAAATTGCTGATGGGATGTGAATGAGTATCCCGCAGTCGGTACGCCCGACTGCAACGTTCTTACTTGTTTAATTGAAAGTACATGAGATATGAAAAACCTTTATCAAAATTTTTTAAAACATTTTTATACCCTGAGCCCATTGAAAATGGGAAATCAGGGTATAATGGTTTTATTTATTTATTTATTTCCTTAAGGATAGTTGACAAACATAGAGTAAACTTAAAAATAAAAAAGCCTAAACAAAGTACAGAGAATATCACTAGTAGCACCGACCCGATGGGGGTGTTTTATTTGCCAGTCCGGCCAGCTATGCCCACATTTCACAGCCAAATATGGTCAGTGTTACTAGTGAAGCTATGAAAAAAAGGTTAGTAAGAAAACTTAAACAAATTCAAACAAAACAATTCGTAGAATTGTTCTGCGATTGGTTAGTGATGGAAGGTCAATCAGCTGGAGCCTACTATGATAAGACGGTAATCGTACATTACTGTCCCATCTAAGCTCTCTTAAGGCAAAGAGAAGAAACTGTTTTTGGACCGATTCAATACGATCCTGATACAGTTTATGCTGAGGAGACCACACAACAGAGCAGTACTCTAAGATAGGACGCACAAGCGAAGTAAATAACCGCTTGGTGGTAAAAGGGTTTTTAAATTCCTTAGACCAACGTTTAATAAAGCCAAGCACACTTTTGGCTTCATTAACGATGGTCGAAATATGAAGATTGAAGTTAAGTTTACAGTCAAAGAGCACACCAAGATCTTTGACTGTATAGATGCGTCTTAGGGAAATGTTGCTAACTTTATAATCAGCAATTAGAGGAACGGTACGACTGAAGGTCATTGTCATACACTTTGAACAATTTAAGTCCAGCTGGTTTGCCACACACCAAAGTTGAAATGCATTTAGGTCATCTTGAAGGTGATGATGACCATTTGCATTGGAGTATGGAAGGCAAAGTTTAACGTCATCAGCATACATAAATATGGTAGAATGTGAGATACAGCTAAGAAGGTCATTTCTGAAAAGGGAAAAGAGCAATGGACCCAAATGGCTACCCTGAGGTACACCAGACGATACAAAGATCTCTTTAGACATAGCTGTTCTCAGCAAGACTCTTTGGGTTCTACCCATTAAATAGGAAGAAATCCAAGACACAAGTCTAGGTGAAAATCCTAAGCGTTCAAGCTTAAGAATTAATATGTGATGATGTACAGAGTCAAATGCTTTACTGAAGTCAGTATAAATAACATCATTTTGCATTTGTTTACCAAAGCTGTCATTAACGAGCGAAGTAAACTCAAGTAAATTAGAGGATGATCGATTTTGAACAAACCCATGTTGAGATGGTTGAATAATCGATTTGCAAAAATGCTGCAAGGCCGATGTTATTATTTTCTCAAATAACTTCGGAATAGCAGATAATTTGGCAATGCGTCTATAATTGGAAATATCAGATCTTCCACCTTTTTTATATAAGGGAATGATAAAAGAATCTTTCCAAATTGACGGGAACACAGAAGTATCCAAGGACAAGTTAAACAATTTTAGTAGATGTGACTGAAGAGAAACACTGCACTCTTTAATCACATAACTAGGAATATTATCTGCACCAGGAGAGAAAGATGATTTCAATGTCCTAATGGCTGCAGCCAGAGAGGCTGCAGTAACTTTAGGAGCGTTTATAGACCCAAATTCAGGAAGTGAATATGGATATGAGTTGCTGTAGAGATCAGCAGAAGAATAAGTGGATTGAAAAAAATCAGCAAATAGATCAGAGGAATCCTGGTCATTGCAAGTTTTTACACCACCAAGGACAAATGAGGACGGCAAACCAGAAGATTTACGCTTCGAATTAACAAATGAGTAAAATTGTTTGGGATCTCGAGCAAACTGACGTTTGCAACGTATAAGATAATTCTTATAACAACTAGAATTTAAAAGATTGAAATTTGACTTGGCAATGGAATATTTGGACCAGTCAACACTTGAACCACATTTTTTATAATTTCTGAAACATTTGGTTTTAATGTTTCTTAAGTTCGAAAGTGTTTTGGTAAATCAAGGTGGCTTACTTGAAACCGGCGAAATACGGCAGAGAGGGACACAAACATCCAAAATAGATTTTAAGGTAGAATAAAAGAACGATGCTGCCAAATTAATATCAACCGACTCATATAAAATAGACCAGTCTGTTGAATTAATTAATTCATTAAGCAGAACAAAATTGCATTTACGATAACAGCGACTAAGCTTAGAAGGCATTGGAGTATTAGTGGGAGGATTATCAACACTGAATAAAACCTCTAAAGTGGGATGATGTGTATCCTCTGGTAAGCAGAAAGGAGTTGATCTCGCGACATTAATGAGCGAATGATGATTAACAAACAAAAGATCTAGAGTGCGATTTAGATGGGTTGAAATAGAGTTAATCTGAAACATAGACAAGTTAAACAATTCATCAAAGAGATAGTGATCGATAGTCGGAATAAAGTAATTTGCATTAAAAATTGATGACCAAGAAGTGTTGGGAATATTAAAATCACCCAAAACCAGAAACAAGTCTTTATCATTTACATGATCATAAATTTCTTTAATACAAGTTATATGTTGAACATAAACTTGTATATCAGACGATGGAGGGATGTAAGAGCAAGTGATAAATAAGGAGCACGTTGGGAGAGTTAATTTAACCCCAATAATCTCTGCATCTTGAAGGGACGAAAAGCTAAACCCTTCGGAGAGAATACAGGAATTAACAGCAATTAACACCCCACCCCCTCTACGCATAGCACGGTCAAGTCTATAAATAGTGAAATTACTTGAAAGGATCTCGCTATTATGAACATTTTTACACAACCATGTTTCAGTGAAAGCAATAAAATCATATTGAACACTAAAACTATGTAAGAATAAATTTTTAAGTTTAGTATTGAGGCCGCGTACATTTTGATAAAGAAGAGAAGAGAAGAGGAATGTAAACTATTTAGTTTTTATACCCTGAACCCATTGAAAATGGGAAATCAGGGTATAATGGTTTTGTTAAAATGTATGTAACAGGCAGAAGGAGGCGTGGCAGACCCCATGAAGTATATATATTCTTGATCAGGGCGATGAGCTGAGTCGATTTAGCCCTGTCCGTCTTTCCGTCCGTCCGTGCGTATGAGCAAAAGGATCACAGAAGTTATAATAGCTAGAGACCTGAAATTTTGTATGTAGACTCGTGTATACCATACGCAGTACAAGTTTATCATATTTTTTCGATAACTCATTCGATATCTTTTTATCGAGGATAATCGATAAATTTGTATTGTTTTTTCAGATAGGTAGATACACATAGATATATACACACATTCGTAAAGAACGTGTATCAAGTACTAGAGACTTGTGCTTTGGAATGTACACACATTTAACTTTATGATTACATTCTAAATGTTTTATTAAGATCGTACGTCTACAAAAGAAATTATTCAACAAATAAAATCTCATAATGTTGCCCACACTGCAGCGCAACCCAAGCGCAGTCACTGCTTACTGCGCAGTTAGCAGAGCGCGGGCTTATGCGTGCGTGTGGATGCATGTGTGCATAAAAGAAGTGCGGAATGATTAGAATATCAGCTTGGAGGGTTCAGGGTATTTCCTAGTCGAGCAGTCTCGACTAGAGCACTCTTACTCTTACCTGAACCCATTGAAAATGGGAAGTCAGGGTATAATGGTTTTGTGAAAATTATGTAATGTATGAATTCTGTTGTAAAATAGCTAGATTTATAGCTAATAGCATTTTCAAAAGTTTCATAGCATCACTAACCAGAGAACACATAGACCGGACACGTAGTGTAAAGCGTTTTACACACTGTTTCTGGAGCATTAGTTCCCAGACCACTTCGTATTTGCTCGGCTCTTCACTTTTAGGGTCAGGCTACGAAAATATGGGAACACAAAATCATTTATCTTCATGCGCTCGGCCGAGATGGTCGACTATTGAACAAAAGAAACATCTATGCTCAATTTTTCTTCTTTTTCTCTCTCTCTCTCTCTATGCTCTCTGCTCTCTCAAAAATGTATATGTGTGTATGCATGTGAGTACAAGCAGCAGCTCACAAAAATTGAAATTTCTTCGCAGCAAGAACCCATGTCTTCCCTTCTGTGTGAAGACTATACCGAACTTTTTAAGCCGTTTGCCATGCTCATGCAAAATGTTAGCTTTTTCATGATAATTTTTGGGAAGGGTATGAAATCGTTGGTGCGCATATTGAAAATGTTTTCGCGACGAACGCGCACACACACACTACAACCCCTTGCTACATGTGTGAGCATTTGTATGCGTGTGTTTGAAGCTCTAGCTGCCTGTAGCAATTTTAAAGTCCCGAATTAGCATAGATCTTGTGAACTGCACACATGCATACATATATATGTTTGATTGTGTGTACGCATGGGAAGCGATGCTCACAATTATGGGATATCACTTGTCGAAGCATTTGTATGCCTGTGTGCCTGTGTGTATGCTTTGTTTGTATGAATGGGAGGTGGACATTTGCGTGTGCCTACCACAACTTAGAATATGTGAACGATTTTGGGTTCGAATTGCAAAGGCGCGAGTTACCATCTCTGCTCCCCTCGAGATGTCACACCAGAAGCCGCCCCGCCTTTTCGCTGAGCCGGCACTTGGCTATCGTGTGGGCGATGTCGGCCAGCAGTTCCGTTCCCAATAGAAGTCAACAACTTTACATTGTGGCTACAATGTGATGACTTCTTATAAACAACAGTACAAGTTGCAACATCAAATTTCGATGCGTCGGCATTTTGCCGACGATCAAGCTGGCTTGGGTTAGAGATATAAGCTTTTCATTTTTGTACAGTATATTCAGACCAGATTTGTAAATGACAGAGAACAGTTTATTTCGTAAATAAATCAAGAATCTTTATAATTCAACAACCCTGTTTGATTAAATAAAGTACTAATCACTAAATTGTCGGAGGATACACCATTCCCGAAGGAAACACACCACCCTTTCTCCTCCTCATCACCAGCCGCAACTGGTAACTGGCGCAGCCGATATACAAGGACCTAAACACAAAGACAAAGGATCACCATGAAAAGTATCGTACCAATTTTAACCATGTAAGTTACATATTAAGTGACAAAGATATAAAACAACAAGTAAGAAAGCTCTAGTCGAGACTGCTCGACTAGGAAATCCCCTGAACCCTTCGGAGAACTGATATTTTAATAATTCTCCGCGTCTTTTTGCTTACAAAAGAAACACACACACACATACATAGGCACGCATAGACACGCATGGGCTGCAGTGTGGGCTTCTCATGGAAACTTAATTGTTGATTAACTCTTTTTGTGGATGTACGTTCTTCATGGAACTTTTAGATTGTGATTATATCATTACTATGCGTGTATATGCCGAAGCTCAAGTCTCTAGTATTTGAAATACGCATTTTACAAAAGTGAGGGTGAAGGGGTGGATATAGGGGTGGGGGGTGAATTATAACAAAAACCGAAATTCTATAAAGTACATATAAGTCTACATTTAAAATTTGGAGATTCTAGCTCAAAAGATGTATGAGATATAATTTAATAATTGACTTTCGATAAGGTTTTTGATCGATCAAAAAATAATCGGACGAGTTATCGTTTTTTTGTGATAAACTCGATATGCGCGTGCTATATACGGACATTCAAAAAAAAGTTGAAGTCTCTAGCTATTGTATCTTCGGAAATCGACGCGTTCAAACATACGGACAGACGGACGGACAGACAGACGGACATGGCTTAATCGACGCAGTTCGTCCGGCTGATCAAGAATATATATACTTTGTGGGGTCTGCCACGCCTCCTTCTCCCTGTTACATACATTTTAACAAAACCATTATACCCTGATTTCCCATTGAAAATGGGTTCAGGGTATAAAAAGGCCAAATGTAAAGTGCGATGGTGGAACGTAAAGAAATAAAAATGTTTAAAAAGAAGAATAAAAAAAAGAAGAAGAAAGATAGAAGTAATATGAGTTAATAATGCAAAAGTTCTATACATACATATACATATACATAAAATGTCTACATCACAAAAACAATATATATACATATACATTCAAAGCGAACTGCGGTTCGATACAGTAAACATAAAAAACATGTTGTGACGCTCGATCGAACTTGTGCACTCCAATCTTGTCGGTCGAACTATGGGACGACATACGAGTCGTTGCACAGACATGCAAATACCTCATATAGACCAACGACAAAAAATCCAGGCTATCCGAGCATTCGGTTCGTGTTGTCGCTTGTCGAGTGACGTCGTAGTCTCAGGGCATATGACTCATATGATATGAGCAGTGCGTCACCACATGATGGGAGGTTTGCGCAGACTTGTGCGATCCAAACTTGTCGGTCGAACCAGTATGGAGCGACATACGACTCGTTGCACAGACATGCAAATACCTCACATATACTAACATATACGAATCAAATCATAATGCAATACAATCGGATTTCGGACAATTTTGTTGTGTTTGATCGGATACATATCTACCAAACAACAACATACGTTTGAGTCGAGTGGATTGGTATATGTTGTAGCTGGTCGTTACTTCAGCGCGACGTATCGAACCTGGCTACAACATCGACTAGTGTATACTCTTTTAAACTCTCGTAGTCCAAACAATAAACAAAAAAAAAAAAAAAAAGAGAAGGAAAAACCTTCAAAGAGCAAATAAATAAATAAATCAATAAATAAATAAATTATTTATATTAAAAAAAAAAAAAAAAAAAAAAATGTTTTTTCAAATAAATAAATTTTTCTTTGTCTATTATATTTATATATATATTGTGTGTATACGTACAAAGATACTAATTACATTTTTCAATCATACAGATAATAACAAAAGAGAAACGAAAATTTAGTCTAAATAAAATACACACAGACACACATCCACACACACACACATTCACAGAAACACTTGAAAAGGGGTAAACAAAAACAGTAACAATTATAATACATTTAATACAAATCGAAAACTATTTTAAAAATTTTTAATCATGAAACAGTTACAATTACATATATTACAAAAAAAAAAAAAAAAAAACAAATTATATATATATATATATATATATATATATATATATATATATATATATATATATATAAACTAAATATAAGAGGAATATAAATAAATAAATAAATTATTAATTAATAATAAAAAAAATTAAAATTTTTTTTTTTTAAATAAATAAATCTTTCCTTGTCTATTATATTTATATATATTTTGTGTATACATACTGTAAGGTCAGAAGCGTTTTTCTGTCTAGCATGAGTTCAGAGTATGGGGATGCTGTTCTAAACTAAACAAATGAGCCGTATATGAAATTCAGCGCAACGTAGGTGCAACGTTTATTCGTAGAGCTCTTGATATACACTAAAGTACAAAATGTATGAGCAAGCGCAGCTTGCTTAGAGCTAGGCGAATTAATGCAAGTAATAAAAGTTCACGACGCAAGAGAGATAGAGTAATTAGGGTGAACCCAAATGTAAAATATAGGTATAAAATTCAAGTTAGCAAAAAGTGAATTTGGCCCAACATCCCGGCCCCATTGAATGACGCAGTCTTTCAAGAGACAGGAAGAATCGCTATTTTGTGAACTGGTCTCCGGACTATGCCTTTGGTAGTGCGGACATCTACCACTCGTACTCGTTGATCTCGTCCAGGAATTGTAGCTGTAATGCGACCCATTATCCACTTCTGAGAAGGTACGTTGTCTTCATGTATGAGAACCATGTCCCCGATAGAGATACTGGGTGATGGTTTGGTCCACTTGTGGCGCACGTTCAGCTCATTGAAGTAGTCTGTCAACCAGCGTCGCCAAAAATATTGTTTGATACCAGTTATCAAACGCCAGCGATCAAAAGATTTCAACTGTTCATCTTCTATATTGTGTTCAGGCAATGCTCGCAGGGAGTCTCCAACTAGGAAGTGACCAGGTGTCAGAGCACCCAAGTCGCTTGGATCTGATGATAGTGGTGTGAGTGGGCGTGAGTTGAGGATGGCTTCTACTTCTGCTGTGATTGTGGCCAATTCCTCAAACGTGCAGCGGGCGTTCATAAGGCTGCGCGTCATGAGCCCCTTGGCGCTTTTAACTGCGGCTTCCCAGAGGCCGCCAAAGCGTGGTGCTCTGGGTGGGATGAAACGAAAGTTTATGAATTCATTTGCACAAAAACTAATAATTGACTGTTGATTTTCTTGCTTGAAGAAGTAGGTTCGCAGTTCCTTTAATTGATTGCTTGCTCCAGTGAAATTCGTGGCATTGTCGCAAAATATATCCACAGGCAATCCTCGTCGTGCAATCATGCGCTTCAACGCGGCTAAGAAAGCATCCGTTGAAAGGTCAGATACCACTTCGATATGCACAGCCTTGGTGGCGAAGCATACAAATATGGCAATGTAGGCCTTGCGAGGAGCCTTGCCCCGAATGCGGAGATAGACGTTGACTGGTCCACAAAAGTCAACTCCACAGTGAGCGAAAGGTCTCGATGGCGTCAATCGCTCTACAGGCAGATTTCCCATGAGTTGCTGTTGCAACTTTGGCTTGTAGCGCACACAGTGCACGCACTTTCTGACAATAGAGCGAGCCAGGTCTCGAGCATTTACGATCCAGAATTGCAGACGAATTAGTGCGACAAGTGCCTTTGAGCCAGCATGATAGTGTTGCACATGAAGAAACTGCACGTAGTGACGAACAAAATCATCTTTGCTGGGAAGTATGATTGGATGTTTCTGAACCTCCGGTGCCTTTGCCAATTCGAGACGGCGGCCAACCTTCAATAGTTGATATTCGTGGTTTGCTAGCAGTCGCTGTACGGGCCTGGCTCGATTCGGACTTACCGCATGATTCCAAATATTGGCAATGCCTCTCAACTACCTGTACACATAAATCCCACGTAGGCAACTTGGAATAATCCAAAGATTCGTTCCATTTGCGCTTAGTTTCCATGTCCATCTTATCCATAACAATTCAAGCGATCAAGTGCCTTTCGGTAGTTTTCAGGTGTGATCTGAAATGCCTTTACCGTTTCTAATGCTGGTCCCTTTAAGCAGCTGATCAGTTGATTAAACTTCTCGATGTTTGATAAGCTGTTCTGTTGATCCACCATTTGATTGAATAGCGCACTAAAATTCTTGTAGTCCGCATAATTGCCATCAAATGTAGGTAACGCAAGTCTGGGCAGCTTGGCCGACGATAAGAATGTGGGCCCAGATACCGCAGCGAATGTTGATTCGTGTATATCCTCCGTGAGTTGCTCTGTAATGCAAACCTTTATTTCTACATACAGTTCCTCCAATTCGGTGCGTCCTGTATCGGTCGAACATTCCTTTTCAATTTGAGTCTGCAATACCATTGCTTGCTTAAAGTAAGCTTCCAAAATTTCCAAGCGACACTTTAATTCAGCTTGAACTGGTGCAGATTTCCCTTCTCTTAGTTTGGGATCGACAACATTACGAATTCGGCTAATATTCCGGCGAGTATTCGCGCGCTGTGTTTTAAGGCTCTCTAGAGACATGATTTGATCAACAACTTTAGGATTTTATTTGAATAAACGATGATCAAGTTCACTGCCAGAGGTAAACCCAAATTACGCAAATATTTATTAGCCCGAAGAAAAAATGTAAGTGACAAATTTCACTCAACTGAGCACTAAATGTTGCGTGTAAAGTATAAGAGAGACGAACAATGCAAGCGACGAATTCCACTCAAATGAGCTTGAAGAATATTTGGCGATGAGTTTCACTCAACTGAGCGCACAATATTAAGCAAGAAGAAGAGTAATTCCAGCGACGACTTTCAGTGCAGTTGATGCGTATGTATATAAGTGCGTTTGTGATTAACTGCACTTATGTATTTATAATTTGACGAATATGATTTATCCAAACCGACGAATATGATAGCAAGCGCACTGTCGATAACTTGCTGCTGCGATCGCGGGGGGATCGTAGGGGTAGCGAAGTGACGAAGATTGCAAAGCAGAAGCTGCTTTGCTGCGAGAGATTGACGTATTGACTCGGTGATGCGACGGCGGGGGTCGCAGAGCGACAGCGAAGTCAACCAAAGCGAATGACCGGTGCGAATAGCAAGGCAAGCGAGTGCATGCACAACTAATAGCTTTTATGCTGATATATCCCACTTATGCACAGAAGTATATATGCAGAATATATATGTACATAAGCCAAATTATAACTCTAAATGCGTTGCACGGAACTTGAACAGCAATGCCCCACGTTGGGCGCCAAAATGTAAGGTCAGAAGCGTTTTTCTGTCTAGCATGAGTTCAGAGTATGGGGATGCTGTTCTAAACTAAACAAATGAGCCGTATATGAAATTCAGCGCAACGTAGGTGCAACGTTTATTCGTAGAGTTCTTGATATACACTAAAGTACAAAATGTATGAGCAAGCGCAGCTTGCTTAGAGCTAGGCGAATTAATGCAAGTAATAAAAGTTCACCACGCAAGAGAGATAGAGTAATTAGGGTGAACCCAAATGTAAAATATAGGTATAAAATTCAAGTTAACAATAAGATAAGTGAATTTGGCCCAACACATACAAAGATACTAATTGCATTTTTCAAGCCTACAGATAATTACAAAGGAAACGTTCCACCAAGGCATCCACCTAAAACACACTACACACACTATAAGCTAGCGAATAAGTCTATATTACGGATATTATTATAATTAAGAAATACTTTAAATACTATTATTAAGAATTTATATCTGTATATTATACACACAATCATACACAATTCTAGCACCTTAAATTCATGTCGACTATCGGCAAGGTAAAGAAACTAATACCAAACACTAGAAGCAGGGCAAAGATTAGTACTAGTTTGACAGATATTAGGGAAATCCGAACAGTAGCTAGGACGGAGGACGTTACACCCATGACTTCAACTTCTAGTTCACCCCCACCGAATCAAATGATGGCTAATCAAGCCGATATCTTGAACACTCTCAAAATCCCAGATGCTATCCGTTTTCTACCATCTTATGATGGAAACCCCAAAACGCTTAGCGAATTCATTACAAACGTAGAAGAAATTCTTCTACTAATTAGAGGCACCAACCAAACACCTTATGGTCAAATACTCCTTAGGGCCATTAGAAATAAAATAGAAGGGAAGGCCAATGAAGCAGTCATTAAAGAAGGAGCTAGTCTCAACTGGGATGAAATCAAAGAGGCACTCTTGCTGCATTGCGCATACAAAAGAGATGGACCCACCCTTATGTACGAGCTACATAATCTAGTAGAGAATCCACTCCCAATCCAGACACTTTACAACAAAGTTTGCGAGATTAGACTCGCATTATTTAGACTTACCGACACGAAAGAAATAGACCCGAGCCTGATAAAGACTAAGAAAAGACTTTTCACAGACGTTTGTCTGAACTCTTTTCTATCAGGCATCAAGGGCCCTCTAGGGACAGCAGTCAGGGCAATGAAGCCCACAAACCTTCGAGAAGCTTTAGAATGGGCTCTCAAGGAACGTGAAATTTATTTCACTCAAAACGCACAAAAGAGACAAAATCAGAACAGTAGAATAGAAGATTCAAAACTCAGTACTTCTAGACAAGGGAACTACCAGGGTTACAGACAAACAGACGAAATAAATTAACCGCTAGATTTTATAAACATAAGATATTAGCAGATCAGGGCATAACCCTTCTAACATCAAAAATCAAAAAGTACATAAGTCTAAAGTTAAGAAAAATATAAAAAGAATATAACGATTCAAATTACATTACAGATTACATTACATTTGCGCACAAGAATTTAACGTGCTACAATTTTCGGAAGATAATAAAATCACCCTAATAAACTTAGGAAATGCGAAACTCATTACAACTCATAAATACTTAATCCATCAAATCAACCTGCAAGACTCATTAAATAACATTAAGAAATTCGAAACATCTCTAGATGAACTCACCGAATCACACCTTTCAAACGAAATTGTTAATTCTATTAAAACCAAGCTAAACCAAGTAAAAGCAAAAATTTTTTCTCTAATACCTAAAAATAGAAGCAAGAGAGGTCTAATAAATGGTCTTGGCAGTGTTATAAAAGTAGTCACAGGCAACATGGATGCCAACGATGAAAAACGAATAAATACAAAATTTAATGAATTGTCAAAGAACGAAAGTAGCATTATAAATAACATTAACAAACAAATTATTGTCAACAAAGAAATAGAAACTAGATTTAAGAATATATCCGATCATTTCAATAAAGAACAAGATATAATTAATAATTTCATAAGAAACTATAGAAATAACATATTCAAAACAATAAATGACGAAAATAATGAAATCCATATACTCCAATTTACAGAAAGAATTAACGTAATTATAGATATTCTGTATAATCATATTAATAATATTGTAGAAAGTGTTCTATTAACAAAATTAAACATAATACCTAAATTTATTTTGAACGAAAAAGAGATGGAAATAATTTATACATATATAGATTGTTAAATCTAGAAACCGAAATTAAGAACACAATTGTAAACTTTAAGATTAAGATACCAATTTTCGAAAAACATAATTACACACTATTACATATTATTCCACTAGCCGTAAATAATTCTAAGTTATTAATTGTACCAAATTTCGCTATCCTAAGCCAAGCCGGCAAACCAAAATATTTTAACGACAAATGCACAAAGATACACAAATTATTCATCTGCGAAGATCCTCCAATGACAAACAATTTACCGGACCCACAATGCTTAGAAGGCATAATACACAATCAAACCTCTACATGCAACGTCAGGGATACAGGCAACACGGAGGTCATCCAAGAAGTAGAACCAAATCATATACTAATACTCAACACGAGAAACACCACCCCATCATGCGATAAGTCAAGAAGTATCACGGGATCAGCCATGGTCACGTTCACGAATTGCTCTGTCAACATCAATGGCTTAATATATGACAACACAGAAACCTTCTACAAAGAAGACTTCGCAATATCAACACCGATTTTACAAAACATTAAAATCAACAACACAATAGAAGAAATAAGTTTTCAAAAGTTACACTTCCGAGCTCTAACAACACAGGAACAAATAGTCAACATCAGAGATGCAAATTTCAACAATTTAACAATTATATACATCCTACTGACTACACTTATAATTATCACAGTCGCCTGTTGGACCTGTAAGCCGAAGAATACTGTATTCATCCCAAACGAAATACCTCCACTGGAAATGCCTACCTTACCTTCGTTCTGGCCATCGCTTCACACTAGGGGGGGAGGAGTTACCATCCCCATTCCGTTCCCAATAGAAGTCAACAACTTTACATTGTGGCTACAATGTGATGACTTCTTATAAACAACAGTACAAGTTGCAACATAAAATTTCGATGTGTCGGCATTCTGCCGACGATCAAGCTGGCTTGGGTTAGAGATATAAGCTTTTCATTTTTGTACAGTATATTAAGTCCAGATTTGTAAATGACAGAGAACAGTTTATTTCGTAAATAAATCAAGAATCTTTATAATTCAACAACCCTGTTTGATTAAAAAAAGTACTAATCACTAAATTGTAGGAGGATACACCATTCCCGAAGGAAACACACCACCCTTTCTCCTCCTCATCACCAGCCGCAACTGGTAACTTATATTTAAGTAGCTGCCTAACTAAAGTGACAGGTGCATTGCCCAATACTTTGTATACGTTTTTTAACGTGCATGATTTTTACGACATCTTGACCTGTATATGTATGAACATATTCTTATTTTATTTTTCGGTATACTCTTCACACAGAAGGGAAGACATGGGTTCTTGCTGCGAAGAAATTTCAATTTTTATACTCATTCACGAAAGTGAATTAGTATATTTGTTTTGTGCAATGTCCGTCTTGTCCGTCCGTCTGTCCGTATGAACGCAACTTTTTTCGGCGCTATTGAAGCTAGAGACTTGAAATTTGGAACACATACTCGTGTATAGCTCCCATTAATAAAGTGTTTAAATTTTCCCGATCCGCCCACTAGGGGCGTGGCAACCCGGAAAATGCATTTTCCGATATTCTAGAAATCATGTTAGTTGAAGAGCTAGAAAGCTGAAATTTGGTATGTAGGTCCGCGTTTACCACCCAAGTCCAACGAGCTGTGGTGGATATATCTCCGCCCAAAGGGGGCGTGGCAAATCGCAAAAGCTTATATCTCCTAAAGTATAAGAGCTAGAAGCTTCAAATTTGGATAGTTGTGTTACTGGTAACCTCCTCTATCGATTCCCTAAAAATAATTTTTACGCCTCTTTGGGGGCGTGGCATATACCCTGTAATTTTCACATTTTTGGAGCGTAAGCATCCAAACTTTACAGTTAGACTACCGTTAGCTCGCTCTACGATCTGACCAAAAATGAGATGTCTGCGCCCACTAGGGGCGTGGCAAATCGAGAAACTGCATTTTCTACTGTATTAGAACTAAACTTAGCTACTGAATTGCTAATGGGATGTGAATGAGTATCCCGCAATCGGTAACGCCCGACTGCAACGTTCTTACTTGTTGTGAGCTGCTGCTTGTGCTCACATTCATACATACATATAAATATTTGAGAGAGCAGAGAGCATCGAGAGAGAGAGAGAGAGAGCAGGGAAACATTGAGCATAGATATATCTTCCGTTCAAAAGTCGACCATCTCGGCCAAGCACATGCAGCGAAATGATTGTGCTGACACATATTTTCGAGCCCCGGACCTAAAAGTAAGGAAAATTTCGAATTCGAAATTGTTTGTTTAGCCCTGTCCGTTGTCCATCCGTCCGTCTGTCCGTCCGTCCGTATGAGTGCGTCGATCTCAGAAGTTATAAGAGCTAGAGAGCTTTAATTTTGTATGTAGACTTGTGTATACCATACGCAGTACGAGTTTATCATATTTTTTCGATAACTCATTCGATATCGTTTTTATCTAGGATAATCGATAAATTGATATTGTTTATTCAGCCTAATTTGAACATTTTTAAACATAGAGTCTTCAGATTTGTTGTGTATATACATTTGATAGAGACACACATTTTGTCATTTAAAGATTTTGGCAGAAGGAGGCGTGGCAGACCCCATAAGGTATATATATTCTTGATCAGGGCGACGAGCTGAGTCGATATAGCCCTGTCCGTCTGTCCGTCTGTCCGTCCGTCTGTATGAGTGCGTCGATCTCAGAAGTTATAAGAGCTAGAGAGCTGAAATGTTGTGTGAAGACTATTGTATACCATGCGCAGTACGAGTTTATCATATATTTTCGATAAAGCATTCGATATCTTTTTTATCGAGGATAATCGATAAATTGTTTTTTCAGCCTAATTTAAACATTTTTAGACCTGGAGACTTCAAAGTTACTGCGTATATACATTTGATAGATACACACATTTTATCAACAAATAAATTCGCATAATATTACCCACACTGCAGCCCAAGCGCAGTCGCTGCTTACTGCGCAGTTAGTAGAGAGTGGGCTTATGCATGCGTGTGGATGAATGTGTATGTATGTGTGCATAAAAGAACAGCAGAATGATTAGAATATCAGCTTGGAGGGTTCAGGGTATCGAGCAGTCTCGACTAGAGCCTTCATACTTGTTATTAATTTGGTTCAGGGTAGTAGCACTCTCGACTAGAGTTTTCTTACTTGTTAATTATGATTTTAACATGCATATGTATGTACAGTCGAGTCTCGATAATTCGTAATGGCAAGGGAACCGAATTTTTTACGAATTATAGAGGTTTTCGATTTACCGAGGTTTCCACTTAATGGGGTGTAAGAAATCAAAATACGAATTTAAACAATTTTAATATTATGTAATTAAAAACAAAATTAAACATAAACAAAATCATATTACCGAAAAATTTATAAAGATTTAAAAAAGCTTGTAATTTTTACGAATCGTCTGCGCGCTTCAAATAAAATGAGCAAACTAATGTAAATCCAATAGAGAGAACAACGAAATAAAGGCGCCATGCATAGTCTGCGAGATCTACATATGTACATATGTATGTAAGGCTGCAAACAGTGCGCGCTGAGACGAAGACGAAGGTGAAGACAAAGCTGATGACAAGACAAGTTGTATAGTGCAAAAAGAATTGGTTGTCCAAACAGCAGCGGGTGAAGCTTGCGTTTCGTCTTCATATTCATCTTCGTCTGAGCTCGCACTGTTTGCAGAAAAATCAATTATAAATTACGATATACAAGAGGTTACGAAAAGAAATTACGAATTATAAGAGGTTTCGAAACGATTCATAAGAGGCAAGATTATGGCCGAGTAGGCAGAAAATTACGAATTATCGAGGGGACCAAAATGTATGGGATTTTTACGAATTAACGAAGTTTTTTCAAGGGACCAGCAGTTTCTTACGCATTATTGAGGTTTTCGATTTAGCGGGGTACGAATTATCGAGAATCGACTGTATTTGCCAAAGCATAAGTCTCTAGTATTTGAAATACGCCCCTTACAAATTTGATGGTGAAATCGAAATTCTATATGTATTTTATATAAATCTACATTGAAAATTTGGCGACTTTAGCTCTAAAGATGTAGCAGATATAAATTTGTTAATGATTTTCAATCAGGTTTTTTATCGATAACAAAATAACGGGACAAATTATCGTTTTTTGAAGAAAAACTCGATATGCGCGTGGTATACACGAACCAAGGAAACAAATTTCAAATCTCTAGCTCTTATATCTTCTGAAATCGACGCGTTCAAACATACGGACATGGCTGAATCGACTCAGCTCATCACCCTGATCAAAAATATATATACTTTGTGGGGTCTGCCACGCCTCCTTCTGCCTGTTACATACCTTTAACAAAACTATTATACCCTGATTTCCCATTGAAAATGGGTTCAGGGTATAAAAAAAAACACGAATTTTCTCTATTGAGGCTACAAATAGTCAAGGATTGGCCCTGTGATTTGTTGATCGTCATGGCGAAGGCATGTCGAGTCGGTAATTGAATTCATTTAAACTCAAAGGGCATAAAAATTGAGGTCATCTACATCTTTATTTTCAGCCGCCAAAATTGCTCGCTCACCTAACCATTTAGTATTTTTATACCCTGAACCCATTGAAAATGGGAAATCAGGGTATAATGGTTTTGTGAAAAGTATGTAACAGGCAGAAGGAGGCGTGGCAGACCCCATAAAGTATATATATTCTTGATCAGGGCGATGAGCTGAGTTGATATAGCCCTGTCCGTCTGTCCGTCCGTCCGTCCGTCCGTCCGTCTGTCCGTCCGTCCGTATGAACGCCTAGATCTCAGAAGTTATAAGAGCTAGAGAGCTGAAATTTTGTATGTAGACTCGTGTATACCATACGCAGTACAAGTTTATCAAATTTTTTCGATAACTCATTCGATATCTTTTTTATCGAGGATATTCGATAAATTTATATGGTTTTTTCAGCCTAATTTGAACACTTTTATACATAGAGACTTCAGATTTACTGTGTATATGCATTAGATGGATACACATATTTTGTAATTTACAGATTTTGGATACCACGCCCCTTTCGCCCCCAATTCGTAAAAAACGTATTTCAAATACTAGAGACTTGTGCTTTGGAATGTACACACATTTGCACGTTAAATTTACGCTCTGAAAGTTTCATTAAGATCATACGTCTACAAAAGAAGTTATTCAACAAATAAATTCTCATAATATTGCCCACACTGCAGCGCAGCCCAAGCGCAGTCGCTGCTTACTGCGCAGTTAGCAGAGCGCGGGCTTATGCGTGCGTGTGTATGTATGTGTGATGAGAATATCAGCTTGGAGGGTTCAGGGTATCCCCTAGTCGAGCAGTCTCGACTAGAGCCTTCTTACTTGTTGTGGTTAGCAACGATATCCAGACTTTTTGATAAGCTCATCTTCTGATGAAATGAAATTGCAAAAATTTGGAGGAAATGAAATCAAACCCGTCGACGGATCACGGCAATTACCGATATTCGGCAATCGCTTCGAGAAATCATCATCGTTCAACAATGCAACTGTTATATTTACAGATAGTTGAAGTTTGAAGATTTAATGGCAATTTTGACGCTGAGCGAGCCGTACGGCATCTTAACGCTGAGTGAGCCGAACGGCATCCGTCTAACAATGTGCACGTACAGTGCACTATGGTCAAAAAGTCAGATTTTTGGCATAAAGTCCAAATTATAAACAAGTAAGAAGGCTCAAGTCGAGACTGCTCGACTAGGGGATACCCTGAACCCTCCAAACTGATATTCTAATCATTCTGCACTTCTTTTATGCATACATACATACTCATGCATACACACACGCGCATAGGCCCGCGCTCTGCTAACTGCGCAGTAAGCAGCGACTGCGCTTGGGCTGCGCTGCAGTGTGGGCAATATAATGTGAATTTATTTGTTGAATAATTTCTTTTGTAGACGTATGATCCTCATAAAACTTTCAGAATATAATCATAATGTGTACATGTGTGTACATTCTAAAGCACAAGTCTCTAGTACTTGATACGCGTTTTTTACGAATTGGGGGCGAAGGGGGCGTGGTATCCAAAATCTGTAAATGACAAAATCTGTGTATCTATCTAATGCATATACACAGTAAATCTGAAGTCTCTTTGTGTAAAAGTGTTCAAATTAGCCTGAAAAAATAATATAAATTTATCGAATATCCTCGATAAAAAAGATATCGAATGAGTTATCGAAAAAATTTGATAAACTTGTACTGCGTATGGTATACACGAGTCTACATACAAAATTTCAGTTCTCTAGCTCTTATAACTTCTGAGATCTAGGCGTTCATACGGACGGACGGACAGACGGACAGGTCTATATCAACTCAGCTCGTCACCCTGATCAAGAATATATATACTTTATGGGGTCTGCCACGCCTCCTTCTGCCTGTTACATACTTTTCACAAAACCATTATACCCTGATTTCCCATTTTCAATGGGTTCAGGGTATAAAAAAATATTTTGAATATGGAAAATCTTCGCAAAGGTTAGTTTTCTGTGAGTTTGAATTTTGTGGTTGTGTAAGTGCAATTGTCTTTGTTATTATTTACAGTAAAAATTTAACAAATGGGTTCGTGTTTTGTGGAGTATTACTATCTAATAAGTTTCCCCTGCATATTTTTGCACCTTTTCGAATAAATGTTAATGTTGCAGCCAAATATGAGTTTCGTCGTTTACTCGATTCATGTCTATTGAAGTGGACATTAGAAAAAATAAATGAAAGTGATCTTAGTAAACTACAGCTTGATCATCTAAAATAAAAAATTCGCATTTTCATCAGTTATATCTATATATATAAAAGAAAGTTGTGTAAAAGTGTGTAAAAACTTATAACTTGATATCTGCTGGACCAATTATCATGGTTTTTGATTTGTTGGATTTGTCTCTGCAACGAGTAGGATATTAGATCTTAAAAATACTGAAAAAATTTGCCGAATATTTGAAAAACGCGGTTTTTCCCCCAAATGTTCAAATTTATTTTATACCCAGTAGGCTTGGTAATAGTGACAGTTTTGACAATAGTGTAGAAGTAAATAAACAAATGTAGTCAGTCAGTCTACGGCACAGCCTCAGGCGAACCTGACTATTCATAAACAAGTAAGAAAGCTCTAGTCGAGACTGCTCGACTAGGAAATCCCCTGAACCCTTCGGAGAACTGATACTTCAATAATTCTTCGCGTCTTTCTGCTTACAAAAAAACACAAACATACATGCGTATTCACACATAGGCGTGCACGCATAAACACGCATGGGCTGCAGTGTGGGCTTCTCATGGAAACTTAATTGCTTAATAACTTTTTTTGTGGATGTACGTTCTTCATGAAACTTTCAGATTGTGATTATATCATAACTATGCATGTATTTGCCGAGTCTCAAGTCTCTAGTATTTGAAATACGCTCTTTTACAACGGTGAGGGTGAGGGGGTGGATATAAGGGTGGGGGTGAATTATAACAAAAATCGAAATTCTAAAAAGTACATATGAGTCTACATTTAAAATTTGAAGACTCTAGCTCTAAAGATGTGGGAGATATAATTTTATAACTGTCTTTCGATAAGGTTTTTTATCGATAAAAAAATAACGGGATGAGTTATCGATCTTTTGTGATAAACTTGATATGCGCGCCGTATATACGGTCATTTAAAAAAAAAAAGTTCAAGTCTCTAACTCTTATATCTTCGGAAATCGACGCGTTCATACATACGGACGGACGGACGGACTGCGGGCTACTCATTCACATCCCATCAGCAATTCAGTAGCCAAGTTTAGCTCTAGTACTGCAGAAAATGCAGTTTTTCTCGATTTGCCATCCCCTAGTGAGCGTAGACACCTCATTTTTGGCCAGATCGTAGAACGAGCTAATAGTAACCTAACTTCAAAGTTTGGATGCTTACGCTTCAAAAATGTGAAAATTACAGGGTATTTTTCGATATGCCACGCCCCCAGAGAGGCGCAAAAATTATTTTTTTGGCATCGATAGAGGAGGTTACCAGTAACACAACTATCTAAATTTGAAGCTTCTATCTTTAATACTTTAGGAGATAAAAACTTTTGCGGTTTGCCACGCCCCCTTTGGACGGAGATATATCCACCATAGCTCGTTGGACTTGGGTGGCCAACCCGCGTATACATACCAAATTTCAAGTCTCTAGCATCAATAATGCCTAAAATATAGCAAAATCGGGAAAATCACTATATCTTCAGGTCCGATTTGCCACGCCAATAGTGGGCTCAGATATATAAATTTTGCATCAGTCTTTATATAATTAGCTTACGTGCAAAATTTCAACGTTCTAGCTTTATAACTTTAGGAGATACAGTTTTATCCGATTTGCCACGCCCCCAATGGGCGGAGATATATCCACCATAGCTTTTTGGACTTATGTGGTCAACGCGCATCTACATACCAAATTTCAGCTTTCTATCTCTTCAACTAACATGACTTCTGGTATATCGGAAAATGCATTTTCCGATTTGCCACGCCCCTAGTGGGCGGATCGGGAAAATTTTAACACTTTATAAATGGGAGCTATACACGAGTATGTGTTCAAAATTTCAAGTCTCTAGCTTCAGTAGCGCCGAAATGAACTGCGTTCATACGGACAGACGGACGGACGGACAGTCGGACAGACGGACAGTCGGACAGACGGACAGACAGCAAGATTAATTTAGTAGGGAGTAGCTGTAAGAGTAGTAAACCTATTAGGGGTTCTAAAATACAATTTTTACTGTATTTGTTTCAGGTGAGGAAACTGGCAGAAGGTTAGGTCGATGAATTATTACGCATATCGTTTGATGATTCGTGAAAATTCTGACAATTATTTGTTGCGATTTCGTCGACTGTTTCAACAATACTGCGTTGACATGTACGTGAAAATCGAAACGGAGCGCTTGACTTTCATCCGTTTGAATCAAGCTAAATTGCGTTCGGAAGAGTATATTCATTTACGCGATGCAATAATTGCAGAAGGAGATTCTGAAAATGTTGGTCGATTGACTATTTTACCAGCGACATACACAGGTAGCCCGCGTCATATGCATGAATATGCGCAAGATGCAATGACATATGTTCGTCATTATGGTCGGCCAGATCTATTCATTACATTTACATGTAATCCGAAATGGATCGAAATTATTCAATTGCTGCTTCCCGGACCGCACGGGTTTTCAAGCAAAAAATTCGGTCACTAATAAATTACATTGCTAAATTACATTGGGATTACTCGATGTTGGATGTATTCAGTCGAATGGCATATACGAGGCCTACCGCATGCTCACATTCTAATTTGGTTAGTAGACAGAATTCGGCCAGATCAAATAGATGACATTATATGTGCAGAAATTCCTGCTCCTGAAACCGATCCAGACCTACATGATGTTGTAATCACGAATATGATTCATGGACCATGTGGCAATATCAACCGCCAATCACCGTGCATGGTCGACGGCAAGTGTTCCAAACGGTATCCGCGAAAATTCACGGCAGAGACCATTACAGACAACGATGGTTATCCGTTGTATCGGCGTCGATCGCCCGATGATAACGGTAGAACTATCACAACTAAAGTGAAAGGAAACGATTTCATAATTGACAACAGTTGGATTGTTCCATATTCGCCACTTCTTTCGAAAACATTTAAGGCACATTGTAATATTGAGTATTGCAATTCGGTCAAATCTATAAAATACATTTGCAAATATGTCACGAAAGGGAGCGACATGCCGGTTTTCGGTATCCAAACATCCAATATCAACGATGAAATCGCACGCTATCAAGTTGATAGATATGTGAACTGCAATGAAGCTATTTGGCGTATATCTTCATTCCCTATTCACGAACGTTATCCCACTGTTGTACATTTAGGGGTGCATCTAGAAAACGGTCAGAGAGTATATTTCACAGCGTCTAATGCTGCTCAACGTGCCCAAACACCTCCAGCGACAACACTGACCAGTTTCTTTGCGATTTGTCAACATAATGGATCATGTACGGACGTTGCTTTACTCGGAAATGCCACGTTATTACACTTGGAACGCTGCATTGAAGAAATTTCAACGTCGGAAGCAAGGCGATGCAGTTCCTGGTCATCCAGATATGCGTTCTGCTGATGCTCTTGGTCGTATTTACACAGTGCATCCAAAGAATGATGACTGTTTCTATTTGCGGTTGTTGCTGGTACATGTTCGAGGGCCAACATCATTTGAATCACTACGAACTGTTAATGGTATGGTGTGCCCCACATTTCGTGCAGCGTGTCAAGAGCTGAATTTGCTTGAAAACGATACTTATTGGGAGACGACAATCGCTGAAGCAATTATTTTAGCATCTCCAAGTAGATACGCACATTATTTACAATCATCATTTCAACATGCTTCCCATCAAAACCACGTGACCTGTGGAACAAATACAAAGATGTATCGACGCGTGAATAACATTGCTCAACAGTTTTCTTATTACTAAACGCGTTCCATTTCATAATTGACAACAGTTGGACTGTTCCATATTCGCCACTTCTTTCGAAAACATTCAAGGCACATTGTAATCTTGAGTATTGCAATTCGGTCAAATCTATAAAATACATTTGCAAATATGCCACGAAAGGGAGCGACATGCCGGTTTTCGGTATCCAAACATCCAATACCAAAAAACGAAGAATGTCGTTTACCACAAGGTGCTTGAATGAAAATCTGATTAATAAATTAATCAGAGTGTATCCCAACCTGAACAACATACCTTTCAATCATTTTTTACCTAGAAATAAGGGTAGGGCAATGCAACGATTGCCGGGACAGCTAGTTAAAAAATATTTGGCGAAATGCAACATGAAACGATTTAAAACTAATCATTCAAGGTGGCTTTCGCAATCATCAGTATGGATGAGCTGGTGATGGATACATCTGGAATAATATTGGGCAGACCAACACTGACCTACCCAGATGCCTGTATACGGTTAAAAAGAAAATTAGCATCTGACCTTGCAGAAAAAACTAAATTTACTACTCGGCTTTTGCTACATGCCGCATCAATTTCTGCGAAGAAAAATAAAGAAGATGAATTGGTGAAGTTATTGAAAGTTACAATGGAAGAAACCCAAAATCTTCGCTAGACTTCGGAAATCATTAATTTCCAATGAGCCGGTCTCCCTTACTCCTGAAAAAGCGTTAGCATGTATTTTGGAAAATGGATGTATGTATGTATGCATGTATTTTGGAAAACAACAGTATATCAATATTCATAATTTAAACAAAGCTCATGGGTGCGATATATTTCCACCATATTCATAAATTTTTGAAATTAAAATTTTTTGCAGACCATCTCTTATAAATATTATAGAATATTGTGCGCAGGTTTCAATGCAAAATATTTTATACCACACAGCTAGATATCCGAATTAAACTCATGTCAAAATGTTACATGAAAAAATTGTTTAGATATGCAAATTGAAAATTTTGATAAGGATAAGAAAGTTGTCATCAAATATGCAACACGAATTATTGATGGTAAAGTACTTAATGCATTAACTGGTACAAGAACCACTCAGTGCTGTCCAATATGTGGGATTAAATCAAAAGATCTTCTGAAATCCAAAGATTTTCATTCTGAAGACTTTAATCTAAAGCCTGATAGTCTTAAATATGGTACGAGTCCATTACCTGCTTGGAATCGTTTCTTTGAGTTCGTGTTAAACGTCGACACGATACAGACTTGAAATTCAACAAATAAGAAACCTGTAGTCGAGACTGCTCGACTAGGAAATCCCCTGAACCCTTCGGAGAACTGATATTTCAATAATTCTTCGCGTCTTTCTGCTTGCAAAAAACACACACACGCATGCATAGACATACATAGGCGCGCACGTATAAAAACGCATGGGCTGCAGTGTGGGCTTCTCATGGAAACTTAATTGTTTAATAACTTTTCTTGTGGATTTACATTCTTCATGAAACTTTTAGATTGTTATTATATCATTACTATGCGTGTATATGCCGAAGCTCAAGTCTCTAGTATTTGAAATACAAAGGTGAGGGTGAGGGGGTGGATATAGTGGTGGGGGTGAATTATAACAAAAATAGAAATTCTATAAAGTACATTCTAGTCTACATTTAAAATTTTGAGACTCTAGCTCTAAAGATGTAGGTGAAATCATTTTATAACTGGTTTTCGATACCGTTTTTTATCGATAAAAAAATAACGGGACAAGTTATCGTTTTTTTGTGATAAACTCGATATGCGCGTGCTATATACGGACATTTAAAAAAAAAGTTGAAGCCTCTAGCTATTATATCTTCGGAAATCGACGCGTTCAAAAATACGGACAGACGGACGGACAGACAGACGGACATGGCTAAATCGACTCAGTTCGTCGCCCTGATCAAGAATATATATACCTTGTGGGGTCTGCCACGCCCCCTTCTCCCTGTTACATACATTTTAACAAAACCATTATACCCTGATTTCCCATTTTCAATGGGTTCAGGTCATAACAAAAACAAAAACTCTATCATAGAACATTCTTTGTTCAAGGTCATCGAACACACAGGCTCGACACATACACACACAAGTGCGAAGGCACGCATAAAGGGAAATAGACCATTAGTAGAAGCACAATTACAGAACGCGCCAACATATTGATAGTACTTGCTCTTCGACATATACTATATAAATATATATATATCAATTAAAAGTATTATTAAAACAATTTATTTAATCATATTATTTAGTATGAAACATCTACATTTTTTTACAGATCAAACTTACTGCGATATTATTGGGCTAAAGTGCTTGAAGGAAGGTAATGTTTGAATAATATTATAAATAAATACATATTAGTATTTAGGTACCTTACAGTATAGAAATGTACAGAAGTACAATAGAATCACCAACCCGAAGGGGTTTTTTTTTCTTGCCAGTCCAGCCATGGACAGTGATAATATTAAAAACTTTATGCACACATACACATGCACATGTGCTCTACCAACTGCACAGTAAGCAGCTACTGCGCTGTATAATGGGCAATGTTATGAGAATTTACTTGTTGAATAATTTTTCTTTTATTGTATTTTTAAAAACTTAATATATGAATTATAACAGCCAATTGCTGGTATGATTTACTATGTATGTTTACTCAATACTAACATAGTTTTATCTCTATCTCTAGTAAGAACCGTCCGAATGTGATAGCTACCAAGTAGAATGTCGATTGATAAGTTTGTGTTGAATGCGGCATCTACTAGCGTGTTATCATTAAATATAGAGAGGTCTGCTGCGTTTATAGTTTCTCTCATCAGTGTTGAAGTAAAGTTTCCGAGCACGTATGTATGACTTGACCTCAAACGATGAATCTGACACTCGCGAGATGATGTGTAGTCGTTTCTGCCTTGATTGAATAGATTCCAGATATGGAAATGCGAGAGTGTTAACGGGCCAGACCCAATGTCTGGATTAGAGGTGGGCATGCGCTGGGTTTTTGCCGGGTACCCGTAGGTATGGGTGCGGGAGGGTGCGGATTACGCCGCTCAACCCGTTTTACCCGAAATAATTTGGAAATATGAAAACGCTATTGTGAAATATTTACATGTTTTCAATTTTAATTGAAAATATTTTCTTTTTCTTAACTTCGTCTATACTACCGATTACGTTTGTTATAGATTATCTCAATTAAATTATCATCGTCATCTATTACAATTGTGATCACTAAAACAAGTAACCTGAACCCTCCAATCTGATATTCTAATCATTCTGCACTTCTTTTATGCATACATACATACACATGCATCCACCCACAAGCATAAGACCGCGCTCTGCTAACTGCGCAGTAAGCAGCGACTGCGCTTGTGCTGCGCTGCAGTGTGGGCAATAAATATTATGCGAATTTATTTGTTGAATAATTTCTTTTGCAGACGTATGATATTAATGAAACTTTCAGAATGTAATAATAATGTGTAAATGTGTGTACATTCCAAAGCACAAGTCTCTAGTACTTGAAATACGTTTTTTACGAATTGGGGGCGAAGGGGGCATGGTATCCAAAATCTGTAAATGACAAAATGTGTGTATCCATCAAATGTATATACACAACAAATCTGAAGACTTTGTGTCTGAGAGTGTTGAAATTAGGCTGAAAAAACAATATCAATTTATCGATTATCGTCGATAAAAAGATATCGAATTAGTTATCGAAAAAATATGATAAACTCGTACTGCGTATGATATACACAAGTCTACATACAAAATTAAAGCTCTCTAGCTCTTATAACTTCTGAGATCGACGCACTCATACGGACGGACGGACGGACAGACGGACAGGGCTATATCGACTCAGCTCATCGTCCTGATCAAGAATATATATACTTTATGGGGTATGCCACGCCTCCTTCTCCCTTTTACATACTTTTAACAAAACCATTATACCCTGATTTCCCATTTTCAATGGGTTCAGGGTATAAAAATAACTAAGAGCTTTTAGTTAATTTTAAAATGGTAGGACTGTTAAAAATACTTGCCAAAATGCCCTAAAAAAGTTTTAAAGCTCTCAGACACTTTAAATTAT
Source organism: Drosophila aldrichi (assembly GCA_035045965.1). Classification (NCBI taxonomy): domain Eukaryota; kingdom Metazoa; phylum Arthropoda; class Insecta; order Diptera; family Drosophilidae; genus Drosophila; species Drosophila aldrichi. The sequence goes on along the minus strand of JAWNOM010000374.1, from coordinate 91,709 downwards.
TCTTTTCATAAACAAATGTTCACATCACATAAAATTTCGCGCCAAAAATTTCAGCTGCATATTGTCTTTTGAAGTGTTGATAAAAGCGAATTTATAAAACCTATTGAACTCAATATTTTTTCGTGAAAGGTAAGGTAATGTACTATACAAATATACTGTAGTTCAACTCATTAATTTGTTATGAGTAGATATCGAGTACATTAAAGAGGAACCTGGTAAAGTTATATGGTACAATAATCAAAGAAATCGCACATTAACAATATATCTTTTCAAGGGGACTCTCCGTTGGAATCCTAAATTATCATCTGAATACTTCGTATCAACTATTTTTTTTTTCTCTGACATTATAAATATGATAGTCGAGGACGCGCATCCCTGAAGGAAAATATTAACAACGAGGTTAAAATCACAACGGAAGATATTCATCACTATGTTGTAAAGTAGTAAATTTAATGATATCATTTTTTAATGATGTTTAACGTTATTGGTCGGGAAATGGGGAAGAGGGGGAAATTTAATACGGGGACCGCCACTCACGTGCACCTTTCACTTCTCCAGATCTTCTAATTCTCTTTCGCCTCGCCGCCGTCAAACCTCGTTCAAGCTGCCCTTTTCCAGTAAAAAAATCGTCTATTTGCTTTCCAGTTCTTTCTTTTATTTTTTCAAACTATCACTTAATTCAACCGCGTTTAACTTCGCGCTTAACTTATAACACATCACCACTATTCATCACTCTCGCTGGATCACTACTGCCCTTTTTGCGCTCGCTCAAAGCGCTCGGCGTCGGCGACGCAACTCTCCGCTGACAACTCTCCACGCAGGGTTGCGCCGCCGATCGCCGATAAATCGTCAGCGCTTTGGGCGGCATTTTCAAATATCAATTCAAAAGTATATAAATTATTAATTTCTACTTAGTCTACTGGCTAATCTACTAACTTAATTTCTAACTGCTAAATCTAAATCTTAACCACTACAAAACTAGCCGTAATTAACCCTACTTAATTTACTAACTTAACTTTAAATCTTAACGACTACAAAATAAACATTTCATCAATTCAAATACAAAATAAACATTTCTTCAATTCTCTAATGATAAACATTTCATCAATTCAAATACAAAATAAACATTTCATCAATTCTCTTATGATAAACGTTTCATTAATTCAAATACAAAACAAGTAAGAACGTTGCAGTCGGGCGTTACCGACTGCGGGATACTCATTCACATCCCATCAGCAATTCAGTAGCTAAGTTTAGCTTTAGTACTGCAGAAAACGCAGTTTTTCTCGATTTGCCACGCCCCTAGTGGGCGTAGATATCTCATTTTTGGCCAGATCGTAGAACGAGCTAACGGTAGTCTATTTTTTTGGAATCGATAGAGGAGGTTACCAGTAACACAACTATCCAAATTTGAAGCTTCTAGCTCTTATACTTTAGGAGATATAAACTTTTGCGGTTTTCCACGCCCCCTTTGGGCGGAGATATATCCACCACAGCTTGTTCGACCTGGGTGGTCAACCCGCGTATATATACCAAATAGGTCTCTAGCATCAATAATGCCTAAAATATAGCAAAATCGGGAAAATCACTATATCTTCAGGTCCGATTTGCCACGCCCCTAGTGGGCGTAGACATATAAATTTTTGACCAGTCTTAATAAAATGATAACATCAGTTCTCTTGCAAAATTTCAACGTTCTAGCTTTAAAGCTCTAGGAGATACAGTTTTATCCGATTTGTCACGCCCCCAATGGGCGGAGATATATCCGCCATAGCTTGTTGAACTTGGGTGGTAAACGCGGACCTACATACCAAATTTTTCTAGCTCTTTCTTTCTAGCTCTTCAACTAACATGATTTCTGGAATATCGGAAAATGCATTTTCCGATTTGCCACTCCCCTAGTGGGCGGATCGGGAAAATTTTAACACTTTATAAATGGGAGCTATACACGAGTATGTGTTCCAAATTTCAAGTCTCTAGCTTCAATAGCGCCGAAAAAAGTTGCGTTCATACGGACAGACGGACGGACAAGACGGACATTGCACAAAACCAATATACTCAATTCACTTTCGTGAATGAGTATAATAAACCTTTCATCAATTCCTTTATGATCGTGAGGCGGTAACTGGGGAGCCGCCTCACAATGTATATCAGCATTTTAATTTACATGCCAATATACCGCCATCACATACTATGCAGTCGCCAATTTCTTGCAGCCACAACTCAAATAATGCCAAAAATTAAAAAACCACCCAATAAAGGACTTGAGGTGTGACTTTTTGAATCAATAGACCCCATGAACCAGAGCAGTTGGATCGCAATGTGGGAAAAAGTTGGTCAAGCACTGCAAAACTTCACAAACGCAGTGCATTTGCATATTATGCAAACTGCATTTATGCCTCTCGGCCAACGAAAATTTTTTTGCTGAGTATCAGAGCAACAAATAATATGATTTAAAGAAAAACAAATTTAAAAAAATAAAAAAATAAATTTATTTGGAAACTACTTTTTTACCCTTTAAGCCCCAAGAGTTCCTTGAGGCACTTATTTACATTTTCTCACCTTCCAGGTAAACGAAAGCTTCTACATTTTTTCTGAGTTCATATTTGAACTCAGGAGCCCCTATTTACTTAAAAAAAAATTATTCGAATTAATTTCTGCCTTTATTTTAGAAAGTAGTCTTAGAGGGTTAAGGAACGTTTAGTGAATTCTTTGCTACTTAAACATTTCATAACAGACTCCGACATTATAAGTTATCTTCCACGAAACACAAATATTTTTATGATTACGGCTGAAAAATACCATGAAACTTTGAGATTGCTATTATATCATTACTACGCGTGTATATGCCAAAACTCAAGTCTGAGTCTCAAGTCTCAGAACTATCAGTGCCACGAATCTCTACTCTGCCTTTAGTATATGGCGTCATAACAATAATGTGATATCGTTTTAATAACTTCTGCACAAAGCGACGTTGTGGCGCTGTAGGTGGAAGTGCCGGAGATATTTATTTTAGTTATTTCGACAAACATGCTATTGGGCTTGGGTGCGAGGAAAACTCTTTTAATACCCTAAACCCATTGAAAATGAGAAATCAGGGTATAATGGTTTTGTGGAAATGTATGTGACAGACTGAACGGGGCGTGGCAGACCCCACAAAGTATATATATTCATGATCATCTGTCCGTATGTTTGAACGCGTCGATTTCAGAAGATATAAGAGCTAAGACTGTATTTTTTATAAGAGAAAGTAGACACAGACGAATATTTTTGCTCGAAACTCGCTATTGTGGCATCTGCGGCTGTAAGCCATAGTTGTTACCGACAAAACTCTTTGTAGTTGACTTTACAATAATAAGTTTATTTGAATTAACTCTCACTGAAACCTCTCTCTATGAAGAGACAGCTATTATCATAATCCAAAAGTTTCATGAAGAATATTCATTACAAAGGCACTTGGCCTTAGCTTTCATACTAAGCCTCCGTCCATTGAGCACGTAACACTCCGAAGACAAACAAGTAAGAAAGCTCTAGTCGAGACTGCTCGACTAGGAAATCCCCTGAACCCTTCGGAGAACTGATATTTCAATAATTCTTCGCGTCTTTCTGCTTACAAAAAACACACACACACACATGCATAGACACACATAGGCGCGCACGCATAAACACGCATGGGCTGCAGTGTGGGCTTACCATGGGAATTTAATTGTTTAATTACTCTTTTTGTGAATGTACGTTCTTCATGAAACTTTTAGATTGTGATTATATCATTACTATGCGTGTATATGCCGAAGCTCAAGTCTCTAGTATTTGAAATACGAAATTCTATAAAATACATATGAGTCTACATTTAAAATTTGAAGGCTCTAGCTCTAAAGATGTGGGAGATATAATTGATCCTTTTATCGATAAAAAATAACGGGATGAATTATCGATCTTTTGTGATAAACTTGATATGCGCGCTGAATATACGGTCATTTAAAAGAAATGTTCAAGTCTCTAGCTCTTATATCATCGGAAATCGACGCGTTCATTCATACGGACGGACGGACGGACAGACAGACGGACAGGGCTAAATCAACTTATCTCGTCGACCTGATCAAGAATATATATACTTTGTGGGGTCTGTCACGCCTCCTTCTGCCTGTTACATACATTTTAACAAAACCACTATACCCTGATTTCCCATTTTCAGTGGGTTCAGGGTATAAAAAGATAATGCTCGAGACTGTACCATCACGGTATCTTAGGATGTTCTGTAAAGATAGAGAGGAGAACTGCTAAAACTAAGCTGTGCGTGTTTTATTTCCTTTATTTTCAGCTGGAATATCCGAAAAAGTAATATCTTACGTTGGAACTAATTTAATTTGCTTGCCCTCGTGCTTAGAACAACAAATAAGTTTTGTGGGGTAAGTAAAATTTTTTGGCAAATCAAATAAAAAACAAGTAAGAAAGCTCTAGTCGAGATTGCTCGACTTGAAAATCCCCTGAACCCTTCTTTTTGCTTAAAAAGAAACACACACACATATATAGGCACATATAGGCACGCTTGCATAAACACGCATGGGCGTGTTTAATAACTTTTTTTCTGGATGTACGTTCTTCATGAAACTTTTAGATTATAATTATATCATTATTATGCGCCTTTTACAAAGGTGTGGGTAAGGGGGTGGATATAGCGGTGAGGGGTAAATTATAACAAAAACCGAAATTCTATAAAGTACATATGAGTCTACATTTAAAATTTAGAGACCTAGCTCAAAAGATGTAGGATATATAGTTTTATAACTGTCTTTCGATAAGGTTTTTTAACGATAACGGGATGAGTTATCGAAATTTTGTGATAAACTCGATATGCGCTTGCTATATACGGACATTAAAAAAAAAAAAGTTGAAGTCTCTAGCTATTGTATCTTCGGAAATCGACGCGTTCAAACATACGGACAGACGGACAGGGCTAAATCAACTTATCTCGTCGACCTGATCAAGAATATATATACTTTGTGGGGTCTGCCACGCGTCCTTCTGCCTGATACTCCCATTTTCAATGGGTTCAGGGTATAACAAGTAAGAAAGTTCCAGTCGAGACTGCTCGACTAGGAAATCCCCTGATCCCTTCGCAGAACTGATATTTCAATAATTCTTCGCGTCTTTTTGCCTACAAAAGAAACACACACACACATATGTATGTACATAGGCACGCACGCATAAACACGCATGGGCTGCAGTGTGGGTTTCCCATGGGAATTTAATTGTTTAATAACTTTTCTTGTGGATGTACGTTCCTCATGAAACTTATAGATTGTGATTATATCATTACTACGTGTGAATATGCTAAAGCTCAAGTCTCTAGTATTTGAAATACGCCTTTTACAAAGGTGAAGGTGAGGTGAGGTGAGGATATAGGAGTAAATTATAACAAAAACCGAAATTTTATAAAATACATATGACTCTATATTTAAGGTTTGGAGACTCTAGCTCTAAAGATGTGGGAGATATAATTTTATAACTGATTTCGATAAGGTTTTTTATCGATAAAAAATAACGGGATGAGTTATCAAAATTTTGTAATAAACTCGATATGCGCGTGCTATATACGGACATTTAAAAAAAAAACTTCAAGTCTCTAGCTCTTATATCTTCTGAAATCGACGCGTTCAAGCATACGGACAGACGGACGGACGGATGGACAGACAGACGGACAGGGCTAAATCGACTCAATTCGTCGCCCTGATCAAGAATATATATATTTTGTGGGGTCTGCCACGCCTCCTTCACCATGCTACATACTTTTAACCAAACAATTATACCCTGATTACCCATGGAAAATGGGCGTAGACTACTCATTTTTTGCCAGATCTTGGAACGAGCTAATGGGAACCTAACTGAAAAAATTGGATGCTTACGCTCCAAAAATGTGAAAATGACAGGGTATTTTTTGATATGCCACGCCCCTTTTAAGGGAATCGATAGAGGAGGTTACCAGTAACACAACTATCTAAATTTGAAGCTTCTAGCTCTTATACTTTAAGAGATATACACTTTTGCGGTTTGCCACGCCCCCTCATCAGCCTTTTTAGAATCATACCATTAGCTCACGTGAAAAATTTCAACGTTCTAGCTTTAAAACTCTAGGAGATACAGTTTTATCCGATTTGCCACGCCCCCAATGGGCGGAGATATATCCGCTTGTTGAACTTAGGTGGTCAACGCAGATCTACATACCAAATTTCAGCTTTCTAGCTCTTCAACTAACATGATTTCTGGAATATCGGAAAATGCATTTTCCGATTTGCCACGCCCCTAGTGGGCGGATCGTGAAAATTGTAACACTTTATAAATGGGAGCTATGCACGAGTATGTGTTCCAAATTTCAAGTCTCTAGCTTCAATAGCGCCGAAAAAAGTTGCGTTCATACGGACAGACGGACGGACAAGACGGACATTGCACAAAACCAATATACTCAATTCACTTTCGTGAATGAGTATAAAAAGTCAGCGGTTGAGGCTATGTTCTGCAAATTTTGCCGCGAAGCCTGACAGATTCTGGCAGCTTAATTTAAAAGTTTTATAATCTTAAAAGATCAACAAATACCACAAAAAAAGTCGCTAGAGGTGGTGACGGGGGGGATCACAATTAAAATTTTACCTGAAAATCATTACAAAACACGTATGGAGACACTGACAAAACAAACGATTTATTAGTAAGTATAATGTTTTGAAACACGTATAATAAAACAAGTAAGAACGTTGCACTCGGGCGTTACCGACTGCGGGATACTCATTCACATCCCATCAGCAATTCAGTAGCTAAGTTTAGCTCTAGTACTGCAGAAAATGCAGTTTTTCTCGATTTGCCACGCCCCTAGTGGGCGTAGACATCTCATTTTTGGCCAGATCGTAGAACGAGCTAACGGTAGTCTAACTGTAAAGTTTGGATGCTTACGCTCCAAAAATGTGAAAATTACAGGGTATTTTTCGATATGCCACGCCCCCAAAGAGGCGTAAAAATTATTTTTGGGGAATCGATAGAGGAGGTTACCAGAAACACAACCATCTAAATTTGAAGCTTCTAGCTTTTATACTTTAGGAGATATAAACTTTTGCGGTTTGCCACGCCCCCTTTGGGCGGAGATATATCCACCATAGCTTGTTGGACTTGGGTGGTCAACCCGCGTATATATACCAAATTTCAGGTCTCTAGCATCAATAATGCCTAAAATATAGCAAAATCGGGAAAATCACTATATCTTCAGGTCCAATTTGCCACGCCCCTAGTGGGCGTAGACATATAAATTTTTGACCAGTCTTTATAAAATGATAACATTAGCTCACATGCAAAATTTCAACATTCTAGCTTTAAAACTCTAGGAGATACAGTTTTATCCGATTTGCCACGCCCCCAATGGGCGGAGATATATCCGCCATAGCTTGTTGAACTTGGGTGGTCAACGCGGACCTACATACCAAATTTCAGCTTTCTAGATCTTCAACTAACATGATTTCTAGAATATCGGAAAATGCATTTTCCGATTTGCCACGCCCCTAGTGGGCGGATCGGGAAAATTTTAACACTTTATAAATGGGAGCTATACACGAGTATGTGTTCCAAATTTCAAGTCTCTAGCTTCAATAGCGCCGAAAAAAGTTGCGTTCATACGGACAGACGGACGGACAAGACGGACATTGCACAAAACCAATATACTCAATTCACTTTCGTGAATGAGTATAAAAAACATATGTACCTTTCTATTCAATATTCATTTTGATTTCAATCGCTTTATTAAAATATGTATTTGCAGGGTTGCATTTGCACGACAAATTCTTCGCTCTTTAAATAATTTGTGCAAAAAGAGCCATTGAAACCGAGCGAAATGAACTATTTCACCAAAAAATATGGTTTATTCTGAGATGGTTTCAATTTTTATACCCTGAACCCATTGAAAATGGGAAATCAGGGTATAATGGTTTTGTGAAAAGTATGTAACAGGCAGAAGGAATCATCGCAGACCCCATAAAGTATATATATTCTTGATCAGGGCGATGAACTGAATCGATATAGCCCTGTCCGTCTGTCCGTCCGTCCGTCCGTCCGTCCGTCTTTCCGTCCGTCCGTCCGTCCGTATGAGTGCGTCGATCTCAGAAGTTACAAGAGCTAGAGAGCTGAAATTTTGTATGTAGACTCGTGTATACCATACGCAGTACGAGTTTATCATATTTTTTCGATAACTCATTCGATATCTTTTTTATCGAGGATAATCGATAAATTGTTAATGTTTTTTCAGCCTCATTTGAACACTTTTAAACATAGAGTGTTCAGATTTGTTGTGTTTATACATTCGATGGATACACACATTTTGTCATTTACAGATTTTGGATACCACGCCCCCTTCGCCCCCAATTTGTAAAAAACGTATTTCAAATACTAGAGACTTGTGCTTTGGAATGTAGACACATTTGCACATTATGATTATGTTCTGAGAGTTTCATTAAGATCGTATGTCTACAAGCGAAATTATTCAACAAATAAATTCTCATAATATTGCTCACACTGCAGCGTAGCCCAAGCGCAGTCGCTGCTTACTGCGCAGTTAGCAGAGCGCGGGCATATGCATGCGTGTGGATGCATGTGTATGTAAGTAAGCATAAAAGAACTCCAGAATGATTCGAATATCAGCTTGGAGGGTTCAGGGTATCTCCTAGTCGAGCAGTCTCGACTAGAGCCTTCTTACTTGTTTTTTTTTTTTTTTTTTTGAAAATTTTAACTTTTATATTTTGTATTTTTGGCCTCTGGCGGAACCACTGTGCATACGGACGGACAGACATACGGACATGGCTAAATTGACTCAGCTCGTCGCCCTGATCAGAAACATACATATACATACATATGTATGTGTACTTTATGGGGTCTGCGATGATTCCTTCCTTCATGGTATAAAAACATATGTATGTATGTAAGTTATCACCACGCAACTCAGGCAAATCTTATGACAAATGTAAACAACTTTCAAATAACATAATTCCCTCTATAGTATCACGCCACTCAGTCCAGACATAAAAGCTTCTTGCACTATTCCCACAGAGTAAGCAGTTTTAGCCCAATATAAACATAAGATTTCCTTGCGTTGTTTCCATGAGCCCATAGAGCCGGCAACCCAGCTTTGATGTAAACAAATCTTAATTTCACAATTCCGATATAAAATCACGTAAGCCAATCTTGGGAGCTTTTGAGCTTTGAGCTTTAATGAGGGAAGCTTTAGCATAAACATTAGCTGACTTGCAGCATAAGATCATATCTTGTATTCAGTTCAATTTTGGAGTTTAATAAAAGAACACTAAGTTCACTAATTATAAAATTATTTTTTTATCAACTTGCAAGGGCAAGAAGATTAATTGGCGCCCAACGTGGGGCATACGTTGAATAAGAAAACACATCGAAAGAATATAAAAACCTTTTAATGTAATCGTATGCCGCCGAAACTTTAAACGTGAACTAAAAAGTGTTAAAAAATTAAACCCAACAGAAACAAAAGGTTTCTGGAACTCAATCAAAAGGTGCATTAAAAAGTTTTGATAAAGGAACAAAAAAATTGTGCTTATTAAAACAAAAAACAATAACGTTAAAAGTTAAAGAATCGTTAAATAAACAAGGTATAAAATACCAAACGAGAAACTAAAAATAAAAATAAACAACAAAAATCTGTGGCCAAACCAAAAAATAAATACTGTGGCCAAACAACTAAAAAATATACAAACCAAAAAACCGAAATCTGTGACCAAAAAGACGATTAAGAAGGAAGGAAGGAAGGAAGGAAGGCCTACCCAATTTGCGGAAACCCCCAGAAAGAAGCACTACTACGTGAGCGATCGTGAATTCTTTTTTTTTTAAGAAATAGTTTTAAAAAAAAATATTGTTTGTTTTAAAATTGTACTGAACCAACATTCATTTCAAATTGTACTAAACCTGGACGAGTTAATTGAAAATTTAGGAAAATTAAAAGTGACTACAGATAATTCAAAAATGGCTAACAATCTAACAGCAGATATTATAGCTCAACTGATAGCAACTCACACTAGAGCACTTCAAGATCAAATTACAGAATTAAAATCACAATTAACATTATCGTCTAATAACGAACAAGAATTTAGAGCAACAGTAATCAATGAAGCGATTCGATGCGATGAATCGTTTGATATAATTAAATCTTTACCTGAGTTCTCAGGAAGCCAGAACGCGTATGTAAGCTGGCGTGAAGCAGCTTGCGGTGCTATGCGAATGTATAAAGAAGGCAGTAGAAGATACGTAGGTGCTTTAACAATACTTAGAAACAAGGTGACTGGTAGGGCAAACGATGTCCTAACCAATCATGGAACCGTACTTAACTTTGAGGCGATACTTGCTAGATTAGATTTTGCATATAGTGACAAGCGTCCGATGCATATTTTGGAACAAGAATTAAGCGTATTACGACAGGGTAACTTATCAGTTCTTGACTATTACAATCTGGTCAACAAAAAATTAACTCAGATAATAAACAAAACTATCATGACATACGGCGATAAAGCCAATTTAATTAACGAATTAAATACTAAAAACAGGGATAACGCTTTGCGAGTTTTCATTACAGGCCTTAACGGCTCATTATCCAACATTTTGTTTTCTCTTAACCCAGAAAACCTTCCAAATGCTTTAGCAAAAGCTCAAGAACTAGAAGCGAATCATCAAAGAGCTAATTTCGCTTATAACCATTCCTTTAATTCGCAACAATCACATGCGAATAAAACTGAACAAACGAAACAAAACAAATCTGATCAACCTTATAAAAAATATGATAACCGTTTGCGATTCAATCAAAGCTCGCAAAATCAGAAACATCCAAACACTCAACCCCCTCAAGAACCGATGGATGTAGATAAATCCATTCAAATACAAAACCAGTCCTTTCAACAGAATCCAAATTTGGAGCAAGCCAATAAAAGAGGATTCTCTTCACAAACAATTCATCAACCGAAAAAGGTTATGCGCGTAAATAATATTCAGGAGGATCATTTTTTAGAGGAGCAAGGGGAGACCTCCCATTCATCTATAGAATAGATAAAAAAATAAACAAGCAATTAAAAGTACTAATAGATACAGGTGCTACATGTTGTTATATTAAAAAGGGAATATATGATAACCCAGAGGAGCTAGCTATTAAAAAAAGAGTAAAAACTGTAAACGGATACAGCATCATAACACACTTTCATAATATAAATATTTTCGGCAAACGTTATAGATTTTATGAAATCAGTAACCTAGAAGCTGATTTGTTAATCGGCTATAATCTATTAAAAGATATCAATGCAATAATTGACCTATCAAAAGGTTCCTTGCAGTATAATAATAAAACGGAAAAAATTAATTTAGTAAATTCAAATCTAGATAAGGAGCATTGCGCCACTCCTTATCTAAATTATGAAACTCTTAAATCAGATTCATTATTCAATGTATCTGACATAGAATCATCGTCATCAAGTGACTCTGATTGCCCCAAACTGAACTTCAAGAGAAATAAGCATAAAATGAAGAAAGCTAAAAAGAGCAGACAACAAAAATTGTCGGTATCCTCTACAAGCACTTCTATATGCAAAGTAAATCATTCCGTTGATGAAATGGTTAACCTCGCAAATCTTGAAGAACAAATCATTCAGGAAATTAAAACCAAACACTCCCAAATACAAATATCTCTTCCTTTTAGAACAGATATAAGAGGTGAAATCAGAACGGTAACAGATACACCAATCTATAGTAAACAATACCCTTACCCGCATTCAGTTAATAACTTCGTTAATAAAGAGATTAATAGGATGCTAAATGATAATATAATAAGGCCAAGTAAAAGCCCTTATAACTCTCCAGTATGGGTTGTAGGAAAAAAGGGTTTTAATGAAGATGGCACACCAAAACACAGATTGGTTATCGACTATAAAAAACTGAATAGCAGTACAATTCCTGATAGATATCCGATGCCAGATCCTTCGGTAATACTATCTAATTTAGGTAAAGCAAAGTTCTTCTCAACTATTGATCTAGAGTCTGGTTTTCATCAGATCTTGATGAAAAACGCAGACATTGAAAAAACCGCCTTTTCCATTAATAATGGAAAATACGAATTTCTTCGCTTGCCATTTGGACTTGCGAACGCACCTAGCATTTTCCAAAGAGCTATGGACAATATTCTACGCGACAAAATTGGTAAAACTTGCCACATCTATATAGATGACATAATAGTCTTTTCAGAAAATATCGAACAACATTTCAACGACCTACGAGAAATCATTGAAATATTATTTAAAGCCAATATGAAAATATCTCTAGAAAAATCTAAATTCTTTAAAAAAGAAATCGAATTCTTAGGATATATGGTATCTCATAATACTATCACAACCGACCCCAAAAAGATAGAAACTATTTTGAAATATCCCCCTCCCAATAACTTGAGAGAATTACGAAGCTTTCTAGGTCTAACTAATTATTACAGAAAATTCGTACAAAACTACGCAAATATAGCTAAGCCACTGACAAAACTGCTACAAGGACATAATGGTATGATTTCAAAACACATGTCGAAAAAAACAAAAATATCTCTAAACGACGAAGCCCATTCATCATTCGAAACTTTAAAATCACATTTAGCTACAAAGGTTGAATTAACTCAACCAGACTATTCCAAAAAGTTCGTTCTTACTACAGACGCTTCCGACATCGCTATAGGCGCCGTCCTTTCACAAGAAAATAAACCAATAACATTCATTTCAAAAACTTTAAATAAAACAGAGAGAAATTATGCAACAAACGAAAGGGAATTATATGCCAATCTGGGCATTAAAAAATCTTCGTAATTACTTATATGGTATTAAAAATCTAGAAATTCAAACAGACCATCAACCACTTTCTTTCGCGGTTTCTGCACGAAATCCTAATTCAAAAATGAAAAGATGGCACGCCTTCATTGAAGAATTTTCCCCCACCATTCTCTATAAACCTGGGTCAACCAATGTTGTTGCAGACGCATTATCCAGAGTAGTAATAAACCACATCTCCACTGAAAACAACCAAATGTCCGATAACAAACCCTCGTCCGACAATGAATCTTCATACGATATTGAAACTATACATTCAGCCGACAGCAGCCATGATTACATATTAGAAGAAACAAAAAAACCACTAAACCAATTTAAACAGCAACTACTCATTTCAAAAAATAATTTTACTATCCATGAAAAATGTAACCCATTCAATAAAACTAGACATATTATAGAATACGATACACTAGACAACCTAATCACAATACTTAAAGAATTTCTACAGCCAAATATAACTACAGGAATCCATTGCAGTCTTGAAGACCTATACGAAATTCAAAATACGCTAAAAATCACCTTTACAAATAAATTTTTATTTACCAGAAAATTCGTCGTAGATATCGAAAACAAAAACGACCAAGAAATCATTATAGAAGAAACACATGCTCGTGCTCATAGAGGTTTCGATGAAAATCTTAAACAAATTCTTAAACATTATTATTGGCCAACACTATACAAAACTCTCAAGCAATACATACGACATTGCGAAATCTGCAATAAAAATAAATACGATAGAAACCCAAAACAAATACTTATTTCCAAAGCACCAATCCCAAAAACAGAAGGTGAACAGTTACATATAGATATTTTTTATGCTCAAAAACTATCATTCATCACTTGTATAGATGCTTATTCCAAATTCCTAGTTATTAAAGAAATCAATAACAAGTCTGATATGGCTAACAAGGTATTAGAATTGATCCAAATCTTTCCATTTGCTAAATCAATAATGCTAGATAATGAACCTAGTTTTTCATCAGCACAATTCAAATCAACAATATCCCGTTCAGGCATAACTATTTATTATGCAGACCCCAGACACAGCCTTAGTAACGGTCAAGTAGAAAGAGTTCATTCAACACTTATTGAAATTTCTCGATGCATCCAAGAAGAATTTAATATAATTAACCATTCTGAAGTCATATACCGCGCAGTTAAAGAATATAATAACACAATACAATCAACAACCCAACAAAAACCATGCGAAATTCTATTCAACAAAATAAATCATTCTGAATTGCCCGAAAAACTAGAATCAGCTCAATCCAAAATGCTAGAATACCATAACAAAAAAAGGATATCTAAAAATTATCAAGTAGGTGAAGTCATTTATGAAAAAAAACATGGCGAAAGAAATAAATTACAGCCGAAATATAAAAAACAGGTAGTCAAAGAAGATTTAGGAAATACAGTTAAAATAAATAATAGAGACCGCATAATTCATAAAGATAATATAAAATCTTAATAAAACAATTTTTCTTTAAATTCTAGCATGACCATTTTATACGTACTAATTACTTTACTGCCCTTCTGCCGCCCCGATATCATAAACTACTCCAATGACGACTACGTTTTACTTGAGGACGGTGACAATTTTTTATTATACGAAACATTCGGAGAAGTCTTCCACGTTACTAATTTAAGTTTTTATAATGACATATTTGAAAAAGAGCTAATATTTTTTAGTAATAGAAGTGACTCTATTGACTGGGAAATAACTATGGAACTAAATTTAATTAAAACCCTTCTTTCTCAACTTACACCCCATAGAGTCTCTAAGCGAAGTATCAATGAATTAGGTACTATTTTTAAATGGATTACAGGAACACCAGACCATAATGACATGCTAACAATTCAAAATAAAATAAACGAACTCATTGAAAATAACAATATCCAAAATCAAATTAATTCTGTAATTTTTAAAGAAATTACCAAAATAACAGATCTTCTAGAAAATATTAAATTCAATCAAGAAATATTATTGAAAAAATATCGATTAAAACTACTATCACTTGACCTGCAAAATCTGCTCGACACTATTACATTTTCAAAAGCCAACATAATAAACCCAAAAATTTTAAATAAACAAGACATGACAAACATATTTAATCACGAAGCATTCAATATTACTCTTATTGACCTCCTAGACGTATCCTCTTTTTCAATTATCTCATACCAAGGTTTAATTATAGGTTTCATAAAATATCCAACTATAAACCATAATTGTAAGTTATACCATGCTAAAGCAATTTCCCAATCAGATGGAAAACTATTTATAGACGATAAGATCGCTAAATGTAAAAACACTTTTTATCTTATAAAAAACTTTAAAGCCGAAATTTATAATACCTTTGCTCAAATTGTCTACGAAAAAAACTGCTTTATCGATTTAGTTAATAAGCAATTCACAACCTGCACAAAAATATCAGAAAAAAACAAGCCAATAGAAGTAATTACAGATGGTGCAATTTTAATATCAGGAAAAAATTGCGTTAATAACACCTGGCTTACAGGCACTTATCTCATAACTTTCAAAACCATTGTAACCATAAACAATATTACTTACACAAACGAAAAAGAGAAACTGCTTAATTATGTAAAACATAACAAATTTACAAATTATTTAATTACTGAATATCAAACCTCTAATAACACCGAATTACGATTAGAAAATACTAATACTTTATCAAAAATTGTAATAGAATTAGAAAACAACCACACAAAAATAACATTCATTATATTTTTAATAATTTTTACATTCATTATGATAAAGCTTCTCAAATTTTGTTCAGGGAACAATTTCAACCCTATTAAATTTTTATTGTCAAACCCGTCAAATAATCAAAATATTCAAAATTCTGATATACTAAATGCCATAAATAATCAAATCGAAATTCTAATGAGAAATCGTTAAGAATCGAGGACGATCCTTCTTAAGAAAGGGGGGAGTTATCACCACGCAACTCAGGCAAATCTTATGACAAATGTAAACAACTTTCAAATAACATAATTCCCTCTATAGTATCACGCCACTCAGTCCAGACATAAAAGCTTCTTGCACTATTCCCACAGAGTAAGCAGTTTTAGCCCAATATAAACATAAGATTTCCTTGCGTTGTTTCCATGAGCCCATAGAGCCGGCAACCCAGCTTTGATGTAAACAAATCTTAATTTCACAATTCCGATATAAAATCACGTAAGCCAATCTTGGGAGCTTTTGAGCTTTGAGCTTTAATGAGGGAAGCTTTAGCATAAACATTAGCTGACTTGCAGCATAAGATCATATCTTGTATTCAGTTCAATTTTGGAGTTTAATAAAAGAACACTAAGTTCACTAATTATAAAATTATTTTTTTATCAACTTGCAAGGGCAAGAAGATTAATTTGTACATACATAACTAGAATTTAATCATTAATTTCACAATAGCAGTGCCACAATTCTGCATTTTGTCGCTTTCGACACTAACGAAAAATTAGCTGGCGCCGCTGTTCTCAAAAATCAGAATTTTCAATCATTATTTCGCTTTTTGTCGCTGACCTAACAGCTACACGCATTTTGGTCGTCACTAACGACACTATAGAGCCTACTATGTCTGGCACCACTACCCTGGTCTTCAGCTCAAACCTAGTACCCGATAAAACTAACCTAGCGGAATTTGATTTCGGTTGCCACCGACAAAATACATATGTATGTATGTACATATGTATATAACATACTGTCACTCATTTCCTCGAAAAACAAAAATGCCTGGCGCCACCAATTCATACGACAAAACTACAAAATACATATGTACATATGTAGTTTGTAGTCAAAGACACCAATATTTGTTGCGACTGCAAAATCAATTGCGACACAGAGCTCGAACTGAAAAGACGTACATACATAACTATGTATGTATGTACATATGTATGTGAACACTAAAATTTTTGACCCAGCAACAACAAAAAATGCACTATGGGTAAAAAGTCAATTTTTTTGGCATTAATTGTAAACAAATTTCAAGATCCTCTCTCTCTCTCTTCATTTACAATTATTACAGAAACAGACACAACAAATTATAACACAGGAAAGAAAATAAATACTTATTTTAAAAACAAGTAAGAAAGCTCTAGTCGAGACTGCTCGACTAGGAAATCCCCTGAACCCTTCGGAGAACTGATATTCCAATACTTCTCCGCGTCTTTTTGCTTACAAAAGAAAAACACACACATACATAGGCACATATAGGCACGCACGCATAAACACGCATGGGCTGCAGTGTGCGCTTACCATGGGAATTTAATTGTTTAATAACTTTTTTTGTGGACGTACGTTCTTCCTGAAACTTTTAGATTGTGATTATATCATTACTATGCGTGTATATGCCGAAACTCAAGTCTCTACTATTAGAAATACGACTTTTAGAAAAGTGAGGGTGAGGGGGTGGATATAGGGGCGGGGGGTGAACTATAACAAAAACCGAAATCCTATAAAGTACATATGCGTCTACATATAAAATTTGGAGATTCTAGCTCAAAAGATGTAGGAGATATAATTTTATAACTGGCTTTCGATAGGGTTTTTCATCGATAAAAAAATAATCGGACGAGTTATCGATTTCTAGTGATAAACTTGATATGCGCGCGCTATATACGGACATTTTTAAAAAAAGTTGAGGTCTCCAGCTATTGTAGCTTCGGAAATCGACGCGTTCATACAGACGGACAGACGGACGGACGGACAGACGGAAAGACGGACATGGCTAAATCGACTCAGTTCGTCGCCCTGATCAAGAATATATATACTTTATGGTGTCTCCCACGCCTCCTTCTCCCTGTTACATACTTTTAACAAAACCATTATACCCTGATTTCCCATTTTCAATGGGTTCAGGGTATAAAAAATTGTAATAACCAAAACATTTGTACATATCAAATGTCAAAACAGACACAAAATTTTCAAACGATTGTAACAAAAAGTTCAACCTGAAATAACAATAACAAGTAAGAACGTTGCAGTCGGGCTTTACCGACTGCGGAATACTCATTCACATCCCATCAGCAATTTATTAATTAAGTTTAGCTCTACTACTGTAGAAAATGCAATGTTTTGCGATTTGCCAGTGTTTTGCGATTTGCCCCTAGTGGGCGTAGACACCTCATTTTTGGCCAGTTCTTAGAACGAATTAACGGTAACCTATCTGCAAAATTTGGATGATTACGCTTCAAAAATGTAAAAATTACAGGAATTTTTTTGATTAGCCACGTCCCTAAAGAGGCGTAAAAATTATTTTTGGGGCAACGATAGAGGAGGTTACCAGTAATTCAACTATCCAAATTTGAAGCTTCTAGCTCTTAAAATTTAGGAGATATAAACTTTTGCGATTTGCCACGCCCCCTTTGGGCGGAGATATATCCACCACAGCTTGTTGGACTTGGGTGGTCAACGCGGACCTACATACCAAATTTCAGCTTTCTAGCTCTTCAACTAACATGATTTCTAGAATATCGGAAAATGCATTTTCCGGGTTGCCACGCCCCTAGTGGGCGGATCGGGAAAATTTAAACACTTTATTAATGGGAGCTATACACGAGTATGTGTTCCAAATTTCAAGTCTCTAGCTTCAATAGCGCCGAAAAAAGTTGCGTTCTTACGGACAGACGGAGGGACAAGACGGACATTGCACAAAACAAATATACTAATTCACTTTCGTGAATGAGTATAAAAATTGAAATTTCTTCGCAGCAAGAACCCATGTCTTCCCTTCTGTGTGAAGAGCATACCGAAAAATAAAATAAGAATATGTTCATACATATACAGGTCAAGATGTCGTAAAAATCATGCACGTTAAAAAACGTATACAAAGTATTGGGCAATGCACCTGTCACTTTAGTTAGGCAGCTACTTAAATATAAGTTACCAGTTGCGGCTGGTGATGAGGAGGAGAAAGGGTGGTGTGTTTCCTTCGGGAATGGTGTATCCTCCTACAATTTAGTGATTAGTACTTTGTTTAATCAAACAGGGTTGTTGAATTATAAAGATTCTTGATTTATTTACGAAATAAACTGTTGTTCAGGAACATGCATAGAAATATGATAAGTATGGGAACATACGCGCTATGCACTCGACGACTGGCATAAAATAGATAACATATGTTTCAAGTGTGAGCTGTCAAACTGTCCATTAAATATGACCCTGACCCTTAGCGATAAGAATATGTAAGAGACGAGCGCTGAGCCTTACAACCTCAGCGATAGGATAAGAATAGCTAATAGACCAACGCGGAGCCTTACAAACTCTGCGATAAGATAAGAATATGTAATAGACCAATGCTGAGCCTTACACACTCAGCAATAGACGCACTAGATTTAAGGGTTGAAAATATGCATGAGTCTGGGTATATATAAACCCAGGCTCAGAAGAATAAAATCAATACGAAACTAAACACCAACATAGTCAAGAGTATTCATTCATGGTCCTTCGATCCGTACCACAAGTCTACTAAATATCAAAAGTTGTAACAAGTGTATATTAAAGTGAAAACTTATTTTGTTAAATAAGAAAAGTGATTTCTGCTTTGGCTTACCAATCCACGCTGTGAGTCGAGGCACAGCAAGATCAACAAGGCGATCAAAACAAAAATACCTCCAACGGGTAAAGCCAAATAGCAAATCAACAAAGAATATACAAAAAAAAAAAAAAAAAAAAAAAACTACAACAACCGCAACAAGATGCTGTCAGACAAGGCCATTCAAGTACTAAAGAAGCAACAAAGCTTGTATGACACCATTTTAAAGGCCATAGATGAAAAGGATGCGTTGGCAGTCGTGAACAAGTTGGCAGAAGAATTCACTGCCAATCACTCGACACTAATAAAACTCGGTATCCCAAGCAATCATCCGTATCTCACCCAGAATATAAACGATGTATTGATGGAAAAAATCAGGATCTACAAAGAGGACCTGATGAAGGTCGAAGCTACCGACCCCGATATCGACGCCGAAAGACCATCCACCAGCATGAATTGGCAAATGCACTCAACTCATCAGGAAACAGTGTTTTCACCCAGGAAGGCGAGCGCAACGGATGTAATGGTAGAACTTGTGGATAAAAGAGCTCTAGTGTTAAAGCAGCACATTGAAGAAGTGCATGCCAATCTAGAGCTCAGCAACCAGGAGGAAACTCTAGAGAACAAAGAAACACTGGAGTTCCTCTGGAATAAAGTCCAGGTAAAATATAATATACCTTCCCATCAAATCGACGGCATAGACGCATTGGAGCTTAAAGTCCATACATTGTCGAAGAAACTTAACAGGAAGTTAAGTGTCTTTCACAGTATGAAAGAAGACGTTCCAGAGCCACCGAAATCGGATCTTCCCCAATTTAATGGAAGTCCCAAAGACTGGCCATCGTTCTTCGATACGTTCTCCGACATGGTTCACAAAAGGAAGGATTTCAGCGACACAAGGAAGCTAAACTACCTAAAATCATGTCTCAAAGGAGATGCCCAAATGGTAGTGAGCCATTTGTTAAGTGGATCATCTGCTAGCTACAATTCGGCGTGGGAACTTATATGTAAGCGCTATGAAAATAAGCGTAAGATATTCGCAAACGCCGTTAACCAGCTAGTGGACATGGAACTGCTGGAAAACGAAGATGAAAGCAGGATCCGACGATTCTTGGATACAGCAAATGAGAATATTTTCATCGCAAAACGAACAGCCCAAATGGGTAACGATGCTGATGCACTTATCGCTCAAATTTTGCTACAAAGATTCTCGACTGAAGTCCTACAACTTTACGAGCAACATGTAAAGAGGGCTAGAGAAATTCAATCCTTACAAAATGTACTGGAGTTTGTTGATCAACTATACAATTCAGTAGACGCAGTACAAAAAAAGGCCGTCCAGACGCTTACTGAAGCAAAGAAAACGAGCTACAAAAGATGCCGTTTTTGCAAATTGGATAGCCACGACATAACAAGATGCTCAAGATTTAAAGCAGAGCCAGTTAAAAAACGCAAGGAGTTTGTAACGAAATATGCTCTATGCTTTAAATGCCTAGGAGCTCATTGCATACAAGGTTGCAAAAGGGATTTGGCATGCAAGTATTGCACCAAACCACACAACAATTTGCTTCACGAGGAAGCCAATAAAAACGAGACCTTCAGCAGCAATTGTCTCAAAGAAAGCAACGGACAAGATACGTTGCTGGCAACCGCGCTCATTCGGATTAAAAATAAATCCGGAAACTACGAGCAGCTAAGGGCTCTCATCGATGGAGGATCCCAAAGAACATTGATATCCGAAGAAGCCGTACAACAGCTAAAACTGCACCGAATCAAAAGGAACATGGAGGTGCAAGGAATTTCACAAAATGTGGAAATTTTGAAAAACAGCGTCTGCTTGACAATTAAACCAAGGATGGCAAGCAAATTCGTTACTACAACGCAGGCACTTGTGATGCCAAAACTACAGAGAGCTCTGCCGAGCAAGAAAATTGACATGGACATCAATAAAGACTGGATGGGCTGCGAGCTAGCGGACCCACACTTCAACGAGCCCAGCAGAATCGATGTAGTCATCGGTGTTGATTTGCTTCCCTTAATAATGTTGGGAAACGTTAAAAAAGTCAACGAAACTCTGGGACAGAAAACTGAACTTGGATGGATTGTTTCTGGCAACATAGCTAGATCATCAAACAACAAAGTGATCAGCGCAACAACAACGATATGCCTGGATGACCTCGAACGCTTCTGGGAGCTTGAAAGTAACTCAAGCGATTCGGAAGAAAATAATGATTGCGAGAAAAGATTCCAGGAAACAACCACAAGGGATGAAGAAGGCCGGCTAGTGGTGTCCATACCATTCAAAAAAGACCACGAGTTAGGGAACTCGCGCAAGCAAGCTATGGCCCGACTAATACAAATGGAGAAAAAATTCAAAAAGCATCCACAAATATTCACTGAATATAAGGACTTCATGGAGCAATACCTGAAGCTAGGTCACATGGAACCTGTGGACACAATTCGCAAAGGCAAATACTATATGCCACATCAAGCTGTAATCAGACCAAACAGCCTTACTACTAAGTTAAGAGTAGTGTTCGACGCTTCAGCAAAAACCACTAATGGATTTAGTCTAAATGATGTGATGCTAGTCGGCCCCAAAATACAAAAGGATATCTTCGATATTTTAATCAAATGGCGACAATGGAAGTATGTGATGACAGCCGACATTGAGAAAATGTACCGCCCGATTAAGGTCGCCAAAGCTGATCAGGAATATCAGTACATCCTCTGGAGAGATGACCCAAAAATGCCAATAAAGGAATACAAGTTAACTACAGTGGCATACGGGACATCGGCCGCACCATTCTTAGCTGTTCGCTGTCTTCAAGAATTAGCAAACCAGCACTGCCAAGGAGACAATCAGCTAATGAGAACAATAAAAGAAGATTTCTACATGGATGACCTCATTACTGGTGGCGACTCGATAAAGGACTGCATCAACACTCAAACAGCACTCTTGAGTATCATGGAAAAGGCAGGCATGCATCTAAGAAAATGGGTGTCAAATGAGGACACAATCATTGCTGGAATTGAAGATGGTGACTCAACTGAAAAAATAATTATAAACAAGGACGAGTCAGTCAAAACCCTTGGGCTACAACGGGATCCCAAAAAGGATGTATTCACATTTGTGGTTGATTGCCCAAAATTGGAGCGCATTACCAAACGCCTAATCTTGTCTCAATTGGCAAGAATCTTCGATCCACTGGGATGGCTTACACCAGTTACGCTACAGGGAAAATGCTTCATACAAGAGCTGTGGAAACTACCATTAACGTGGGACGAACAACTGGAACCTAGTCTCGTTAATCATTGGCAAGAGTACGCAAGGGCATTGCCAGAGCTAACCAGGATCTATATACCACGCTGGTCTGGAAAATCGAGCACAGATCCAACAGAGCTACATGGATTTTGTGACGCATCAGAAAAAGCCTATGCAGCGGTGGTGTATACAAAAGTCGGAGATAGAATCACTTTGCTAGCCGCGAAAAGCAAAGTGAACCCAATAAAAAACAAGAAGACAATTCCCAAATTAGAGCTATGTGCAGCTCATATACTATGCAAACTACTAGCAAAAATTCAAGAAATAGTAGGAGATCATAGCAAAACGATAGCATGGAGTGATTCACAAATTACTCTAGCTTGGATAAAGAACAAGCGTAGCAAAGATAAATTCGTCAAAACCAGAGTAGACGAAATAAACAAAAAACTGCCTCACGTCGAATGGAGATACGTGAAATCGGCAGACAACCCAGCAGATGTCGCCTCAAGAGGAATCGCCCCGGAACACTTAGCAGCGTGCGACATATGGTGGAAAGGGCCTGAGTGGTTGACAAAACAACCACATCAGTGGCCACAATTTGAAGAACCAGAAGCTGTTATAGTAGCAACTATTATAACAAAGGAAAACTACCTGAGCCCACTATTAACAAAGTTCTCGTCAATAAACAAGTTAACAAGTGTGATGGCCTACATATTACGCTTTATTGCTAAATCAAGGAGGAAGAAGCATCAGCCGACATACCTAACCGTCGAAGAACTAAAGCAAGCCAAAACACTCGTCGTAAAATTGCAACAACAACTGGATTTTGGACAAGAGATAAACTTACTTAAAGCAGGAAAACCTCTGGAAGCTAAGAGTAAATTACAAGCGCTCAACCCGTTTCTGGATGCTAATGGAGTCTTGCGTGTGGGAGGCCGTCTCCAAAGTGCGTTGGTGCCATATAATGTGAAACACCCAATTATAGTTGGAAAATCACATCTTTCTTGGCTAATTATAAACAACGCACATAAAGAAACCCTACATGGCGGGCTGAAGCTAATGAGAAACCTTATCCAAAGAGAATTCTGGATTGTCGGCTTACGGAACACGCTTAAGAAATACTTACGCGAATGCGTTACCTGCGTCAGGTACAGACAACAAATGGCCAGTCAGTTAATGGGAAACTTACCAGTGTATCGAGTAACAGGCGATTACCCGTTCCAAAACACTGGTATTGATTACGCTGGACCTTTCCAAATTAGATGTTCCAAAGGAAGAGGCCAAAAGTCATACAAGGGGTACATATGTCTATTTGTATGCATGGCCACAAAGGCTCTACATCTGGAAGCGGTCAGTGACTTATCATCAGATAAGTTCTTAGAAGCGCTACACCGATTTTTTGCAAGACGAGGCAAAAGCGAGAACTTGTATTCGGACAACGGCACTAATTTCGTAGGTGCCGCTAGAATATTAGACAAGGATCTGGTCGCCGCTATAAAAGGAAATAGCAGTATCGCACCAGTACTGGAACGAGAAGGCATCAAATGGCACTTCATCCCGCCGGCAAGCCCCCACATGGGAGGAATATGGGAAGCCGGAATAAAATCAGTGAAACATCACCTTAAGCGAGTCATCGGCGATAACAGCTTAACGTTTGAGGAGTTTTCGACACTGCTATGCCAAATTGAAGCAGTACTAAACTCACGACCCCTGGTTGCCTTAAATAATGACACAGAGGGAGACGACATATTGACACCCGGTCATTTTATTGTTGGACGACCATTGATTGGAGCTCCTGAACACTTTGACGAGCATCGGAAAATTGGATCTCTGGATAGATGGAGACACATGCAACGAATCAGAGCAGAATTCTGGAGGAAATGGAAAGAGGAATACTTGGCGTCATTGCAACAGCGAACCAAATGGCGACAATCAAATGTAAACCTCACAGAAGGCCAACTAGTTCTATTAAAACAAGAGAACACGCACCCCGCCAGATGGCCCATGGGAAAAATTACAAAGACTACTAAAGGACAAGATGATAAAGTCCGAGTAGTCACAATAAAAACAAACATGGGTGAAGTCAAAAGATCAGTAAATAAGATCTGTTTGCTACCCACTAATGAAAAGGACAAGCAAGACGACTCTCCAAAAGATCGAAGAAAAACACGATCAGCAAAGTTTCCTACTGGAAAATCGACAATTTTAAGTTTGCTAATGGTGTTGCAGGTAGCAAGTACTACAATCATACCTGCTACAAACATAACCTCCAAATTCAAAGTTCAAGATATGGATCCACAAACGGCAATGCCAATGGATAAGCTTGGAAAAGTGGAAGTCGTCTCTTCAAGCTGGCAGATGCTGTTCTACTACGACATGCAAGCTTATTTCGAAGTGCTAAAACAAGCAGATGAGCTCATGAGCAAAACAAACGTCATTTGCGAAAAATTGGGCGATTTCAACGAATACTGCACAACAGTGAGCAGTACAATAATGTAAAAAATTAAAAACATTAGAGAAAAAAATAAAATTATCACCCAAACGGCCAACAGATCGAGACGGTTCATAATGTTTTTCGATATTGGCACTGCAAACAGACTGGAAGAAAACATGCAGACAATAATCAAAAACGAAAAGCGACTAAGTGATTATGTCAGCAACCAAACATCCATAATTAATGCAACATCTAACCTTATACAAACCACTACAGAGGAAGTAAATAAAAACTTTGAAAAGGTTACAAAGGAGATAAATAAAATGGCAAGCACTATAAAAGATAACTTTTTCGTCTACAAAGAGTCCACAAAGTTCTTTATGTTAATCAACCAAGTGAGAAGCTGGATTGAGGAAACCGAGGATCTCCAGTCAGCAGTAATTGCCCTGGTGACGGATATTAACCAAGGAAAAGTACACCCGTCCCTGGTCGAACCAAATAAGATGTTAGCTGAACTCAACAAGATCCAACAGAAACTGCAGAGGAATCAACTTCTTCCTGGCGAAAATTCTCCGAAAAGGCTTCAGTTAGTATACAAACTAATGAAGGCGCAAGCAATATTTAAGGACAACGTGCTAATCATAGACGCAAGGCTACCAATATACATAAACCAGCATGCCACTCTCTTCGAAGCAATACCAATACCACTCGTACTGAAAGGAAGAAAAGTTATTCCGAAGACTAAAACGAAATTCCTTATCTTCAATACTGAGATAAACGCATACCACTCAATGACTGAAATGGAAGTAAGTCATTGCCGGCATGAAGACGAGATCACATACCTGTGCGAAGGAAGTTGGGCATGGGAAGATGCAGATGACGAAAGTTGTGAAATATCTCCAATAAAACCGAGCAACAAGCAGCCGTGCAAGATGATGGAATACGAAGAAGACACGTTCGTCAAAAAACTCAATGGAAAAAACCGATGGCTGTTCAAAGTATTTGAGGAAAAGTCAGCCCACATTATATGCGGAAACTACGAGGAGATAGTACATCTACAAAGCCAGGGCATAATCGAGCTATATGCTGGATGCTCAGCCAGAATAGGTAAAATTAACATCATTACTCCGCAGGATCTAGTATCTACAAATACTGCGAGGTACTCTCCACTTTTCCTCAAAATAATCAACCAGAACGTCACATGGGATCCAACACCACTTCAACACATTGTCGTAAATAACTCAGTGGAGCTACAACGAGTTCAACAAAGCATAAAGGATCTGCACCGGCAAAAAGTACATATTGAGGATCTGGTCTTCCACACAATGAATGGACATATTTCGTTGGGACTAGTAATAATTATAGTATCTTTACTTGTCTGGTATCTAATCAAGAAAAGAAACCAGAGACAGCAATTGTTAGCTATTGCCTTTTCTGGCCCCCCGCAGAATGTTCAGGAACATGCATAGAAATATGATAAGTATGGGAACATACGCGCTATGCACTCGACGACTGGCATAAAATAGATAACATATGTTTCAAGTGTGAGCTGTCAAACTGTCCATTAAATATGACCCTGACCCTTAGCGATAAGAATATGTAAGAGACGAGCGCTGAGCCTTACAACCTCAGCGATAGGATAAGAATAGCTAATAGACCAACGCGGAGCCTTACAAACTCTGCGATAAGATAAGAATATGTAATAGACCAATGCTGAGCCTTACACACTCAGCAATAGACGCACTAGATTTAAGGGTTGAAAATATGCATGAGTCTGGGTATATATAAACCCAGGCTCAGAAGAATAAAATCAATACGAAACTAAACACCAACATAGTCAAGTGTATTCATTCAACTGTTCTCTGTCATTTACGAATCTGGACTGAATATACTGTACAAAAATGAAAAGCTTATATCTCTAACCGAAGCCAGCTTGATCGTCGGCAAAATGCCGACGCATCGAAATTTGATGTTGCAACTTGTACTGTTGTTTATAAGAAGTCATCACATTGTAGCCACAATGTAAAGTTGTTGACTTCTATTGGGAACGGAACTGCTGGCCGACATCGCCCACACGATAGCCAAGTGCCGGCTCAGCGAAAAGGCGGGGCGGCTTCTGGTGTGACATCTCGAGGGGAGCAGAGATGGTAACTCGCGCCTTTGCAATTCGAACCCAAAATCGTTCACATATTCTAAGTTGTGGTAGGCACACGCAAATGTCCACCTCCCATTCATACAAACAAAGCATACACACACGCACACACACAAAGACAGGCACACAGGCATACAAATGCTTCGACAAGTGATATCCCATAATTGTGAGCATCGCTTCCCATGCGTACACACAATCAAACATATATATGTATGCATGTGTGCAGTTCACAAGATCTATGCTAATTCGGGACTTTAAAATTGCTACAGGCAGCTAGAGCTTCAAACACACGCATACAAATGCTCACACATGTAGCAAGGGGTTGTAGTGTGTGTGTGCGCGGTCGTCGCGAAAACATTTTCAATATGCGCACCAACGCTTTCATACCCTTCCCAAAAATTATCATGAAAAAGCTAACATTTTGCATGAGCATGGCAAACGGCTTAAAAAGTTCGGTATAGTCTTCACACAGAAGGGAAGACATGGGTTCCTGCTGCGGCCGAGCGCATGAAGATAAATGATTTTGTGTTCCCATATTTTCGTAGCCTGACCCTAAAAGTGAAGAGCCGAGCAACTACGAAGTGGTCTGGGAACTAATGCTCCAGAAACAGTGTGTAAAACGCTTTACACTACGTGTCCGGTCTATGTGTTCTCTGGTTAGTGATGCTATGAAACTTTTGAAAATGCTATTAGCTATAAATCTAGCTATTTTACAACAGAATTCATACATTACATAATTTTCACAAAACCATTATACCCTGACTTCCGAGTTTCAATGAGTTCAGGTAAGAGTAAGAGTGCTCTAGTCGAGACTGCTCGACTAGGAAATACCCTGAACCCTCCAAGCTGATATTCTAATCATTCCGCACTTCTTTTATGCACACATGCATCCACACGCACGCATAAGCCCGCGCTCTGCTAACTGCGCAGTAAGCAGTGACTGCGCTTGGGTTGCGCTGGAGTGTGGGCAACATTATGAGATTTTATTTGTTGAATAATTTCTTTTGTAGACGTACGATCTTAATAAAACATTTAGAATGTAATCATAAAGTTAAATGTGTGTACATTCCAAAGCACAAGTCTCTAGTACTTGATACACGTTCTTTACGAATGTGTGTATATATCTATGTGTATCTACCTATCTGAAAAAACAATACAAATTTATCGATTATCCTCGATAAAAAGATATCGAATGAGTTATCGAAAAAATATGATAAACTTGTACTGCGTATGGTATACACGAGTCTACATACAAAATTTCAGGTCTCTAGCTATTATAACTTCTGTGATCCTTTTGCTCATACGCACGGACGGACGGAAAGACGGACAGGGCTAAATCGACCCAGCTCATCGCCCTGATCAAGAATATATATACTTTATGGGGTCTGCCACGCCTCCTTCTGCCTGTTTTTTCTAAAAAGTATATATGAGTCTACGTTTAAAATTTGGAGACTCTAGCTCAAAAGATGTAGGAGATATAATTTAATAATTGACATTCGATAAGGTTTTTCATCGATAAAAAGAAATCGGACAAGTTATCGAAATTATGTGATAAACTCGATATGCGCGTGCTATATACGGACATTTAAAAAAAAAGTTGAAGTCTCTAGCTATTGTATCTTCGGAAATCGACGCGTTCAAACATACGGACAGACGGACGGACAGACAGACAGGGACAGGGCTAAATCAACTTATCTCGTCGCCCTGATCAAGAATATATATACTTTGTGGGGTCTGCCACGCCTCCTTCTGCCTGTTACATACATTTTAACAAAACCATTATACCCTGATTTCCCATATTCAATGGGTTCAGGGTATAACAAGTAAGAAAGCTCTAGTCGAGACTGCTCGACTAG
Source organism: Drosophila aldrichi (assembly GCA_035045965.1). Classification (NCBI taxonomy): domain Eukaryota; kingdom Metazoa; phylum Arthropoda; class Insecta; order Diptera; family Drosophilidae; genus Drosophila; species Drosophila aldrichi. Next base: position 62,549 of record JAWNOM010000374.1, on the reverse strand, counting down.
GAAATCCCCTGAACCCTTCCTTTTGCTTACAAAAGAAACACACACACACACGCACACACATACATAGGCACATATAGGCACGCACGCATAAACACGCATGGGCTGCCGTGTGGGCTTCTCATGGAAACTTAATTGTTTAATAACTTTTTTTGTGGACGTACGTTCTTCATGAAACTTTAAGATTATGATTATATCATTACTATGCGTGTATATGCCGAAACTCAAGTCTCTAGTATTTGAAATACGCCTTTTACAAAAGTGATGGTGAGGGGGTGGATATAGTGGCGGGGGGGGGGGGGGGTGAATTATAACAAAAACCGAAATTCTATAAAGTACATATGAGTCTACATTTAAAATTTGGACTCTAGCTCAAAAGATGTAGGAGATATAATTTTATAACTGGCTTTCGATAAGGTTTTTCATCGATAAAAAAATAATCGGACGAGTTATCGAAATTATATGATAAACTCGATATGCGCGTGCTATATACGGACATTTTAAAAAAAAGTTGAAGTCTCTAGCTATTGTATCTTCGGAAATCGACGCGTTCAAACATACGGACAGACGGACAGACGGACGGACGGACGGACAGACAGACGGACATGGCTAAATCAACTTATCTCGTCGCCCTGATCAAGAATATATATACTTTGTGGGGTCTGCCACGCCTCCTTCTCCCTGTTACATACTTTTAACAAAACCATTATACCCTGATTTCCCATTTTCAATGGGTTCCGGGTATAAAAATCAGGTTCATTAACTCTAACAGCTGTTACAGTGCTTATCATAATTATAACCCACCTAGCAACTTCAACTTTGAGCGAGTTTTAACAACATTTTTAAGGGATTTCCAAAACAAATTTTTGTTGTACTTTGTTGACAGACAGTTTCAATGGATTTTCCCGCAATTTGTGTTCAATTCATAGAAAACTAAGAAAGAACCGTTAACTTTTGCTGTGTGCTAGCATTTTTGCATGCATTTTGGTGTATCATAATTATAGCCCACTGTCGCAAATTTGGGGTTTTTAAGTGCGGAGCAGACTTTTCGATTTACAGACATTGTAATTAAGTAAATTTAGATGGTTTTTAAGAGATGCCGTTTGGAAAACAATTATCTGATTAGGAAAAGGGCCGTATTTTTTCACTTTTCGAGTCAGGAGAGTCTATTTCGAGTATTTCACGAATTTTTAAAAAAACGTTGACGGGTAATTGAAATTTTTTTTGATAATCCCGAAGAATAAGGATCAAGAAAACGTACTGGGCGAAATCCATTACGAATTTCGTGCGATAAGCGCAAAATTATTAACAAAGCCAGCAACAGCTCAACCGCTTGTAGAGGTTTGGCCTTAGATGTGGGCGGATCTGTGTCATCGATGACTATTTGGCGAGTACTGAAGAACTCAGAAATCATAAAGAGGTCCAAACTGACCAAAACACCCATGTTGCTAAGTCGCCACAAGGTTGCTCGACTTGATTTTGCCGAAAGACATACTGCAACCGATTGGACATACGTGCGTTTGAATCATCCTCTTTTGGCTTACAGTGTATTTATAAATTTTTACCCTAACAGGCCATATTTTCTGATGAGAAGAAGTTTAATATAGATGGTCCTGATGGGTTCAATTCATATTGGCATGATTTGAGAAAGGATCCTATGTTTTTTTCAAGGAGAAACTTTGTAGGTGGCTCCGTCATGATTTGGGAAGCATTTTGTTCATTTGGAACCTTGGAATTGAACTTTGTAACAAGCCGAATGAACAGTGAAGTGTATATTCAGACTCTGGATAGTAGTCTCATTCCATATTTAAGGGAATTCCGTGAGAAACCAATGGTTTTCCAACAGGATAATGCCGGAATACATGTGGTAGACGAACAAAGGAGTATTTGGAGGAATGCCATGTCCTGGACTGTTGATGTCCTGGACTGGCCAGCATGTTCTCTAGATCTCAACTCAATAGAAAATGTCTGGGGTAATCTTGCAAGACGGTTTAGTGCCAAAAATCGCCAATTTGCGACAGTTGGAGATCTTAAAACGCAAATTCTAACTGAAGGGCAAAGTCGCCAAAAGGACCTTTTATTAAATTTAGTGGCTCCAATGGGGAAGCGAATTTTTGAGTTAACTAAGGTAAATGGAGGCTGGACTAAATATTAACATTCGTTTTTCCATCAATCCGCAACGATTTCAGATTTTATTGACCAAAAATTGAAAATGGGCTATAATTTTGATACAGCAAATAGGTGCTGTTTTTCTTAGTTTTTACTTATTTTTAAGAAATCATTATTAAATCGTTAATTTTAAGTGAAAAAGTTATTTGTCATTCATAATCGATATATTGAACTACTCATTTTAAAAGATTTTGAGGGAATATGTCATTTGGGAAAAATTTTCAGCCAATTCGCTTCAGTGGATTATAAGTGGGCTATAATTATGATAAGCACTGTAGTAGTGCTGGAAATTGCATCGGGCAATCAGCTGCTCACTAACGTTGGTGAGCTGCTAAGCCTTAGCAAAGACAGCAACCTAGCTGCTGGAGTGAAGTAGCAGTTATTAAAAGTAGTGCATACTTTCGGGCTCTCGCTGTAGTCAAGTCGTGTTTAAGTTACTGCGGGTTGTAAACTCAGATTATATTAGTAGCCATTGCACAGTGGGCGAAACGGCTGATTTAGCGGCGATTAATTAATAACTTCTGCAAAAATGATGCTATTTTTGTATGGATACTTTTGTTTTGTAGATAAATTATATACACATCAGAATTAATGTAAAAAAAATTTTTTCATTAAGTGAAAATATTTAAAAAAAATTTTTTTTAAGATAGTGTAAGCCCGTTCTATTCGATGTCTGGTCATATTCGCTCAATTTTAAGGAATTTCAATACATTTTTAATACTTCTTTTTATTTGCTATTACTTTAGAAATATATATACAAACCATCAACAAAAATTCAAATAAATAAGACAGCAATAACATTTTTTAAAAAGTTATGGAAAGTGTCTTTTCTCGCTAATGCGAGCATGTTTTGCAGAGTATGGTTCAATCGAGCAAATATGTTTTTTTTTTTTTTTTTTTTTTTATATATGTATGTTTTTTTGTTTTTTATTTTTTTTCTTAAAGCATACATATACTTCATCAATCCATATATCGTAAATAGTACCGACTTCAACAATTTTATTTATTTATTTTTTTTTTTTTGCTTAATGTTTTTTAAATTTATTCATCGGATATTGTGCAATCCGATTACTCAACTTGTTCGTCCCTATTTAAAATATCTGTAAACTGATCTTGTTTAGAAAAGGATACTGTAGATTTTGCTAACACTATAATAAATGAGTCCGATGAATTAAGTGTGTGCGCCAAGTCTTTCATGTGTTATTGCGAGAATTCTTTTTTTTTGGTTTTATCTCCATTTGCATGTCATATTTGTAAAGCAATTTTTTATTTTATTATCAATTTTAGCGCATTGCCTATCGTTATATTTATTTTTATCAATCATATTTGTGTATATGTATGTTTCTACAGCAAAAGTTTTTTTTAAGCATCAGTCCCCATAAGCCGTAAACAAAAATTCTCGTTTTGACACTGAAATTGTTGCTAAAAAAAAATATTTCTAAAATAATATGCAGGTATATGCAGCTCAATGTACACGATTTCACTTCGTAATACACAGACTTATTTTTAAAAAATACATTGATACCGAATCCAGTCGAAGCTTAAAAGTTCTACTCTACTAAAATTCAGTTATTAGCAAATGCTAAGACAAATTCAAGTGCTAATTAAAAAATTACGTTTTGGGACGAAACACAATCACAGGTCGCAAACATTTATTTTGTTAGTAACTACATACCTTTTTATTCAGTTGACAGCAAAAAGTTCAATTGAAAACAATAAAACCAATTTTTGTTGAATTTTTTTCGATTCAATCTGAATTGCCGGGAAAGCTGAATGTAACAGCCAATGAAATATATGTTGTCTTCTAAGCTTCACAACCGTGCTAATATTGAGAGAAAATCGAAGCGAATTATGTTTTTGGTCTATTGAATATGTTAGTAATCGATTACAAAAAAGAAATTGGCAACTAGATTTACATTAAATTTGAATTAATCGGAGCTAAATCAGCCGTTTCGCCCACTGTGCATTGCCCACTATAGGCTTCACGCCGTGGTAGTCGGAGCAGAAATGGATGCCATGATGGAGGACGAGCTGCAAGCTTTTGCGCGTCGTTCTTCGTTGCAGCGATCGCCGCAGCAACAACAGAGGGCGTTGGCGCCCTCTCAGTGGCTGAGTGCCAGGCATCCAAGTCACTAAAGAAGCGTTAGCTCAAATAGGAGCTACACTAGAGGGTTTGTCTGCCTTATTTGGGGGTCAGCGGCATATAAATGCCTTAATGAGAGAGGAGCTGGCTAGGCTGGTCAGCCTTCACAAGACGGCCGAAGCGTTCTGCAACCGTTCGGTTAAAAACCGCATATGAGCAGCGACGTTCAAGGCATTAGGAAGACAGCTAAGGGGGACCTTTTATTGCAACTGAGTAGGAAGCCGGAGCATAGCGCTGAGGCTCTGCACGAAGCTGTAGGCAAGGCCTTGGGAGACCGAGCGGTAGTTAAAACACTTACCGAATCGGCTCAAGTTGAGATTCGCGATCTAGATGAGTTAGCGACCAAAGAGGAGATCTTGGAGGCAATTAGCGTGGAGTTGTAGGATAGCTCACTCCCCATTGAGGCTATCAAATCGCTTCGGCCAGCTTTTGGTGGACAGCAAAGAGCTACGGTTGCTCTTCCAATTGGGAAAGCTAAAACTCTGCTCGAGCTCTCCAAAATTAGAATAGGATGGGTAGTTTGCTGTATCCGAGCCGTGGAGCAGCCTAAACGCTGTTTCAAGTGCCTCGATTACGGTCATATGGCAGCAAACTGCGGCAGCGTCTTTGACTTAAAGGGCGCCTGTTTCAGGTGTGGAGAGATGGGTCACAGTGCCAAAGCATGCACCAAGCCACCAAAATGTCGCCTCTGCATCCGCAAAGGTGAAAAGCAGACGGACCATTCAGCAGGCAGCTTCAAGTGTCCATCTTACCGTAAAGCTTCTCGTAAAATGAAATGTTAAGGTTCTTGCAGCTTATCTTAAATCATTGTGTTGCTGCCCAAGATCTTCTAGAGCAGACCATTAGTTAAAAATGTATAGATGTAGCTTTTCTCAGTGAGCCTCACCACTGTAGAACCAGCTGCCCTAGGACAAGGTCAACAGACGTTAATGGCAAAGCTGCGTTGTGGGTATGCGGCAACTCAACGAACGTACTTTCGAATGTTAAGTCATTCAATGGGTTCGTACGTGGCCGATATGGCAGCTTATGGCTTTACAGTTGCTATCTGGCCCCCAGCATGCAGCTCAGTGAATTCACGACGGTGCTCGACGAGCTTGCCGAGGATGCTAGGGGTCGGAAGGCCATTATAGCTGGAGATTTTAACTTCTGGGCGCTAGAATGGGGTAGCCCCACAACAAATGCCAGAGGTCGTATCCTACTGGAGATCTTCGCGACACTAGATGTTGCACTGCTCAACACTGGCCATGAGTACACCTTCAGTCGGGCGGGATACGGGTCTGTTATCGACATTACTTTTGTCACTTCATCCCTCTTTCGGGGAGCAACATGGAGCCATTGCGATAGCTATACAGGCAGCGATCATACGGCACTTCTGTTCACAATAGGTGAGCCACCTGCCATGGCGTCAACCTTGTGGAGGGAGTCGTATCGGCTAGATACTTTTGATCCCGCGAACTTTTCAGAGGCCATTCAGTCTCTGGGTACAATTGGTAATGCTGAGGCCAGAGCATGCCAAATGGGAGCCCAAATACAGAGTGCCTGCAGTAGCAGCATGTTACGCCGCAAGCAGTTCACGCGACAACTTGAGCCTACGTATTGGTGGAATACGCAAATAGGTGACATTCGTCGCAAATGCATCCAGGCGAGAAGAAGCTACCAACGGGCTCGCGGTAGGTCAACGTTTTTTGAGAAACAGTTAGCTTACCAGGCAGCTAGAAGACAGGCCATTCGAGCAAGCAAAAGAGAATGTTTTTTACAGTTGTGCGACTCAGCCGAATATGACCCTTGGGGCAGGGCATATAAGATAGTAGTTAAAAGACTATACGCAGGTAGACAGGTGCAGCCTACGGATCGTCTGGAGCCTTAATCGATTCTGGAAACACTCTTTCCAGAAAGTTTAAGCTCCATTCACGCCCCTGAGTCCGAGTCTGCTGATCAGGGCTCAACGAGCACTGAAATTGTTTTAGTTACAGAGGACGAAATATCAGTAACTCTCCGAGGTCTTAGAACCAACACAGCTCCATTGCCGGACGGGATCCCAAATCGTGCGCTAAAGCTAGCCCTCGCCTTGCACCCAAGTACGTTCGCCGAATTATTTAACGAATGCCTAAATATCTAAAAGAGATAATAAAGAGCTACTTCAGAGGAAGAACACTGGTATACAACACGAGTGAGGGTCCCCAAACTCATACAGTGTCAGCTGGAGTACCCCAAGGCTCAGTGCTGGGGCCTCTCCTATGGAACATCATGTAGGACGGCGTACTGCGCTTGGAACGACCAGCAGGCGCCCACACCATTGGCTTTGCTGATGATGTAGCTGTCGTAGCCATAGGAAAGGAGCTCAAAGATACAGAGGATATGTGCAGCGAAAGTATCAATCGCATACGAAGCTGGTTGACAGGAGCTGGGCTCGAGCTAGCGGCACACAAGACCGAAGTTGTCCTAGTCAGCAGTCGCAAAAGAGTGGAAACTGCCAATATAAAGATCGGCAGCGTCACCATTGCGTCAAAGAGGGCGATAAAATATCTTGGTGTCATGATAGACACAAGATTAACTTTCCGCGAGCACTTAGAATATGTGCATAAAAAGGCAGCTGATTCTTGTAGAGCTCTCTCGAGAATCATGCTTAACACGCGGGGACCTAAACAGCAACGACGTCTCCTCTTAATGAGCGTCATTAGGTCTGTCAACCTCTATGCTGCGCCAATATGGGCAAGAGCGATGGCAACGCCGAGCTACAGCCGGGGCATTTGCGCGATCTACAGGCTGAGCGCAATCAGAGTCAGCTGCGCTTTCAGAACTATCTCCGATGACGCGGCGCTCGTCATAGCCGGTATGGTGCCACTGGAGTACTTGGTCGCCGAAGCCGTGGAGCGGAATTTGCAAGCGCCTGCGCGACTCAACGCTATCAGGGCGAACAGCATCGCACGATGGCAAAGAAAGTGGAATAGCTCAGCTAAAGGGCGGTGGACGCACAAGCTCATCCCGGAGCTTGAACCATGGGTTAACCGCAAACACGGCGAGGTTAACTTCCACCTTACGCAGATCCTCTCGGGACATGGATGCTTTCGGAGCTATTTGAAGCGCTTTGGCCACGAGGAATCTGACGAGTGCCCCTGGTGCGAGCGAGGGCATGTGGAAGACGCCAACCACATTCTTTTCGAATGTGGACGGTTCCTGGAGGAGAGGCGTCGCACAGTGGGGCCTTTGCTCATTTTGCGTTGCGAAAATCATAACTTTGGAGCCAAGCAATATATTCAAAAAATTTAAAAATTTAAAAAGCATTCGGCAGAGAATTCTTCAATCTTTAAAATGAATCTAAGCACAAGGCAAATTAATTACAGTAAGTATGATTACTTAAACAAAAAAAAACAATACAAAATTGGAAAAAAAAATTTTTTTTTTTTTTGCCAAAAAACCCAAACCCTTTGATTTGCCGTCGGCATTTCTAACTACTGCATGCAGCTGCATGCAAATTTGACCTTTTTTAGTATATTTTGTGCGTTTTTATGCCGATTTTGGGTTAGTTTTTTGCTAAAAAAAAAAAAAGTTGCAAATTCTTGCAGCCAATTTTTTATGAATCTTGTAGATTATATATTTCTTAACAAGTGTGTATAAACCGAAGTTCGGAAATCGCCGGCAATCGAATATATTTAATCCACTTTAGGTAAAAAAAAGGGCAAAATTTGGACGTTACCTAGAATGAATGTATCTCGTAAACTAATAAACAGAATGACATAATTTTTCTTTTATTTTGTTGGGAATAAACCAATCTTTCCAGAGAGAGTTCTCAGTGAGAGTTAACAGACGTGTTTAATTTTGTGCTCTGCAATTATTATTGTTTTCTTAGTTATATGGTAATGTTAAATTTCACATAATTGCGCTTCGGTTGAATATTGCAAATATCTATATTTCCTGTGCAAGGTTTGATCCGTGGTTCGCTGTGTTTTTAATAATTTGCCTTTTTATTTTGTGAAGTTTGTGTGCAGCGTCGGTTCATTAGTTTCATTATCTGCATTTTTGCTTTAGTGTTTCTATTTGTTGGCGCTCTCCCCAGTTCACTCTTTCTAAGTTTGTTAGTGTTGTGTGTGCATAATTTGCTCTCACTATCTACTGTTGTTGTATTTGCCTCTCTCGAATTTTTGATTTTCGTGTTGTGCAAGTATTACTCTCTCGCTGTGTACTTTTGATCTGCTCTTTAACGGCTGTTTTTGTTGTTGACTCGCTCTCTCAACATATATTTTCGTTGCGTTCTGTAACGACTGTTTTGTTGTTGGACTCGCTCTCGACACATTTATACCTCTCTTTGTTTTTTTCATTTGTGTTTACATTCAGTAATTTGTGTTTGATCCCAATTGCCAATATGAGTTGCTGCAAAAAAGCTTGCAGTTACAAGCAGGCAGTTGATTCTGCTCAACCGCAATTTATTAATTGCTGGTTGTGTGATAATATGATGCATACTAAGTGTGCAGGTCTTACTGGGCGTGAGTATGACAAGATTATGTCCACTATTAAAGCTGGTAGTGGAGGCGTACGCTGGTCTTGTCCGACTTGCTTGGAAAAACAGATCAACTTTTCTAAAATGTATAGTGCTGTGAGGGCACAATTTTTGAAACTGAAGAAGATTTCTATGCAGTTGACCAGTGATATGGCTGCTGCTGAAGAAATATTAAATCAGTACGGCCTTGAAAATCCTCTCTCTCAATTGGATACTCCTTTGTTGTCGGTAACTCCTTCTATATTAGTACCGTCACCTAATTCGCTTGCTCCTCCCTCACCTTGCGCCTCTGTTTTGTCATCGGCTCCTAATTCACTTGATCCTCCTTCACCTGGTCCCTTATCTGTTTCTCATGTTGATGTTTCTATTCAAACCCAAGCCCCTGTTCCAAATTTGGATACTACTTCTATTGTTGCTCAAACAAAGAGTGATAATAAATCGGCCACTCCGGGCATCACCTTATCTGTTGTCTCTCCTCGAAAGCAAGTATTTTTATCTAGGCTTTCATCTGATACTACATGTGAGGCAGTATCTGCTTTTATTTCTAGCAAGATATCAGCCAATGTTTTTATATCGAAGTTTAGTTTCGCAACTCCGCGAGAAATTGCTTCTTTTAAGATTAATGTGCCGATGGAATATTTTACAACCATATGTGACCCTAAATTCTGGCCACCTCACGTAGTCGTGCATGAATTCAAACCTAAGAATCGCAACAAATTAACTCCTGTTTCCTTGAATCCTCCTTCGGTGCAATCAACATCAAACATTACACCAAAAAACTAAATGGTTTACAAAATGTTCATAATAGCGAGATCCTTTCAAGTAATTTCACTATTTATAGACTTGACCGTGCTATGCGTAGAGGGGGTGGGGTGTTAATTGCTGTTAAATCCTGTATTCTCTCCGAAGGGTTTAGCTTTTCGTCCCTTCATGATGCAGAGATTATAGGTGTTAAATTAACTCTCCCATCGTGCTCCTTATTTATCACTTGCTCTTACATCCCTCCATCGTCTGATATACAAGTTTATGTTCAACATATAACTTGTATTAAAGAAATTTATGATCATGTAAATGATAAAGACTTGCTTCTGGTTTTGGGTGATTTTAATATTCCCAACACTTCTTGGTCATCAATTTTTAATACAAATTACTTTATTCCGACTATCGATCACTATCTCTTTGATGAATTGTTTAACTTGTCTATGTTAACTCTATTTCAAACCATCTAAATCGCACTCTAGATCTTGTGTTTGTTAATAATGATTCGCTCATAAATGTCGCGAGATCAACTCCTTTCTGCTTACCAGAGGATACACATCATCCCACTTTAGAGGTTTTATTCAGTGTTGATAATCCTCCCACTAATACTCCAATGCCTTCTAAGCTTAGTCGCTGTTATCGTAAATGCAATTTTGTTCTGCTTAATGAATTAATTAATTCAACAGACTGGTCTATTTTATATGAGTCGGTTGATATTAATTTGGCAGCATCGTTCTTTTATTCTACCTTAAACTCTATTCTGGATGTTTGTGTCCCTCTCTGCCGCATTTCGCCAGTTTCAAATAAGCCACCTTGGTTTACCAAAACACTTTCGAACTTAAGAAACATTAAAACCAAATGTTTCAGAAATTATAAAAAATCTGGTTCAAGTGTTGACTGGTCCAAATATTCCATTGCCAAGTCAAATTTCAATCTTTTGAATTCTAGTTGTTATGAGAATTATCTTATACGTTGCAAACGTCAGTTTGCTCGAGATCCTAAGCAATTTTACTCATTTGTTAATTCGAAGCGTAAATCTTCTGGTTTGCCATCCTCATTTGTCCTTGGTGGTGTAAAAACTTGCAATGACCAGGATTCCTCTGATCTATTTGCTGATTTTTTTCAATCCACTTATTCTTCTTGTGATCTCAACAGCAACTCCTATCCATATTCACTTCCTGAATTTGGGTCTATAAATGCTCCTAAAGTTACTGCAGCCTCTCTGGCTGCAGCCATTAGGACATTGAAATCATCTTTCTCTCCTGGTGCAGATAATATTCCTAGTTGTGTGATTAAAGAGTGCAGTGTTTCTCTTCAGTCACATCTACTAAAATTGTTTAACTTGTCCTTGGATACTTCTGTGTTCCCGTCAATTTGGAAAGATTCTTTTATCATTCCCTTATATAAAAAAGGTGGAAGATCTGATATTTCCAATTATAGAGGCATTGCCAAATTATCTGCTATTCCGAAGTTATTTGAGAAAATAATAACGTCGGCCTTGCAGCATTTTTGCAAATCGATTATTCAACCATCTCAACATGGTTTTGTTCAAAATCGATCAACATCCTCTAATTTACTCGAGTTTACTTCGCTCATTAATGACAGCTTTGCTAAAAAAATGCAAACTGATGTTATTTACACTGACTTCAGTAAAGCATTTGACTCTGTACATCATCACATACTTATTCTTAAGCTTGAACGCTTAGGATTTTCACCTAGACTTGTGTCTTGGATTTCTTCCTATTTAATGGGTAGAACCCAAAGAGTCTTGCTGAGAACAGCTATGTCTAAAGAGATCTTTGTATCGTCTGGTGTACCTCAGGGTAGCCATTTGGGTCCATAGCTCTTTTCCCTTTTCATAAATGACCTTCCTAGCTGTATCTCACATTCCACCATATTTATGTATGCTGATGATGTTAAACTTTGCCTTCCCTACTCCAATGCAAATGGTCATCATCACCTTCAAGATGACCTAAATGCATTTCAACTTTGGTGTGTGGCAAACCAGCTGGACTTAAATTGTTCAAAGTGTATGACAATGACCTTCAGTCGTACCGTTCCCCTAATTGCTGATTATAAAATTAGCAACATTTCCCTAAAACGCATCTATACAGTCAAAGATCTTGGTGTGCTCTTTGACTGTAAACTTAACTTCAATCTCCATGTTTCTACCATCTTTAATGAAGCCAAAAGTGTGCTTGGCTTTATTAAACGGTGGTCTAAGGAATTTAAAGACCCTTTTACCACCAAGCGATTATTTACCTCGCTTGTGCGTCCTATCTTAGAGTACTGCTCTGTTGTATGGTCTCCTCAGCATAAACTGTATCAGGATCGTATTGAATCGGTCCAAAAACAGTTTCTTCTCTTTGCCTTAAGAGACCTTAGATGGGACAGTAATGTACGATTACCGTCTTATCACAGTAGGCTCCAGCTTATTGACCTTCCGTCACTAACCAATCGCAGGACAATTCTAGGAATTGTTTTTTTGCATAAATTGATTAGTGGTGACATTGATTCAGCCTCCCTGTTGGGTCGTCTAAGTTTTTCGGTTCCGTCCCGAACAACTAGACACTATCGGCCTCTCCACTTACCAGTCTGCACTAGGGATTATTCTTTGCACAGCGCGTTTTATGTCCTTTGTGCGAATTTTAACAAATACTATCACGTTTTTCCCTTAGAACTCTCTCTTCCTAAACTTAAATCTACTCTATCAGCTTATCTTAGGGAATTCACGCACAATGCCCAGGCATAAGCATTGGTACACATTTTTCGTTGCCAATGTTGTGTTGTGAATTCTCAATTCTATTCTATACTCTTTTTCGACTATTCCTTTACACTTTTCTTTTTTGATTTCTCATTATCTGTATTTTCTCTTTCGCAACTTCTTTTAATCATTTTCCTTTTTCTGTACTAAATCTTTCTTAATTTTTTTTTCTTTTCTCTTTTTTTTTGTAATTTTTTTTTTCTTTTTTTTATTTTTTATTTATTATTATTATTATTATTTATTTTGTTTTTTTTTTTAATTTTTTTTTTTTAATTTCATATAGCTATATATATGCCTTTAATATGTTGTTTAAGTTTTCTTACTAACACCTTTTTTTCATAGCTTCACTAGTAGCACTGACCATATTTGGCTGTGAAATGTGGGCATAGCTGGCCGGACTGGCAAATAAAACACCCCCATCGGGTCGGTGCTACTAGTGATATTCTCTGTACTTTGTTAGGCTTTTTTATTTTTAGTTGACTCTATGTTTGTCAAGTACCCTTAAGGAAAAATAAAAAAAATAAAAATACCAAGAAATCAACAATCCGTTCATTATATTTGCCTCAGTTCGGTCGCAAAGTGCAAAATTTTTTACAAAATTTCGATGTTATGGTTCAGTTTGCAAATTTGCCCAAGTTTGAGGGGTCATAACTACCCTTAAAATTCACCTATTTTCAAAAATCTTTTGGAACCTGTCCTTATGGTTAATTTCCAATCGAATGGCATCAAAATCCGAAATCGGTGATTATGACTTTACTTATTTTTGCCACGCTCTGCCGGCAGAGGCCCTACTGTGCGTCGTCTGGAAGAGGCAGTGGGCCGCTCCATCAGAGCGGACAACATAGTCAACGCCATGCTGGAATCGGAGGAACTAACAAGTACGTTAGCGGCCACGGTGATGATGGAGCTCCGCAGAGTCGAGCGACTGAGAAGACGAGCTGTCCCAGGCTAAGGTAGCGCATAGTGCTTGCGAAGCAATTCTTTACGGCCGTCCCGCAAGCACCGCGCGCTATCCTAGCCACTACGCAACTTGCAACTTGTTATATATATAATTTCGCCAATAAATGAATAAAAAAAAAAATAACAAAAAAAAACAAGTAAGAAGGCTCTAGTCGAGACTGCTCGACTAGGAGATACCCTGAAACCTCCAAATTGATATTCTAATCATTCTGCACTTCTTTTATGCACACATACATACACATGCCTCCAAATGCACGCATAAGCTCGCGCTCTGCTAACTGCGCAGTAAGCAGCTACTGCGCTTGGGCTGCGCTGCAGTGTAGGCAATACTATGAGATTTTATTTGTTGAATAACTTCGTTTGTAGACGTATGATCTTAATGAAACTCTCAGAACGTAATCATAATGTGTAAATGTGTGTACATCTCAAAGCACAAGTCTCTAGTACTTGAAACACGTTTTTTATGAATTGGGGGCGAAGGGGGCGTGGTATCCAAAATCTGTAAATGACAAAATGTGTGTATCCATCAAATGTATATACACAACAAATCTGAAGACTCTATGTCTAAAAGTGTTGAAATTAGGCTGAAAAAACAATATAAATTTATCGATTATCCTCGATTAAAGAGATATCGAATGAGTTATCGAAAAAATATGATAAACTCGTACTGCGTATGGTATACACGAGTCTACATACAAAATTGCAGCTCTCTAGCTCTTATAACTTCTGAGATCGACGCACTCATACGGACGGACGGACGGACGGACGGACGGACGGACGGACAGACGGACAGGGCTATATCGACTCAGCTCATCGTCCTGATCAAGAATATATATACTTTATGGGGTCTGCGATGATTCCTTCTGCCTGTTACATACTTTTCACAAAACCATTATACCCTGATTTCCCATTTTCAATGGGTTCAGGGTATAAACAAGTAAGAAGGCTCTAGTCGAGACTGCTCGACTAGGAGATACCCTGAACCCTCCAATCTGATATTCTAATAATTCTCCACTTCTTTTATGCATACATACATACACATGCATCCACCCGCACGCATAAGCCCGCGCTCTGCTAACTGCGCAGTAAGCAGCGACTGCGCTTGGGCAGCGCTGCAGTGTGGGCAATAATTTGCGAATTTATTTGTTGAATAATTTCTTTTGTAGACGTACGATCTTAATGAAACTTTCAGAACGTAATCATAATGTGTAAATGTATGTACATTCCAAAGCACAAGTCTCTAGTACTTGAAATACGTTTTTTATGAATTGAGGGCGAAGGGGGCGTGGTATCCAAAATCTGTAAATAGCAAAATGTGTGTATCCATCAAATGTATATACACAACAAATCTAAAGACTCTATGTCTAAAAGTGTTGAAATTAGGCTGAAAAAACAATATAAATTTATCGATTATCCTCGATAAAAAAGATATCGAATGACTTATCGAAAAAATATGATAAACTCTTACTGCGTATGGTATACACGAGTCTACATACAAAATTTCAGCTCTCTAGCTCTTATAACTTCTGAGATCGACGCACTCATACGGACGGACGGACAGACGGACGGACGGACGGACGGACGGACAGACGGACAGGGCTATATCGACTCAGCTCATCGCCCTGATCAAGAATATATACACTTTATGGGGTCTGCGATGATTCCTTCTGCCTGTTACATACTTTTCACAAAACCATTATACCCTGATTTCCCATTTTCAATGGGTTCAGGGTATAAACAAGTAAGAAGGCTCTAGTCGAGACTGCTCGACTAGGAGATACCCTGAACCCTCCAATCTGATATTCTAATCATTCTGCACTTCTTTCATGCATACATACATACACAGGCATCCACCCACACGCATAAGACCGCGCTCTGCTAACTAAGCAGTAAGCAGCGACTGCGCTTGGGCAGCGCTGCAGTGTGGGCCATATTATGCGAATTTATTTGTTGAATAATTTCGTTTGTAGACGTACTATTTTAATGAAACTTTCAGAACGTAATCATAATGTGTAAATGTGTGTACATCCCAAAGCACAAGTCTCTAGTACTTGAAACACGTTTTTTATGAATTGGTGGCGAAGGGGGCGTGGTATCCAAAATCTGTAAATGGCAAAATGTGTGTATCCATCAAATGTATATACACAACAAATCTGAAGACTCTATGTCTAAAAGTGTTGAAATTAGGCTGAAAAAACAATATAAATTTATCGATTATCCTCGATTAAAAAGATATCGAATGAGTTATCGAAAAAATATGATAAACTCGTACTGCGTATGGTATACACGAGTCTACATACAAAATTGCAGCTCTCTAGCTCTTATAACTTCTGAGATCGACGCACTCATACGGACGGACGGACGGACGGACGGACGGACGGACGGACGGACAGACGGACAGGGCTATATCGACTCAGCTCATCGTCCTGATCAAGAATATATATACTTTATGGGGTCTGCGATGATTCCTTCTGCCTGTTACATACTTTTCACAAAACCATTATACCCTGATTTCCCATTTTCAATGGGTTCAGGGTATAAACAAGTAAGAAGGCTCTAGTCGAGACTGCTCGACTAGGAGATACCCTGAACCCTCCAATCTGATATTCTAATCATTCTCCACTTCTTTTATGCATACATACATACACATGCATCCACCCGCACGCATAAGCCCGCGCTCTGCTAACTGCGCAGTAAGCAGCGACTGCGCTTGGGCAGCGCTGCAGTGTGGGCAATAATTTGCGAATTTATTTGTTGAATAATTTCTTTTGTAGACGTACGATCTTAATGAAACTTTCAGAACGTAATCATAATGTGTAAATGTATGTACATTCCAAAGCACAAGTCTCTAGTACTTGAAATACGTTTTTTATGAATTGAGGGCGAAGGGGGCGTGGTATCCAAAATCTGTAAATAGCAAAATGTGTGTATCCATCAAATGTATGTACACAACAAATCTAAAGACTCTATGTCTAAAAGTGTTGAAATTAGGCTGAAAAAACAATATAAATTTATCGATTATCCTCGATAAAAAAGATATCGAATGACTTATCGAAAAAATATGATAAACTCTTACTGCGTATGGTATACACGAGTCTACATACAAAATTTCAGCTCTCTAGCTCTTATAACTTCTGAGATCGACGCACTCATACGGACGGACGGACAGACGGACGGACGGACGGACGGACAGACGGACAGGGCTATATCGACTCAGCTCATCGCCCTGATCAAGAATATATACACTTTATGGGGTCTGCGATGATTCCTTCTGCCTGTTACATACTTTTCACAAAACCATTATACCCTGATTTCCCATTTTCAATGGGTTCAGGGTATAAACAAGTAAGAAGGCTCTAGTCGAGACTGCTCGACTAGGAGATACCCTGAACCCTCCAATCTGATATTCTAATCATTCTGCACTTCTTTCATGCATACATACATACACAGGCATCCACCCACACGCATAAGACCGCGCTCTGCTAACTAAGCAGTAAGCAGCGACTGCGCTTGGGCAGCGCTGCAGTGTGGGCCATATTATGCGAATTTATTTGTTGAATAATTTCGTTTGTAGACGTACGATCTTAATGAAACTTTCAGAACGTAATCATAATGTGTAAATGTATGTACATTCCAAAGCACAAGTCTCTAGTACTTGAAATACGTTTTTTATGAATTGAGGGCGAAGGGGGCGTGGTATCCAAAATCTGTAAATGGCAAAATGTGTGTATCCATCAAATGTATATACACAACAAATCTAAAGACTCTATGTCTAAAAGTGTTGAAATTAGGCTGAAAAAACAATATAAATTTATCGATTATCCTCGATAAAAAAGATATCGAATGACTTATCGAAAAAATATGATAAACTCTTACTGCGTATGGTATACACGAGTCTACATACAAAATTTCAGCTCTCTAGCTCTTGTAACTTCTGAGATCGACGCACTCATACGGACGGACGGACAGACGGACGGACGGACGGACGGACGGACAGACGGACAGGGCTATATCGACTCAGCTCATCGCCCTGATCAAGAATATATACACTTTATGGGGTCTGCGATGATTCCTTCTGCCTGTTACATACTTTTCACAAAACCATTATACCCTGATTTCCCATTTTCAATGGGTTCAGGGTATAAACAAGTAAGAAGGCTCTAGTCGAGACTGCTCGACTAGGAGATACCCTGAACCCTCCAATCTGATATTCTAATCATTCTGCACTTCTTTCATGCATACATACATACACAGGCATCCACCCACACGCATAAGACCGCGCTCTGCTAACTAAGCAGTAAGCAGCGACTGCGCTTGGGCAACGCTGCAGTGTGGGCCATATTATGCGAATTTATTTGTTGAATAATTTCGTTTGTAGACGTACTATTTTAATGAAACTTTCAGAACGTAATCATAATGTGTAAATGTGTGTACATCCCAAAGCACAAGTCTCTAGTACTTGAAACACGTTTTTTATGAATTGGTGGCGAAGGGGGCGTGGTATCCAAAATCTGTAAATGGCAAAATGTGTGTATCCATCAAATGTATATACACAACAAATCTGAAGACTCTATGTCTAAAAGTGTTGAAATTAGGCTGAAAAAACAATATAAATTTATCGATTATCCTCGATTAAAAAGATATCGAATGAGTTATCGAAAAAATATGATAAACTCGTACTGCGTATGGTATACACGAGTCTACATACAAAATTGCAGCTCTCTAGCTCTTATAACTTCTGAGATCGACGCACTCATACGGACGGACGGACGGACGGACGGACGGACGGACGGACGGACGGACAGGGCTATATCGACTCAGCTCATCGTCCTGATCAAGAATATATATACTTTATGGGGTCTGCGATGATTCCTTCTGCCTGTTACATACTTTTCACAAAACCATT
This sequence comes from Drosophila aldrichi, assembly GCA_035045965.1. NCBI lineage: Eukaryota > Metazoa > Arthropoda > Insecta > Diptera > Drosophilidae > Drosophila > Drosophila aldrichi. Next base: position 44,353 of record JAWNOM010000374.1, on the reverse strand, counting down.
ATACCCTGATTTCCCATTTTCAATGGGTTCAGGGTATAAACAAGTAAGAAGGCTCTAGTCGAGACTGCTCGACTAGGAGATACCCTGAACCCTCCAATCTGATATTCTAATCATTCTCCACTTCTTTTATGCATACATACATACACATGCATCCACCCGCACGCATAAGCCCGCGCTCTGCTAACTGCGCAGTAAGCAGCGACTGCGCTTGGGCAGCGCTGCAGTGTGGGCAATAATTTGCGAATTTATTTGTTGAATAATTTCTTTTGTAGACGTACGATCTTAATGAAACTTTCAGAGCGTAATCATAATGTGTAAATGGGTGTACATTCCAAAGCACAAGTCTCTAGTATTTGAAATACGTTTTTTATGAATTGGGGGCGAAGGGGGCGTGGTATCTAAAATCTGTAAATGACATAATGTGTGTATCCATCGAATGTATATACACAACAAATTTGAACACTCTATGTTTAAAAGTCTTCAAATTAGGCTGAAAAAACAATATCAATTTATCGATTATCCTCGATAAAAAAGATATCGAGTGAGTTATCGAAAAAATATGATAAACTCGTACTGCGTATGGTATACACGAGTCTACATACAAAATTGCAGCTCTCTAGCTCTTGTAACTTCTGAGATCGACGCACTCATACGGACGGACGGACAGACGGATGGACGGACGGACGGACGGACAGACGGACAGGGCTATATCGACTCAGCTCATCGCCCTGATCAAGAATATATATACTTTATGGATTCTGCGATGATTCCTTCTGCCTGTTACATACTTTTCACAAAACCATTTTCAATGGGTTCAGGGTATAATGAGCAAACTTATGTACATGAATCCAATAGAGAGAACAAAGAAATTTCGCACATGAAGCGACATAAAGGCGCCATGTATAATAGTCTGCGAGATCTACATACATATGTAAGGCTGCAAACATAGTGTGCGCTGAGACGAAGACGAAGATGCAAACAAAGCTGAAGACAAGACAGTTGCATAGTGCAAAAAGAATTGGTTGTCGAAGCAGCAGCGGTTGAAACTTGCTTTTCGTCTTCATCTTCGTCTTCGTCTCAGCGCGCACTATGTTTGCAGCCTAACGGTACTTTAACAAAACAAGTAAGAACGTTGCAGTCGGGCGTTACCGACTGCGGGATACTCATTCACATCCCATCAGCAATTCAGTAGCTAAGTTTAGCTCTAGTACTGTAGAAAATGCAGTTTTTCTCGATTTTCCACGCCCCTAGTGGGCGTAGACATCTCATTTTTGGCCAGATCGTAGAACGAGCTAACGATAACCTAACTGTAAAATTTGGATGCTTACGCTCCAAAAATGTGAAAATTACAGGGTATTTTTCGATATGCCACGCCCCCAAAGAGGCGAAAAAATTATTTTTTTGGAATCGATAGAGGAAGTTACCAGTAACACAACTTCTAGCTCTTATACTTTAGGAGATATAAACTTTTGCGGTTTGCCACGCCCCCTTTGGGCGGAGATATATCCACCATAGCTCGTTGGATTTTAGTGGTCAACCCGCGTATATATACCAAATTTCAGGTCTCTATAATCAATAATGCCTAAAATATAGCAAAATCGGGAAAATCACTATATCTTCAGGTCCGATTTGCCACGCCCCTAGTGGGCGTAGACATATAAATTTTTAACCAGTCTTTATAAAATGATAACATTAGCTCACATGCAAAATTTCAACGTTCTAGCTTTAAAACTCTAGGAGATACAGTTTTATCCGATTTGCCACGCCCCCAATGGGCGGAGATATATCCGCCATAGCTTGTTGAACTTGAATGGACAACGCAGCTTTCTAGCTCTTCAACTAACATGATTTCTGGAATATCGGAAAATGCATTTTCCAATTTGCCACGCCCCTAGTGGGCGGATCGGGAAAATTTTAACACTTTATAAATGGGAGCTATACACGAGTATGTGTTCCAAATTTCAAGTCTCTAGCTTCAATAGCGCCGAAAAAAGTTGCGTTCATACGGACAGACGGACGGACAAGACGGACATTGCACAAAACCAATATACTCAATTCACTTTCGTGAATGAGTATAAAAATCAAGAATTACGTATTACAAGAGGTTACGAAAACAAATTATGAAATATAAGATGTTTCGAAACGATTCATAAGAGGCAAGATCATGGCCGAGTAGGCAGAAAAATTACGAATTATCGAGGGGACCAAAATGTATGGGATTTTTACGAATTAACGATGTTCTTTCAAGGGGCCAGCAGTTTCTTACGAATTATTGAGGTTTTCGATTTAGAGGGGTAGGAATTATCGAGACTCGACTGTATAAACTTTCGCGGTTTGCCACGCCCCTTTTGGGCGGAGATTTGTCCACCATAGCTCGTTGGACTTGGGTGGTCCCGCGTATATATACTAAATTTCAGGTCTCTAGCATCAACAATGCCTAAAATATTACGAAATAAATCAAGTGTCTAGCTCTTATATCTTCTAAGATCGACGCGTTCATAAATACGGACAGACGTACGACTCAGCTCGTCGCCCTGATCAAAAATATATGTATACACTTTGTGGGGTCTGCCTCCTTCTGACTGTTACATACATTTCAACAAAACCATTACACCCTGATTTCCCATTTTCAATGGGTTCCGGGTATAATAACGAATACTATTATTAACAAATACGTCTAACCGAGAGAACAATATTTTTTTCATGTAGGTCTACTGAAGATTTCAATTCCGGAGAGGACTTTACCGTTGAAATTCAAATCGCCAGTCCACCTTCAGCTAGATTTTACCGTATAGTTACACAAACGAAGTTAGACCTTATAGGTAAGAATGTGTATGTACTTACATATTACTATTTATAGACACATTTTCATCAAATTTTTTTTCGACTAGGAAATCCCCTGAACCCTTCGGAGAACTGATATTTCAATAATTCACACGCGTAAGCACACATACATGAACACACATAGGCATGCACGCATTAACACGCTTGGGCTGCAGTGTGCGCTTACTATGAGAACTTAATTGTTTAATAACTTTTTTTGTGGATGTACTTTCTTCATGAAACTTTTAGATTGCGATTAAATCAATAATATGCGTGTATTTGCCGAAGCTCAACTCTCTAGTACTTGAAATACGCCTTTTACAAAGGTGAGGGTGAGGGGATGGATATAGGGGTGGGGGGTAAATAATAACAAAAACCGAAATTCTATAAAATATATATGAGTCTACCTTTTGGAGACTCTAGCTCTAAAGATGTAGGAGATATAATTTTATAGCTAGCTTTCGATAAGGTTTTTTATCGATAAAAAATAACGCGATGAGTTATCGATTTCTAGTTATAAACTTGATATGCGCGCGCTATATACGGACATTTAAAAAAAAAAGTTGAAGTCTCTAGCTATTGTATCTTGGGAAATCGACGCGTTCATACATACGGACAGACAGACAGACGGACAGGGACAAATCGACTCAGCTCGTCGACATGATCAAGAATATATATACTTTGTGGGGTCTGCCACGCCTCCTTTTGCCTGTTACATACATTTCAGAGAACTGCAACAAGCCACCGGTACTCAAGGTGCACCGGGTAAATGTTGGGTGATTTTGACACCCGGGTGTTTTCAACCACCGCACAAACGAGTACAATCGCTCGGCTCACACAAATATGCGAGTGTTTGTGCACACAAGCTGCAAAAGTGAGTAGGTATTTTTTTTGCATATGTGTGTGTGACATATGCCGACGCTTGAGCGTCGAAAAAAAGTTGGGTGAAAAGAGATACACAAAAATTGAGTCATGCAATGTGTGTGTGTGTCCGATGTTGAGGTTTCTTTCGTGCATGCCTTCGGTTGAGTTGTTGTTTTTTTTTTTTACGTACATATGTACCTGTTTACGTACTTGCTGCTGGAAAAGCGCGCACAATACGAAAAAATAGTGAACAAAAAACAATATTTAAATCAAAAATATATTTTTTTATATTCATTTAATATATTATATAAGCATTAATTTAATTAACAAACTAAATATATTAAAGTTTAACATAAGAGAAATATAAACATTAGATTGCAAATAACAAAATATTATGTTTTTTCAGTCAAGTTTAAAATAAAAATCAAATTACAAATTGTTATTTTAAAAAAAAGAGTGTAAAAAGAGCAAATTGTCTACCGTTTTTGGACCTAATCTATTTCTTTTTTCTGTTATTATGTTGCCCGCTAAAGAAAATACTCTTTCAGCTGCTGCACTACTTTGACACAAACACCATGGTGCCTGTAAAACACTTGGGTGTCATACATGTGTTTTGTCTATTTGTGTTTGTTACCGATTGCTCTCTTCACACTCTCGCTTTTTTTTTACGTTCGCTGTAAGTGTAAGTGAGACCGGCATACGTTGCCGAAAAATACTTGGGTGACAAGCAAAAAGAAAACGGTACATTGTTGTGAGTGATAGCAAGATATTGCCTGCATGAGCAGCACTCACACAATTTTTTATAAGTGTGTATTTATGATTTGCTCAGCCAGTGTTGAGTAGCACCGGCACACAAATTTTATTGAGTGTGAGTAAGGTGGAAAAAAATGACACACTTGCAGTTCTCTGATACATTTTAACAAAACCGTTATACCCTGATTTCCCACTGAAAATGGGTTCAGGGTATAAAAATAATTTTGTCAATATCTCACACTCAGCTTGTTTTATTCCAATTCAACACCGTCACGCCCTTATTGAAAAACCCTTTATATATGTATTTGCGCCCATAGGCGCAATATTATAAGAATAATCTGAATATAAATATAATTTGGGGACTCTAGCCTTGAAGATGTAGGATTTAGGATAGGTTTTCGATGTGGTATTTAATCGATAAAAAAAAAAAAAACGGGGTGTGCTATCGTTTTTTTTTGGAGATAAGCTTGATATCTATACAGACATAAAAAAAATTCAAATTCGTAGCTCTTAATCTTCTGAGATATACGCGTTCAAACATACGGACAGGTGTACGGCGTACGTACAGGGCTAACTCGACACAGCTCCTTGTCCTGTTTAAGAATATATATATTTTACCCCATTTGGTTTCAGGATATAAAATGATATATTCAACAGAAAGCAAGTCGAACATCGAAGTATTATACCGGACATACGGGAAAATGAATTTTGCAACTTGTCACATTCCGTGTGGTATATTTTCCCTTTAAGAGTATATGTTCAAAGTAAATAGATTCAATAGTGTCGGAAAAATTTGATTCACTTTCGTGAATTAGTATAAGAATCAAAGGCTAGGCATAAAAAGTAGAATATACTATTTTTAAATTTAGTTGATGTTAAAGTATTTTGAATTCTGCTTTATCTCCATGCTTTGTTAATAACCTCAGTAATGTTATTTTAATAGACAATCTTCAAATAGAGTTGTTCAAAACATAACGCAAAATAGAGCAACACAGTTTGTCAAAATATGTATGCCGTCGACTGTATTCTTAATCGGGATGAAAGATTTCCCGTTTATACGCATCTTGTAAGCCACAAAATCTAAGGACTTCAAATAAAGTCATTTATCATTCCAACACCAATTTCTTACTAGAGAGCTGCATGAGTGCCGAAAAAACGACTTCGAATTGACAATGCTTATATTGAGATGAGTGGCATCGAGTTCAAAACGAAAATTGTATGAGTGAGTGAGTGCGCTCGTATATGACTTGGAGGCACAATATTCTATTGAGCGAAAAAGAATAAATAAGTTTGAGTCTGAGTATATGAGTTGCTTTGCCGAGTGTATGAGTTGCTGCGCTGCCAGCAACGAAAAAAAAAAAAAATAAGAACAAGTAAGAAAGCTCTAGTCGAGACTGCCCGGGCAATGTAATTGTGTGTGTGAAAACCAGACGGCTGACACATGACAAAATTAGCGTTGCATTTTCGTAGCGACAACACATTCTTTATGCGTACGAATGCTTTCATACCCTTCTAATAAATAACAAACAAACGAAAGACTATGTAAGTATACCCTGAACCCATTGAAAATGGGAAATCAGGGTATAATGGTTTTGTTAAACGTATGTAACAGGGAGAAGGAGGCGTGGCAGACCCCTATTAATTATATATATTCTTGATCAGGGCGACGAACTGAGTCGATTTAGCCATGTCCGTCTGTCCGTCTGTCCGTATGTTTGAACGCGTCGATTTCCGAAGATACAATAGCTAGGGACTTAAATTTTTTTTTTTAAATGTCCGTATATAGCACGCGCATATCGAGTTTATCACAAAAAAAAAAAATGATAACTCGTCCGATTATTTTTTTATCGATAAAAAACCTTATCGAAAATCAATTTTTTAATTATATCTCCTACATCTTTTGCGCTTGAGTCTCCAAATTTTAAATGTACTTTATAGAATTTCGGCTTTTATTATAATTTACCCCCACCCCTATATTCACCCCCTCACCATCACTTTTGTAAAAGGCGTATTTCAAATTATTCAAATTCAAAGTTATTAAACAATTAAGTTTCCATGAGAAGCCCACACTGCAGCCCATGCGTGTTTATGCGTGCGTGCCTATATGTGCCTATGTATGTGTGTGTGTTTCTTTTGTAAGCAAAAAGACGCGGAGAATTATTGAAATATCAGTTCTCCGAAGGGTTCAGGGGATTTCCTAGTCGAGCAGTCTCGACTAGAGCTTTCTTACTTGTTTTGCAGCTAGTTTTATGTAATAAGACATCAAAGTTTGATGGGTTATTTGCTAATTGTCTGGTACTGCAGATAACCATTCTACCTACTATCTTAATTTGTTTAGGATGAGTTATGTAGATTGTTGATTGTAGATTGAACACAAAACTCAGACATACTCCGGGCCGTTAAACGATGGTTTAACTATCAGATATGTTGATACGGAAGGCATCTTGTCCAATTGCCGGGGCCGATATACCGTCTTGTGTCCTGGGTGTTCTGAGCCGTTTTGCCCTTTGGTTAGCCGAGGGATCATTTTGTGATATGTCTTCGAGTGGGTGTTTGTGTTGTGGCTCATCGATGGCTAGTAGTGGCGCCAATTTGTGTATAGGCCGTTTGAAGGTGCCATGTGCTGTCTTCACATCGACCACTCGTATATGGTTGTCGGGGCCGGTGTATACCCTTTGAATTCTTCCCATAGGCCATTGTCGACATGGTACATTGTCCTCTTTGATGAGTACCAACATTCCTTCTGATACGTTTGCCGTTGATCTCGTCCATTTTGTACGTTGCTGAAGTTCGTGGAGGTATTCCTGTGACCATCGAGTCCACGTATGCTTCAGATGTTGAATTAACTCTAATCTTTGTCCAAGCGACCTTCCGTCTTCCCTTTCTGCGTCATGGGCTTGTGCTGTTAGCGGTTCTCCAATCAGAAAGTGTCCAGGTGTTAGTGCAGCAAGATCATTTGGATCGGTTGACATAGGAGTTATTGGCCGAGAGTTAAGTATTGCCTCTATCTCAATGACAACGGTTTCAAGTTCATCATACGTTAATGAAGCGGTCGATACATTTTTCAATAGTAAGTGTTTTGCTGACTTAACTGCTGCTTCCCAGAGCCCGCCAAAGTGTGGTGCTCGAGGAGGAATAAAATGGAATTTTACATTTGTTTTGTGGCATTCAGCTAATATCCTGTCTTTTGCCTTGTCGCTGTAGATTGCGTCTTCTAGCTCTTTCAATTTGTTGTTGGCGCCCACAAAGTTTGTAGCATTGTCGCAGTGTAGTGTTTGGCAATTTCTACGGCGTCCCATAAATCGTTTTAAGGCCGCAATGAATTTGTCAGTGGTTAAATCACTTACTGTTTCCATATGGATGGCCTTAGTCGCAAAACAACAGAATATCGCGATGTAAGCCTTGTCTGGGCGCTTTCCTCGCACTTTATGATGAATCCAGAATGGGCCACAGTAATCGACCCCAGAATTTTTAAATGGTCTTGCTATTGTTGAAACATCTTTGGTTTTGCTCGAGTACATCGGACGCAGTTTTGAGTAATGTTCCGTGCTAATGTTTTCCCTTTAAGTATCCAGTAATTTTGCCTTGACCTTGCAAGTAGTGCTTGTGGTCCACAGTGCATGTTGTCTATGTGGAGTTCTCGTAACAGTGATTTGACAATTGGGTCATTGTATGGTAACAATATAGGATGTTTTTCATCAAATGATAGAACTGATTTTTCAATCCTACCGCCCACTCGTATGATGTTATCCTTGTCTAGAAACGGTGTCATAGATTTGAGGTTGCTTTTGCTGTCTACTACGCCATGTTTCGTGAGGTTCGTCAACTCCTCAGGGAAGTCTACCTGTTGAATCTTACGTAATATGACAATCCTGGCACGTTCCAACTCCTCATGTGTGAGTGTATTACCATTTTTGTTTGGGTGTCGTAGCCGCATTATATATGCTATAATGCGTTGTAGTCTTCGGAAGGAATTATTGTGATTGATGGAATAGATTACATCACATGTTTTTGCGACAGGAGCTGCTACAGCCCTTGGGTTTCCCTTTCGTCCCAATGTGTCGTTAGCGCTGGGCATTTTGACGAACGGCTCTGGCCATTTTGATGGTGATCCATGAAGGAATAATGGCCCGTGTAGCCCCAAGGTAGTTGAATCCAGATTCTTCGCTAATGTTCCTCGTGACAGTATATCTGCAGCGTTGTTTTGTGAGGAGACATGACGCCACTGAGGTGCTATAGTTAATTCCTGGATTTTTGCAACTCTATTTGCGACAAAGGTTTCCAAACTGGATGATTGTGAATTTATCCATGATAGTACAATTCTTGAGTCTGTCCATAAATATGATGGATTGCAGCTGCTCTTCATATTAAGGTCCTTTCGTACTCGAGCAGTGAGTTCCGCTCCTAATAGTGCTGCACAGAGTTCCAGACGAGGCAGTGATTGCCTTGATAATGGTGCTACCTTAGATTTCGCTCATAACAAGCGTACAGTTATTCCATTGTCTTTGTATGTCGCCCGAATGTACGTTGCAGCTCCATATGCTTTTTCCGAGGCATCAACGAAGGTATGTATATCCCGTGCTACTGGAATTTTTCCGTCAAACATGTGTCGAGGGATCTTGAGCTTGTTAAGACTTTGTAGATCGTCTCGGTATATTTTCCAATCTTGCTGAAGGCTTGGCGATAACTCCTCGTCCCATCCAATTTTTGATTCCCATAGTTGTTGCATGAATATTTTTGCCCTTACCACAACTGGGGCAAAGATTCCGAGAGGGTCAAATATTTTTGCCAATTCAGAGCATACCGTTCTTTTTGTGATTTTCGTTGCCTTTGCCGCTTCAGCTCGTCCATGAAGGCTGTCAGATTTTGGACTCCATGTAAGGCCCAATGTCTTAATACTGTTGTCTTCCGTATTATCCAATTTCACCATTTGTGTTGTATCTTCCTTAGAAATTCCCGCGAGAATCTGGTCATGGTTAGCACACCATTTTCGAAGCCTTAATCCTGCTGGTAGAAGTATTTTGTTGATTTCATCTCAAAGTCTTATAGCTTCCGTTATTGAGTCTGCTCCCGTTAAGCAGTCATCAACATAAAAGTCATATTCTACTGCCTTTGCTCCGACTGGATATTGATCCTTGCTTGAATTTGCTAAATGCTGCAAACATTTTGTCGCCAAAAATGGGGCTGATGTTGTGCCGTATGTGACAGTTTTTAGTCGGTAGTACTTAAGCTGTTCCTGAGGTGAGTCTCCAGACAATCATCTGATGAAACTGATCTGGCGGATTCATCCATATTTGACGATACATCTTTTCAATGTCAGCGGTAAAAACATATTTATGAGTTCTAAAACGCAGTAGAATTGAAAATAATTCACTTTGTACCGTAGGCCCAGCGTACAGTATATCATTTAGGGCCTTGCCTGACGATGATTTAGCAGAAGCGTCAAACACAACTCGTAGTTTTGTGGTACTGCTATCTGGTTTTAACACACAGTGATGCGGAATGAAATAATGTGATTTCGGAACCATCTGCGGTGTCACTTCCTTCATGAGGCCGAGTTTTTCGTAATCCTTCATGAATTCCACGTAGTTGCCTTGTAGGTCTGGATCACGGCACAGTCTCTTTTCCAATGATAAGAAACGCCTTATAGCTAACTCCCGAGACTCTCCCAGTTCTGACACATCTTCAGAAACAGGTAAAATTACTATCAATTTACCGCCAACTGCCCTTTGTATATTCTCTTTAAAATATGTTTCACAATGTGGCTCTGCTGGTGTCCGATAGGGCTGTGTTGATTCCAGATTATCCAGTTTCCAAAATCGTTCCAATAGATTAGTTGTGTCGTCAGTTGTAGTTGCTACCGAGCATGTGGCGACTGTCGAAGTTGATCTGTTAACTCTTCCAGCTATTATCCAGCCTAGTTTAGAGTTTTGCATCACAGGTAATTTTGGGCTCCTTTTGATTTGCTCCGGTAGTATGAGCTCGAAATAATGTTCGGCTCCGAGTAGTAAGTCAATCTTTCCAGGTTTCGCAAAGGTTGGGTCCGCCAATGGTATGTTGCTTGGTACCAAAGATATGTTGTCTATTTTGTGGTTTGGTTGATCCGACACAATATGTGGTAACACGAACGCCTCTACTCGTGTCGTGTAACTTCCATTTTGAGATTTTATGAGGACATTGACCCTGGATTTCATTGAACTTGGGTTTCCTCCAATGCCTTCGATTCGCATGGTTCTGTTTTTGACTGCAATTGATAATGTTTTTACAGCTCTTTCAGAGATCATGTTTATCTGAGAGCCTGAATCCAGGAGTGCTCTGAAACTTCCATATTGGCCGTTGTAGCACATAATTATTTATTGTACTATGTGCTGCGGCAGTTATTTTGATGTCATCTTTGTTCTCCAGATGTAGCAACGTATTATGTTTTTTGTTGCACTTCATGCAATTGCGTAGGAAGCATGATTTTGCCATATGATTGGGCCGCAGACAGTTTAGGCACAGTTTTTGGTTTAGTGCCCATTTTAGTCGTGCGTCTCCAGATTTTGACGCGAACTTGTCACATCGATAAATTTTATGTTCTGCTGAATCACAGAATTGACAGCCTTTATTCTTTTCTGTTGAGGCAGACGCGCATATCCTTTGCTTTTCTTTAGGGACGTATTGTTTCCCTCCTATCGCTTCCAGTGCCAAGAATCTTTGTTCTAAGAAGGCTAAGAATTCCTTGATGGGTTGTAGCTTTCTTGTGTCTTTAATGGATTGCTCATACAGTACATGAGTAGTCCTGTCCAATTTTCTTGCCAGTAGCACTAGCAAAAGTGGATCCCAATTGTTGACTTCTATGCCGCCGTTTCTCAACGTAGCTAACGTTTCTTGAATAATATCGTGGAAACCTTTTATTGATGATGCATCGTTTGTCACTGACGGTTGATCCAAAAGTTTGTGTAGAGTCGTTGTAGTCAGGACTCGCTTGTTGTCAAAACGCTCCTTCAGCATCGTCCAGGCAGTTTCATAGTTGGACTCTGTTAGATCCAAGTGTCTAACCAGTCTTTCAGCATCTCCAGAGAGGTTTGAATCGGGCCTGTGACTCTTGTGTTATCTGACCAATCAGTCTTTGTAGCGCTGCTAGTAACGCGGTTTGATGCCTTTGGAGAGGTATCAAGTCCGAACGTGCTGTATCTGGAGGGCTTAGCTCGTTCAATTTTGTGGAAAATTCCTCCTGATATTTAATTACGATGTCCTTGATCTTTGAGAAGTAACCTTCCCTTACATAAGGATTCTCCACAGGATTTTCCGCCATTAGATTCCTTATTTTCTCATTTCCTTGATCGAAGGCATTCCAAAGCTGATTTAACTGAGCAGCCTTATTATGGAAGTATGTTGCATTTGACTTCCGTTCCTGAGGATCCTTTTTATAGTTCCTAATTAGAGCTTGGATCTCCTCACCAAGCGTGGTTTGGTTATTGATTAAACTCTCCATTTTTAATTAATTTGTTTTATTTTTTTATAAATTGGTTTTTTTTTTTTTCTTAATTCTTGTTGTCTGATGTTTGATTAATCAGAATGATGCAGTAGTGCTGATGCCTATGCTGACTTGTCGCAAAGATGACAATCCTGGTGAGTCTGGTTGATTGAGTTGAGGCCGATTCAGCGCTTAGTTTGACCACTTGTTGATCACTTCGAAGATATAGGATTCGCCAAATGAATCCACTGTATTTTGTTAGGCTATGAAGATGTTGGTCGTTAAGTTGACCACGTCTACCGGTTGATTTAGAAATAGGGTTCGCCAAATGAACGCTATGATTTCTAAAAATTCGTCTTCCATCACGTCGGGGTCACCAAATGTTGAGTATCTATTAGACCTTGGTACAAAACCAAGACTAGGTAGTTGTATTTGTGTTTAATTGTAAGCCTCTAGTACAGAACCAGTGACTACGGGCGTCGCAACAAGTACTTGAACCAGTTGGACAACGGAGATGAGTATCAAATAGTGAAAGACGAGACTCGTTGCTCTATTTTCAAGTGCTATTTTCGTACTAATTTATTTTATGAACGTAATGGCCTTATATACTATACAATACAAGATAGTGATTATGGAATTTTACTTATTCAATAAACCTAAATAAACATATAAAAGGTTTTATTACGGTCAGAAAAGGCTATCTTATAACGGATAACCCAATACTTATACCTAGCGATAATGATGGGTTATTTGCTAATTGTCTAGTACTGCAGATAACCATTCTACCTACTATCTTAATTTGTTTAGGATGAGTTATGTAGATTGTTGATTGTAGATTGAACACAAAACTCAGACAATGATTCTGGATAGATCGAAACATAACATAATGACATGAAAACACTAACATGCATGAGCAAGACAAACCCTTTCAAAAAAAAGTTCGTTATACTCTCTAAAGGGAAAGGGCAGAGAGAGAGAGGGAGAATAAGAAAAAATAAGTGCGCAAATTGGGTTCATATTAAAATGCGTGCTTTCTGCTTGACCGCTCGCAGCGCACTGATTTTTGGCACTAGATTTTTTTACTGCTCAAGCCTCAAGCGACGGAGCCGAGCAAATACGAAGTGTTGACACGATGATATATGCATGCAAAAACTCAAGTGCCTCGACGCCTGTATGCTTCGGTTAAATGTTGTATTCCTATTAAGGTCTTATTTATTCTCATCCTTTTTACTGAATGAAATGAGATATGAGGCATTGAGTCCATACGAGCTCACATTCTATCAACTTGTTTGTATTCCCTCACTCACTCACTCAGTCTCAATTCAAGTGGACTCAATTTCGCTAGGTTATGAGTGCTGCCATGCAGCTCTCTATTTCTTACTCGTATTCTCCTTAATTAATATCATACTTTTTTCTTTTTATTTTAAGTATCAATCGGAGGTGTTATCGGACTTTTCATTGGAGCATCTTTACTAAACATTATAGAGATAATATCAATTTGTAGCTATAAGATATATAATTGTATAAATTAAAGTAATATAAATAAATGTAGCGGCTTTTATTTTAAAATTAATAAAATCTACATATATAAATCAAAATTGTTTAAAGTGTTCCAACACTTACATATAACTAGCGATCTGCTGGACCAATTTTCATGGTTTTTGATTTGTTGGATTTGACTCCGCCACGAGTAAGAGAATATATTGTGAGGCGGCTCCCTAATTACCGCCTCACGATCGTGAAAGAAATGAAGAAATGTTTACGTTTTATTTAAATTGAAGAAATGTTTACTTTTTTATTTAAATTGAAGAGATGTTTGTTTATGAGTTTGTAAGAGAATTGAAGAAGTGTTTATTTACGAATTTGAATTAATGAAATGTTCAGTTGGTATCAGAATTGATGAAATGTTTAGTTTATTTGGTATTCTCTAAGATGTAGAATTAAATTAATAAATTAAGTAGGCTTAATTAGGGTTAGTTTTGTAGTCGTTAGGGTTTAGATTTAGCAAGTAGAAATTAAGTTAGTAAAGTAATATTGGTATTGAATTGATAATTAATAGTTTTTAGATTTATAATTAATAGTTAAGCTAGTAGGTTAAGCAGAAGTTGATAGAAAGAATTGAATTGATATTTGAAACTGCCGCCCAAGGCGCTGACAATTTATCGGCGATCGGCGGCGCAACCCTGCGTGGAGAGTTGTGAGCGGAGAGTTGCGTCGCCGACGCCGAGCGCTTTGGGCGAGCGCAGAAAAGAAACGATTAGTCAGTAGTCGAGTGGTGAGCGAGTCAGTAGTCGAGTGGTGAGCGAGTCGGTAGTCGAGTGGTGAGCGAGAGAGAGTCAAGTGGTGAGCGAGCAATTGTCAAGTGTTAAGCGCGAAATTGAATTGTGAAACGCGGTTAGAGTAAGTGGCATCTCGAATAAAAGCAAAGAAACTGGAAAAAGACGGATTGACAACTTTTATTAAATTAAACGGCACTGGAGCAAAGTTTGACGACGACGAGGCAAAAGAAAAGGGGTGAGAAGACACTGGAGAAGAAAAGGTACACGTGAGTGGCGGTCCCCATATTAGATTCCCCCCCCCCCCTCTCCCATTTCCCTGCCAATAACGTTAAATATTCCCCCCACCCCTGGTGTCTCACTATTACATAAAAAAACAAGTAAGAAGGCTCTAGTCGAGACTGCTCGACTAGGAGATACCCTGAACCCTCCAATCTGATATTCTAATCATTCTGCACTTCTTTTATGCATACATACATACACATGCATCCACCCGCACGCATAAGCCCGCGCTCTGCTAACTGCGCAGTAAGCAGCGACTGCGCTTGGGCTGCGCTGCAGTGTGGGCAATATTATGGGAATTTGTTTGTTGAATAATTTTGTTTGTAGACGTATGATCTTGATGAAACTTTTAGAACGTAATCATAATGTGTAAATGGGTTAACATTCCAAAGCACAAGTCTCTAGTATTTGAAATACGTTTTTTACAAATTGGGGGCGAAGTGGGCGTGGTATCCAAAATCGGTAAATGTCAAAATATGTGTATCTATCGAATGTATATACCCAACAAATCTGAACACTCTATGTCTAAAAGTGTTGAAATTAGGCGGAAAAAACAATATAAATTTATCGATTATCCTCGATAAAAAGATATCGAATGAGTTATCGAAAAAATATGATAAACTCGTACTGCGCATGGTATACACGAGTGTACATACAAAATTTCAGCTCTCTAGCTCTTGTAACTTCTGAGATCGACGCACTCATACGGACGGACGGAAGGACGGACGGACGGACGGACAGACGGACGGACGGACGGACGGACGGACAGACGGACAGGGCTATATCGACTCAGCTCATCGCCCTGATCAAGAATATATATACTTTATGGGGTCTGCGATGATTCCTTCTGCCTGTTACATACTTTTCACAAAACCATTATACCCTGATTTCCCATTTTCAATGGGTTCAGGGTATAACAAGTAAGATGGCTCTAGTCGAGACTGCTCGACTAGGGAATACCCTGAACCCTCCAAGCTGATATTCTAATCATTCTGCACTTCTTTCATGCATACATACATACACAGGCATCCACCCACACGCATAAGACCGCGCTCTGCTAACTAAGCAGTAAGCAGCGACTGCGCTTGGACTGCGCTGCAGTGTGGGCAATAATTTGCGAATT
This sequence comes from Drosophila aldrichi, assembly GCA_035045965.1. Taxonomy (NCBI): domain Eukaryota; kingdom Metazoa; phylum Arthropoda; class Insecta; order Diptera; family Drosophilidae; genus Drosophila; species Drosophila aldrichi. The sequence goes on along the minus strand of JAWNOM010000374.1, from coordinate 28,773 downwards.
TATTTGTTGAATAATTTCTTTTGTAGACGTACGATCTTAATGAAACTTTCAGAACGTAATCATAATGTGTAAATGTATGTACATTCCAAAGCACAAGTCTCTAGTACTTGAAATACGTTTTTTATGAATTGAGGGCGAAGGGGGCGTGGTATCCAAAATCTGTAAATGACAAAATGTGTGTATCCATCAAATGTATATACACAACAAATCTGAAGACTTTATGTCTAAAAGTGTTGAAATTAGGCTGAAAAAACCATATCAATTTATCGATTATCGTCGATAAAAAAGATATCGAATGAGTTATCGAATGAGTACACGAGTGTACACACAAAATTTCAACTCTCTAGCTCTTATAACTTCTGAGATCGACGCACTCATACAGACGGACGGACGGACGGACAGACGGACAGACGGACAGGGCTATATCAACTCAGCTCGTCACCCTGATCAAGAATATATATACTTTGTGGGGTCTGCCACGCCTCCTTCTGCCTGTTACATACTTTTCACAAAACCATTATACCCTGATTTCCCATTTTCAATGGGTTCAGGGTATAAAAAGCAAATATATTTTTGGCCCCTCTGGCAGAATGTTTGAAAACATGTCAATACTGGATGACCTGCGAACCATCGAACAAAAAATAAAAATTTTTTACAGCCACAACATTTTTGGGCCCCTGGCAGAATGTTCAAACATGAACATACATAATAATAACAAGTAAGAAAGCTCTAGTCGAGACTGCCCGACTAGGAAATCCCCTGAACCCTTCGGAGAACTGATATTTCAATAATTCTACGCGTTTTTTTGCTTACAAAAGAAACACACACACACATACATATGTACATAGGCACATATAGGCACGCACGCATAAACACGCATGGGCTGCAGTGTGGGCTTCTCATGGAAACTTAATTGCTTAATAACTTTTTTTGTGGACGTACGTTCTTCATGAAACTTTTAGATTGTGATTATATCATTACTATGCGTGTATATGCCGAAGCTCAAGTCTCTAGTATTTGAAATACGCCTTTTACAAAAGTGAGGGTGAGGGGGTGGATATAGGGGCGGGGGGTGAATTATAACAAAAATCGAAATTCTATAAAGTACATATGAGTCTACATTTAAAATTTGGAGACTCTAGCTCAAAAGATGTAGGAGATATAATTTTATAACTAGCTTTCGATAAGGTTTTTCATCGATAAAAAAATAATCGGACGAGTTATCGATTTCTAGTGATAAACTTTATATGCGCGCGCTATATACGGACATTTTAAAAAAAAGTTGAGGTCCCTAGCTATTGTAGCTTCGGAAATCGACGCGTTCATACATACGGACAGACGGACAGACGGACGGACGGACAGACGGACAGACGGACAACGGACATGGCTAAATCGATTCAGTTTGTCGCCCTGATCAAGAATATATATACTTTGTGGGGTCTGCCACGCCTCCTTCTCCCTGTTACATACTTTTAACAAAACCATTATACCCTGATTTCCCATTTTCAATGGGTTCAGGGTATAATAAATTTCTTGTGAGTACACCCTGGGTAGACTGAGTCTACCTCAGCATTTAAATTTACTACCTTACAAGTGGCGCCCGAGCAGGGACCCAGGGAGGTGCGCGGTGTATTGTATGGCCGAGGGGAAACGGCGGAAATTATAATAAATATATAAAAGTGCTTTATTTTGATATATAAAACCTTAAAATCTTGATCGAGAAGAGTAGAAAATTTATGTGTATATATATATATGTGCGTGTGTGTTTAACGATTTTGGCGCAAGCTGTACTTTTCGGCGCCATAATCGTTTTACCGTTGGTTTTCTTCTCTCGTCGCTTTTGAATCTTTATACCCTGGACAGCGCGATCGCTGTGAGGTATATCCGTTTGGTTGCTTACATTTCATCACGTATTTACTGATTGCTTATATGTCTGGTTTTGGTGGTAGTTGATTAAATATATTATATGTCGGAATTAATATATGTATATGGTATATTGAAGTAAATATATATATGTGGTGCATATAAGCGTATATGCATGAAGGAGTGTAATGGTATATTGGAGTAAATATATATATGTGGTGCATATAAGCGTATATGCATGAAGAAGTGTAATGGTATATGGGTATGTATGTGCGAGTAAATACCCGAGAATATTGTTATATGTGCAAGTAGTGGTTGATTTTGACATGTGAATATCTTCTCGGAGTGGCAAGTCGAGTATACTTTGCGAGTTAGAAAAGAAAAAGTAGAGTATACTGGTAACGGTAAAGAGACGAATTGCGCGTCTAATTCGAATTTCGGCGCGTCGATTTTGTGCATATTTATTCGGCAATATATACGCATTTGCATATATGTATGTATGTTTGTGTGCATGTCTGTAGTTATATGCAAACATATATATATGCATGCAGACTAGAGTGCATATACATATAGACGCATTTTGTCCGTTTTTTACTCCCGCTATTCGCTATATATATATATGTAGTTGGGAGCGCATAGGCGAGTGAAAGAGAAAGAGCGAGGGTCAATTTTGGCCGCTTGTCCGTTACATATGTATGTATGCAGGTTATAGCGCACATACATATACACGCGCTTTGTCCGTTTTTTTTTTTACTCTCACTATTCGCTGTATGCATACATATATGCATATGTGAGCGCATATGAGAGTGAGAGAAAGAGAGTGAGAGTCAATTTTTGGCTGGTTGTCTATTACACGGTTCCGCTTCATTCTATATAGGGTATATTCGACATGTTGGTGCGAAAATACGTGTCGCAGAGATTTGTCCGGTTTTGGCGGCCTGAGGCCCACTGTGCAGCTCGACTACTATAGTTTATTCGCCTGTTGCGTTATTTCGCGATACCCTATCTAGGGCATATCCGACCAAATAAAATAAAACAAAATAAAATAAATCAAGATAAATCAAAATGAAATAAAACTAAAATAAAAATAAAATAAAAATAAAATTAAATTAAAATAAAAATAAAATAAAAATAAAATAAACTAAAATAAAATAAAATAAAATAAAAATAAAATAAAAATAAAATTAAAATAAAAATGAAATAAAATAAAAATAAAACTAAAATAAAATAAAATAAAATAAAATAAAAAAAATAACATAAAATAAATCAAAGTAAAATAAAATTAAATCAAAGTAAAATAAAATTAAAACAAAATGAAATGAAATAAAAACAAAACACGACGTATGACAAATAGAAAAGGTCGGAGCGAATTGGAATAAAGCAAGACGAGGTAGAAGGTATTCGAGGAGTGAGAAGAGCAAAGGGAAAAAAGATAAAACGAGGAGAAAATAAAAGGGGATAAGACCCGATAGTGAAGACGGAGTAGAGTAACAAAGAAAATTAAACAAAGGTATCGAAAGAAAACGATCAAGGAAAATGAAAGTGAGGGAATGAAGATGAAATACAACAAGTCAAACGAGGGAAAAGGAATTAAAGGCGTATAAAAAGGAAGCGAAAAGGAATGAAACGAATGGACGAGGAAGATCTAACTGAAAGTAAATACAGGGATGAGAAGAGGAGATGAAGTAAAGGCACTTAAACATTGAAAAAAAAAAAAAAAAAGAAATTATAATAATAAAGAGAATGATAATAATAATAAAGTAAAAAAAAAAAAAAGAAGACAATACAGTAAAGTTAGAATAAGTGATCAAAGGGTACGTTAAGAGGAAATAAGATAATTATAAGACGATAAACGCAAGCGAAATTGTATTTAAAAAAAAAAAAAAAAAAAAAAAAAAAAAAAAAAAAAAACAGTGGAGTAGTAAGAGCTGAACAAACCGAGAGGAATAAATAAACATTCGAGATGGAGGACGCCGAATATCATCAAGGAGGAGCTGATCACGATAGCGCGAGAGTTCGGCCTGGATGCTGAGGGCCGAGTAGAGGATCTAAGGAAAAGGCTCTCTACGTTCATACAGAGCAACAACTATTCGGCGGAGGCCAAAGCGAGATTGGCCGAGATCGAGAAGCGTTTCGCGAAAGGGTCCGACTTCACTCTGGGAGGCAATGCGCCAAGCATGGGCAGCCGGGCTTATCAAAAATCGGAGCCGGATTTGCGAAAGGTTCAAGAACAAGGTCCCGTTCAAACAGAGTCCCTAAGACTGAGAGTGCCCATGGCGGACAGCGCAGCGGTGCGACGTCGTGAAGAGCGGAAGGAGTTTGGCAACACTGGAGAAGACGAGGCGGTAGCGACGATTCCGAAGACTGGCCGACAAGTCCCCGCGTCTACGATCCCGTTAGAGAGGTCCCCACCCTGGGGGGTCGCCGAACAGGTTTGTAAATGGGGCATGCGCTATGATGGCCGAACGGACCCGTTGGGCTTCGTGGAGATCGTGGAAGAGAGGGCGATCACCTACGGCATCGAGTTAGATCAGATGCCACGAGCGATGAGCGAGGTATTCGCGGATAAGGCGGCGAAGTGGTTCTTGACCAGCGGGTTGAGAGATTCTTCGTGGGCCGATTTCAGGAGGGAATTCTTGGATTTCTTCCTTCCCCCGCAGTACTTCGAACGCCTAGAGGATCAAATAAGGTCGCGTCATCAGAGAGAAGGAGAAAGTTTCAAGGACTACCTAATCGAGCTTAGGTTGTTGATGCGGCAGGCACGATATAGCGCGGCGCAGGAACTGTATCGAGCATATGAGAACGCGGCCCCGGACTATCGGTTGTACGTGAGGCGTCATGACTTTGTCACGCTGACACAACTCACGCAGATGGCAGCCGAGTATGAGAATGTCCAAGGTCAGAGGAGGGAACAAGGCAGAGAGGCTGTGGCAGATAGGACGAAGACAGCATGGTCAAAGCCGGTGGAAAATCGACCAAACAACCCTTTCCGCACACAGGCACCGGGATCCCAAGTCAGAGGTCAAGCAGCAGGAGCAGCGATGGCGCCCACGGCGGTATCCCAAGAGGCTGTCCATCGGATGATGGCGCAGGAGGGCGAGTCTGGAACGGCGACACGACGAACTTGCTATCGCTGCGGGCAAGTAGGTCATTTCGCACGCGAATGCCAAAGCGGGCAAGCACCGTCTTGCCAGCGATGTGGAAAGAAAGGTAAAAGCACGCGGGAATGCTGCGAGCGCGGCGACGCGGGAAACGGAATGGGGCGCCCCCCGCTGGAGCGAGGCGGCGCTGCTTAGATAGCAAAGACGAGGTGAAGAATCCACTTTCGGTGGAGGAGGGGAGGATCGTCGCGGCGGTGGTGATTGGAGGTCGAGCGATGAGTTGTGAGCGGAGAGTTGCGTCGCCGACGCCGAGCGTTTTGGGCGAGCGCAGAAAAGAAACGATTAGTCAGTAGTCGAGTGGTGAGCGAGTCGGTAGTCGAGTGGTGAGCGAGAGAGAGTCAAGTGGTGAGCGAGCAATTGTCAAGTGTTAAGCGTGAAATTGAATTGTGAAACGCGGTTAGAGTAAGTGGCATCTCGAATAAAAGCAAAGAAACTGGAAAAAGACGGATTGGCAACTTTTATTAAATTAAACGGCACTGGAGCAAAGTTTGACGACGACGAGGCAAAAGAAAAGGGGTGAGAAGACACTGGAGAAGAAAAGGTACACGTGAGTGGCGGTCCCCATATTAGATTCCCCCCCCCCCCTCTCCCATTTATCGGCCGATAACGTTAAATATTCCCCCCCCCCCCCTGGTGTCACACTATTACATAAAAAAATAAATTTCTTGTGAGTACACCCTGGGTAGACTGAGTCTACCCCAGCATTTAAATTTACTACCTTACAATATGTACCTTAAAAATACTGAAAAATTTGACGAATACTTGAAAAACGCACTTTTTCCCTTTAATTTCGGAGCAGTCAAATTTTCATTGATACCCAGTAGTTTGACAGTTTTCGGTCCTGCTCTCATGTTATACAATATTATAGAAGTAAATAAACAAATGTAGTCAGTCTACGGCACAGCCTCAGGCGAACCTATTCATAAAACAAGTAAGAAAGCTCTAGTCGAGACTGCTCGACTAGGAAATACCCTAATAATAATTCAATAATTCTCCGCGTCATTTTGCTTACAAAAGAAACACACACACACACATACATAGGCACATATAAGTACGCACGCGTAAACACGCATGGGATACAGTGTGGGCTTCTCATGGAAACTTAATTATTTAATAACTTTTTTTGTTTATGTACGTTCTTCATGAAACTTTTAGATTGTGATTATATCATTTCTATGCGTGTACATGCTGAAACTCAAGTCTCTAGTATTTGAAATACGCCTTTTACAAAGGTGAGGGTGAGGTGGTGGATATAGGGGTGGGGGTGAATTATAACAAAAACCGAAATTCTATAAAGTACATATGAGTCTATATTTAAAAATTGGAGACTCTAGCTCTAAAGATTTAGGAGATATAATTTAATAATTGACTTTCGATAAGGTTTTTTATCGATAAAAAAATAATCGGACGAGTTATATACGGGCATTTTAAAAAAAAGTTGAAGTCTCTAGCTATTGTATCTCGGAAATCGACGCGTTCAAACATACGTACAGACGGACAGACGGACATGGCTAAATCGACTCAGTTCGTCGCCTTGATCAAGAATATATATACTTTATGGGGTCTGCCACGCCTCCTTCTCCCTGTTACATACTTTTAACAAAACCATTATACCCTGATTTCCCATTTTCAATGGGTTCAGTGTATAAAAACAAGTAGAACGTTGCAGTCGGGCGTTACCGACTACGGGATACTCATTCACATCCCATCAGCAATTTAGTAGCTAAGTTTAACTCTACAACTGTATAAAATGCAATGTTTTGCGATTTGCCACGCCCCTACTGGCCGTAGACACCTCATTTTTAGCCAGTACTTAGAACGAATTAACGGTAACCTATCTGCAAAATTGGTCATTGGCCTCTCAAAGTCATTGGCTTCTCAAGGTCATTGGCCTCTCAAGGTCATTGGCCTCTCAAGGTCATTAGCCTCTCAAGGTCATTGCCCTCTCAAGGTCATTGCCCTCTCAAGGTCATTGGCCTCTCAAGGTCATTGCCCTCTCAAGGTCATTGGCCTCTCAAGGTCATTGGCCTCTCAAGGTCATTGGTCTCTCAAGGTCATTGGCCTCTCAAGGTCATTGGCCTCTCAAGGTCATTGGCTTCTCAAGGTCATTGGCTTCTCAAGGGGATTTCCCGCCCAGGAGATTTCCCTCCCAGGGGATTTCCCTCCCAGGGGATTTCCCTCCCAGGGGATTTCCCTCCCAGGGGATTTCCCTCCCAGGGGATTTCCCCGCCCAGGGGATTTCCCTCCCAGGGGATTTCCCCGCCCAGGGGATTTCCCCGTGTTGAGGTTTTCTTAAATGAAACACGGTATATGTAGGTGCAACGCAATAAGTTTATTTAACACAACAAAATATTCAGTAACAAGTACACTACTTCACTTACCGCGACGATTTGAACTTAACTGACCGAGCCGACACACTGACATTGATATTACACAAGGAAATACAGAATGAACTCTGGCTCGATTCACAGCATGCTTATATACCTACTTCTATTACATATCGAATGTTCTGGATGTCTCCCTATGCTTCTATGTCTACGTCTATTTGATATGGAATGCATGCATGTACATAATCCAGAACATTCGGCTTCTTATTCTAGAGACAAATGTGCGATCAGCCGACGACTGTGTTTACCTTTAGGTCAAATGCAGACAAATGTGCGATCAGCCGACGACTGTGTTTACCGTTAGGTCAAATGCTTACTTGATGATGTTGATGATGAGTTTTTCGAGATCATTCCACAACACCCTTCCTAAAACTCAACATCTCTATAACAAATTTGTTCTTTAATCTTCATTCCTAATTTCTCTCTTAGATATAAAAATTTGGGCTTTTGCAAAGCTTTAGTACATAAGGATTCTCCACAGGATTTTCCGCCATTAGATTCCTTATTTTCTCATTTCCTTGATCGAAGGCATTCCAAAGCTGATTTAACTGAGCAGCCTTATTATGGAAGTATGTTGCATTTGACTTCCGTTCCTGAGGATCCTTTTTATAGTTCCTAATTAGAGCTTGGATCTCCTCACCAAGCGTGGTTTGGTTATTGATTAAACTCTCCATTTTTAATTAATTTGTTTTATTTTTTTATAAATTGGTTTTTTTTTTTTCTTAATTCTTGTTGTCTGATGTTTGATTAATCAGAATGATGCAGTAGTGCTGATGCCTATGCTGACTTGTCGCAAAGATGACAATCCTGGTGAGTCTGGTTGATTGAGTTGAGGCCGATTCAGCGCTTAGTTTGACCACTTGTTGATCACTTCGAAGATATAGGATTCGCCAAATGAATCCACTGTATTTTGTTAGGCTATGAAGATGTTGGTCGTTAAGTTGACCACGTCTACCGGTTGATTTAGAAATAGGGTTCGCCAAATGAACGCTATGATTTCTAAAAATTCGTCTTCCATCACGTCGGGGTCACCAAATGTTGAGTATCTATTAGACCTTGGTACAAAACCAAGACTAGGTAGTTGTATTTGTGTTTAATTGTAAGCCTCTAGTACAGAACCAGTGACTACGGGCGTCGCAACAAGTACTTGAACCAGTTGGACAACGGAGATGAGTATCAAATAGTGAAAGACGAGACTCGTTGCTCTATTTTCAAGTGCTATTTTCGTACTAATTTATTTTATGAACGTAATGGCCTTATATACTATACAATACAAGATAGTGATTATGGAATTTTACTTATTCAATAAACCTAAATAAACATATAAAAGGTTTTATTACGGTCAGAAAAGGCTATCTTATAACGGATAACCCAATACTTATACCTAGCGATAATGATGGGTTATTTGCTAATTGTCTAGTACTGCAGATAACCATTCTACCTACTATCTTAATTTGTTTAGGATGAGTTATGTAGATTGTTGATTGTAGATTGAACACAAAACTCAGACAATGATTCTGGATAGATCGAAACATAACATAATGACATGAAAACACTAACATGCATGAGCAAGACAAACCCTTTCAAAAAAAGTTCGTTATACTCTCTAAAGGGAAAGGGCAGAGAGAGAGAGGGAGAATAAGAAAAAATAAGTGCGCAAATTGGGTTCATATTAAAATGCGTGCTTTCTGCTTGACCGCTCGCAGCGCACTGATTTTTGGCACTAGATTTTTTTACTGCTCAAGCCTCAAGCGACGGAGCCGAGCAAATACGAAGTGTTGACACGAAGATATATGCATGCAAAAACTCAAGTGCCTCGACGCCTGTATGCTTCGGTTAAATGTTGTATTCCTATTAAGGTCTTATTTATTCTCATCCTTTTTACTGAATGAAATGAGATATGAGGCATTGAGTCCATACGAGCTCACATTCTATCAACTTGTTTGTATTCCCTCACTCACTCACTCAGTCTCAATTCAAGTGGACTCAATTTCGCTAGGTTATGAGTGCTGCCATGCAGCTCTCTATTTCTTACTCGTATTCTCCTTAATTAATATCATACTTTTTCCTTTTTATTTTAAGTATCAATCGGAGGTGTTATCGGACTTTTCATTGGAGCATCTTTACTAAACATTATAGAGATAATATCAATTTGTAGCTATAAGATATATAATTGTATAAATTAAAGTAATATAAATAAATGTAGCGGCTTTTATTTTAAAATTAATAAAATCTACATATATAAATCAAAATTGTTGAAAGTGTTCCAACACTTACATATAACTAGCGATCTGCTGGACCAATTTTCATGGTTTTTGATTTGTTGGATTTGACTCCGCCACGAGTAAGAGAATATATGTACCTTAAAAATACTGAAAAATTTGACGAATACTTGAAAAACGCACTTTTTCCCTTTAATTTCGGAGCAGTCAAATTTTCATTGATACCCAGTAGTTTGACAGTTTTCGGTCCTGCTCTCATGTTATACAATAGTATAGAAGTAAATAAACAAATGTAGTCAGTCTACGGCACAGCCTCAGGCGAACCTATTCATAAAACAAGTAAGAAAGCTCTAGTCGAGACTGCTCGACTAGGAAATACCCTAATAATAATTCAATAATTCTCCGCGTCATTTTGCTTACAAAAGAAACACACACACACACATACATAGGCACATATAAGTACGCACGCGTAAACACGCATGGGATACAGTGTGGGCTTCTCATTGAAACTTAATTATTTAATAACTTTTTTTGTTTATGTACGTTCTTCATGAAACTTTTAGATTGTGATTATATCATTTCTATGCGTGTACATGCTGAAGCTCAAGTCTCTAGTATTTGAAATACGCCTTTTACAAAGGTGAGGGTGAGGGGGTGAATATAGGGGTGGGGGGTGAATTATAACAAAAACTGAAATTCTATAAAGTACATATGAGTCTATATTTAAAAATTGGAGACTCTAGCTCTAAAGATTTAGGAGATATAATTTAATAATTGACTTTCGATAAGGTTTTTTATCGATAAAAAAATAATCGGACGAGTTATCGTTATTCTGTGATAAACTCGATATGCGCGTGCTATATACGGACATTTTAAAAAAAAGTTGAAGTCTCTAGCTATTGTATCTCGGAAATCGACGCGTTCAAACATACGTACAGACGGACAGACGGACATGGCTAAATCGACTCAGTTCGTCGCCTTGATCAAGAATATATATACTTTATGGGGTCTGCCACGCCTCCTTCTCCCTGTTACATACTTTTAACAAAACCATTATACCCTGATTTCCCATTTTCAATGGGTTCAGTGTATAAAAACAAGTAGAACGTTGCAGTCGGGCGTTACCGACTACGGGATACTCATTCACATCCCATCAGCAATTTAGTAGCTAAGTTTAACTCTACAACTGTATAAAATGCAATGTTTTGCGATTTGCCACGCCCCTACTGGCCGTAGACACCTCATTTTTAGCCAGTACTTAGAACGAATTAACGGTAACCTATCTGCAAAATTTGGATGCTTACGCTCCAAAAATTGGCTTCTCAAGGTCATTGGCCTCTCAAGGTCATTAGCCTCTCAAGGTCATTGGCCTCTCAAGGTCATTGGCTTCTCAAGGTCATTGGCTTCTCAAGGTCATTGGCTTCTCAAGGTCATTGGCCTCTCAAGGTCATTGGCTTCTCAAGGTCATTGGCCTCTCAAGGTCATTGCCCTCTCAAGGTCATTGGCCTCTCAAGGTCATTGGCCTCTCAAGGTCATTGGCTTCTCAAGGTCATTGGCCTCTCAAGGTCATTGGCCTCTCAAGGTCATTGGCCTCTCAAGGTCATTGGCCTCTCAAGGTCATTGGCATCTCAAGGTCATTGGCCTCTCAAGGGGATTTTCCGCCCAGGGGATTTCCCTCCCAGGGGATTTCCCCGTGTTGAGGTTTTCTTAAATGAAACACGGTATATGTAGGTGCAACGCAATAAGTTTATTTAACACAACAAAATATTCAGTAACAAGTACACTACTTCACTTACCGCGACGATTTGAACTTAACTGACCGAGCCGACACACTGACATTGATCTTACACAATGAACTTACAGAATGAACTCTGGCTCGATTCACAGCATGCTTATATACCTACTTCTATTACATATCGAATGTTCTGGATGTCTCCCTATGCTTCTATGTCTACGTCTATTTCATATGGAATGCATGCATGTACATAATCCAGAACATTCGGCTTCTTATTCTAGAGACAAATATGCGATCAGCCGACGACTGTGTTTACCGTTAGGTCAAATGCAGACAAATGTGCGATCAGCCGACGACTGTGTTTACCGTTAGGTCAAATGCTTACTTGATGATGTTGATGATGAGTTTTTCGAGATCATTCCACAACACCCTTCCTAAAACTCAACATCTCTATAACAAATTTGTTCTTTAATCTTCATTCCTAATTTCTCTCTTAGATATAAAAATTTGGGCTTTTGCAAAGCTTTAGTAAAAATGTCAGCGATTTGTTCTTCACTCTTTACATATTTTACATCTATTTCACCTTTTTCAAATAAATCGCGTATAAAATTATATTGTAACGAACCTTCGGTTTATCCCGAGTCTAAGCTGGGCTAGTTTCAGCTGACTGTGGATTCGTGCCAACAAATTTATTTGTTGAAGCCCCTGCAATAATAATTAGTCACTTGTGAATTCGGTTTTATAGCGTAAATGTATATTCTCTTAGATAAATATGAAATGTACACGTCACTTATGTAAATATGCTGGCTCGCTGGTTTGCTTAGCGACGCACACCTACTGAGCGCTTGTTCAACGCACTCCGGCTGGGAGAGTGTTGTGCTAAACACGCTAGCTCACCGTAAGGATTTGAGAAAACGCCAGGATCTGAATCTGTAAACTCTGGCGGCTCGCCAGCTATGCAGATCTCTCCTACTATCTCGCTCACTCACAGCACAACACCAGCTTCGTTCACTCACAAGCACTTCTCTTACGCACGGCTACGCGAACTCACTCAAAGGTGTGCAGGCCTCGCTTACGTTGCTGATATGCACCGATGTCCTGATCGGCGCCTACTGATGATCTGCAAGGATTCCCACTGGATATCCTTGCTGTTCCCACGATGTCGTGGGAGTCCTGATTGCCACTCGCGTTGACTTGATCTCGACACTCTCACTTTGTATTTCGACAGCCTCGTATGGAGCCGCTGGTGGCCTTTTATACCCCAGCCACAGGCCACTACGAGTGAAAGTGTCCACTACTATCACTCGGCCCAAACGGCACCTCGGCTAACGGTCTCCGATGATCGTCGTGCGTGCGACGCGAACCCATTGCTGAATCTGTAGGAGCGAAAGAGACCGCCTCTAAAAGGACTCTGACCCCCCTTTCCAGTGCGAGGGTCGCTCCTACAGTATTCGCGTCGCTGTGTGGGGCAACATGTATATGCACGTATATGCATATAAACGCACAGCAAATACATACGTTTATATACATTTATATGCATATTCCTCCTCACAATATTTAACATCTATATGTTTGCTTCGTTGATGAAATTCAGGATTTTTGATTAGCTTATATTATCTATAAACAAGATGTAGTTACTTAAATTAATGTTACAATCAAAAAACAATTTCTTTAGCCATATCATTTCCTTACTTGCTAGAGCTGCACTTACATATTCGGCTTCTGTTGTTGATAAAGCTACACATTGTTGTTTTTTTACTTTGCCACGTTATTGCAGCATTCGCATATTTACAAAAAATTCCATATGTAGATTTCCGAGTTTTCTTATCACCTGCATAATCAGCATCACTATATGTCTCAAAAATATTATTATTTTTACTGTATAAAATTCCCAGATCCATCGTTCCTTTCAAATAACGAAATATTCTCTTAACTAACGTCCAGTGATGCTGCTTCGGGTTTTCTAGCTCTCGAGAAACTACATTAACAGAAAAACTTATATCTGGCCTTGAAACAACTTGTAAAAACATTAAATTTCCTATTGCTTCGCGGTAAGGTGCATTACAATTATTTTGTTCAGATACATTTTCATCATAATTACATTCAATATCATTATCATATTAAATTTTTCTAAAATTTTCCTTATATAATTTCCTTGATATATGAAGAAAGAACCATTTGGCTGCTTCAGTATTTCTATTCCTAAGAAGCATGTTACATTTTTTGTATTTTTTATTTTTTAAATTCCTTGCTCAAATTCTCAAATAGATTATCAATTAAAAATTCATTGGATGCAGCAATTAACCCGTCATCTACATAAATCGTTAACAAAATTCTGTCATTATTTTTAGAGTATATGAAAAACATGGATATGCAATACTTTGTGTAAATCCCAGATTTTAATAACATTTGCAAAATGCTCTGTCCAGCACCTCGGAGCTTGTTTTAATCCATACAAACTCTTCAACAATTTGCAAACAGAAGAGGTACCATCTTCGAAACCCTCTGGCTGATGCATATAAATATTTTCTTTAAGAGTACCATATAAAAAGGCTATTTTTACATCAAAATGACCAAGAAATAGATTTTCTTGAGCAGCTACACTTAACAGGAATCTCACGGTATCAAATCTAACTACAGGGCTAAAAGTCTCTTTATAATCGATCCCTTCCTTTTGTGAATAACCCTTAATAACTAAACGCGCTTTATACCTTTCCGAGCCGTCTGGATTGAGCTTCTTTGTATAAACCCATCTACTATTGATAACCTTTTTATACCCTGAACCCATTGAAAATGGGAAATCAGGGTATAATGGTTTTGTGAAAAGTATGTAACAGGCAGAAGGAGGCGTGGCAGACCCCATAAAGTATATATATTCTTGATCAGGGTGATGAGCTGAGTTGATATAGCCCTGTCCGTCTGTCCGTCCGTCCGTCCGTCCGTCCGTCCGTCCGTCCGTATGAACGCCTAGATCTCAGAAGTTATAAGAGCTAGAGAGCTGAAACTTTGTATGTAGACTCGTGTATACCATACGCAGTACAAGTTTATCAATTTTTTTCGATAACTCATTCGATATCTTTTTTATCGAGGATATTCGATAAATTTATATTGTTTTTTCAGTCTAATTTGAACACTTTTATACATAGAGACTTCAGATTTACTGTGTATACGCATTAGAGGGATACACACATTTTGTCTTTTATAGATTTTGGATACCACGCCCCCTTCGCCCCCAATTCGTAAAAAACCCGTATCAAGTACTAGAGACTTGTGCTTTAGAATGTACACACATTCACACGTTATGATTATATTCTGAAAGTTTCATTAAGATCATACGTCTACAAAAGAAATTATTCAACAAATAAATTCTCATAATATTGCCCACACTGCAGCGCAGCCCAAGCGCAGTCGCTGCTTACTGCGCAGTTAGCAGAGCGCGGGCTTATGCGTGCGGGTGGATGCATGTGTATGTATGTATGCATAAAAGAAGTGGAGAATGATTAGAATATCAGATTGGAGGGTTCAGGGTATCTCCTAGTCGAGCAGTCTCGACTAGAGCCTTCTCACTTGTTTATACCCTGAACCCATTGAAAATGGGAAATCAGGGTATAATGGTTTTGTGAAAAGTATGTAACAGGCAGAAGGAATCATCGCAGACCCCATAAAGTATATATATTCTTGATCAGGACGATGAGCTGAGTCGATATAGCCCTGTCCGTCTGTCCGTCCGTCCGTCCGTCTGTCCGTCCGTCCGTCCGTCCGTCCGTCCGTATGAGTGCGTCGATCTCAGAAGTTATAAGAGCTAGAGAGCTGCAATTTTGTATGTAGACTCGTGTATACCATACGCAGTACGAGTTTATCATATTTTTTCGATAACTCATTCGATATCTTTTTAATCGAGGATAATCGATAAATTTATATTGTTTTTTCAGCCTAATTTCAACACTTTTAGACCTAGAGTCTTCAGATTTGTTGTGTATATACATTTGATGGATACACACATTTTGCTATTTACAGATTTTGGATACCACGCCCCCTTCGCCACCAATTCATAAAAAACGTGTTTCAAGTACTAGAGACTTGTGCTTTGGGATGTACACACATTTACACATTATGATTACGTTCTGAAAGTTTCATTAAAATAGTACGTCTACAAACGAAATTATTCAACAAATAAATTCGCATAATATGGCCCACACTGCAGCGCTGCCCAAGCGCAGTCGCTGCTTACTGCTTAGTTAGCAGAGCGCGGTCTTATGCGTGTGGGTGGATGCCTGTGTATGTATGTATGCATGAAAGAAGTGCAGAATGATTAGAATATCAGATTGGAGGGTTCAGGGTATCTCCTAGTCGAGCAGTCTCGACTAGAGCCTTCTTACTTGTTTATACCCTGAACCCATTGAAAATGGGAAATCAGGGTATAATGGTTTTGTGAAAAGCATGTAACAGGCAGAAGGAATCATCGCAGACCCCATAAAGTGTATATATTCTTGATCAGGGCGATGAGCTGAGTCGATATAGCCCTGTCCGTCTGTCCGTCCGTCCGTCCCCCCTTCGCCAGCAATTCATAAAAAACGTGTTTCAAGTACTAGAGACTTGTGCTTTGGGATGTACACACATTTACACATTATGATTACGTTCTGAAAGTTTCATTAAAATAGTACGTCTACAAACGAAATTATTCAACAAATAAATTCGCATAATATGGCCCACACTGCAGCGCTGCCCAAGCGCAGTCGCTGCTTACTGCTTAGTTAGCAGAGCGCGGTCTTATGCGTGTGGGTGGATGCCTGTGTATGTATGTATGCATGAAAGAAGTGCAGAATGATTAGAATATCAGATTGGAGGGTTCAGGGTATCTCCTAGTCGAGCAGTCTCGACTAGAGCCTTCTTACTTGTTTATAC